>CM053605.1:42926688-42937119 GCA_028646535.1 Procyon lotor
AGGCTTTAACCCACTGAGCCACCCGGGCGCCCCCGATCACTCCCATTTATCAAATGTGTCTTTCAACCAAGGACCCTGGTGACTAAGTTACATGCATTTTCTTTCTGAAACTTCATGACAACCCAGTGAAGTAAGTTCTATGATTAGTGATACTTTATGGCTGAGGAATCTAGAAATATTAAGTAGTTTCCCCAAGGTCACTGAGTTGGTAAGTGGTGAGGCTAGGCATAGATCCAGGCTTATCTTTACCTCTTTTGTTTTCTTATGTTCAGATGAAGACACTGAAAGAGAGAAAGCTCATGTTTAGATCACTAGCAAGGAGTAGAGCCAGAAGCTGAACCAGTTACTGTGAATACAAATCTACCACTTCTTCTACTGTACCACCACACTCTGCCAATTTCTTGTCATCTTTATAAAACTAATTTGTCCATTGAAATCATGTGAGGTTAGCAATGGCCTTCAGTAGGTCTAGATTAGAAGTTGTTATATCTATCTTGAACTATATTTATCCTCTTAGATATAAATATATCTTATTTCTGTGATTTCTACTATTATAGTCAATTGGCCTTTCTGTTCTCCTTCCTTTTTCTTTTTATCAAGTAGATGATTGCTATAATTCTATCAGGGGTTTTAGGTAATGGTAATAAGGAAAACAATTGAGTTTTCTTGCATGGGCTAAGCATAAATATATATTTAGGTAATGAATATTCAGTATTTTATGAGGCTTATGGGAGGAAAGAGGTCCTATGCATGTATATTAACATAGTACTGCAAGTTTGTAGTCACGTATTTTTTGTTGAATTAAGATATATATGCACATTCATTGTACGTATTGAAATTATTTAAGTGGATAAAGAATCCTATACTTGGACAAAATCTTTGCACATGTGAAAAAATGTAAAACTGCAAGATCACATTCCATTATTTTTGAATATGAAGAATATGACCTTTTTAAATTTTAAAAATATACTTTATAAATTTTAAAAATATAGATAACATGGTTAATCCAGAGTCTTTTTAAAAAAATTGTTATAAAATTATTATACATCAGTGTGGCCAATTTGATAATTTGGCAAGGTTTTAAAGTAAGAGAAATTAGTCCTTTGTGAAATAACTTTCCTTTTCTGAATTCTTCATCTCCTTCTTCATATATCAAAGCCCTCATGCTCTCTTCTCTTTGGCTTTTTAAGAAATGATTTGATGTCGGTGATTTATGTCTTTGCGGAATTTTAGGTCTATGTCTTACTTCTCCAAGAGTTATTTGCATGTTTCTATTTTAAAGTAATTCTCAATATAATTTAGGGATTATCTAGAATGTGAGATGACATATTTGGAGGGAGGAACATGACTTACTGAACACAGCTGAGGGACCTTCTATTCCACATCTACATAAAATTGATGATGAAAACAAGAAATCATTTGACAGACGTGTTCACATGTGTTTATTAAAAATGCATTTCATTGTCATTAAATGTCCATGGTATTGAAACTACAGTTAGGCTATTGATGTTACACTATAAGAAACTTGGCACTTTAGGTCAGTGTATTCAATAATATGTCTATAATGTGTTCAATAATGGAGTAACATAATGTTTTTATTTTTCCTAGCTAACAAATAATGAATTAAATATTCTCATAGATAGCTTTACGTTAGTGGAAAAATTGTTTTTATTTATTGCATTGAGAGCTAGCAGAATTATGCTAAAAAATATTTCTTTTGGGCTAGAACCTCTCAGAACCTTGGTATGAAACTCTTAAAGTGCCCCCTAGACTCACTGCTCTGGGGACTCAAAATAAAACTAATGTAAGCCTACTGTTTAGCCTGGCAGTTTGCAGGAGGAGAGAGAAAAATCTTGAAAGCCCTCAAATATTTGTGATGGCTCTGGAGCCTCTTCTGCTTGTGTTCTGTTATGGGATGTATTTTATATATTATAAATTTGATCCAGATAACTCAATAATTCACCATGAGTAAAACAGACCACTTTTGTGGGACCTACCTCTGTTCAGTGGTCTTGCTAATGAGATCCTATAAAAATGGTGTGGATATTCTGGCCATTTCTAATACTACAGATTGATTTCAACATTATGTTAAGGATAGGATTAGAGTAGAGATGACTGGAGATATGAATGTTGGGTCACGTCATGATTTACTACTATTATAGGCTTAAATCTTAGCTTATATAATGTTGGTGTTTGATTTTACTGAATTACTTTTTACCACTTAAAAGTAGTTTTATAAAACTCAATCCCACATAAAGTTGATTCATCCAGCTTTAACAAACTTTGTAGAGTATAGTGGAGGAGTATTAGACCTAAAATACTCTTGGGAGGATGTTTAGATTGTAAAATTTCTATTCACACTTATTAAAATTTATCATCATTAGATTAATTTTGAATTAAAAGCAAAAAATTTTGTGGTGTCTGGGTGGCTGAGTTGGTTGAATGTCCAGACTCTTGATTTCAGCTCAGGTCACGATCTCAGGGTTGTGTGATCTAGCACTGGTCAGGCTCTGCACTCAGTGGGGCGTCTGCTTGAGATTCTCTCTCCCTTTCCCTCCACTCTCCCCACCACAACACTTGCTTCTGTGCTCTCTCTCTCTCTAAAATAAATAAATCTTTTTTAAAAATTAAAAAATAAAAACAAAATCATCTCAAAGGAACCAAATAGCTGAAGATATTTTTATTATATTGCATGAAGCAAAGAAGAATAGAGATGGAGTTTAGTTAAAAAGAAGTGGGAAATATTGGGGAAGAAAAAAATCTAAAATGTTCCAAATTGATTCATGAAAAACAAACTGAATGCCAATATCTTTTCATACATTGTATCTCTTATTGTTCACATTATCTATAGAAGATGTGGTTATTCGCACATTTATTTAACAAATATTGGTGGAGCACTTATTTTATTCCAAACACTATTCTAGGTGCTGTGGACATATCAGGAAGCAAGAGAGACATGGTCCCTGTTTTCATGGGGCTTGAGAAGGAGCAACATACCATATACAGATAAGTACAGGGTGATATGATTAGAAATGTCATTTGAATTAGACTGGTATTTTGGGTTGGATGGATAGACCAAGGATCCTGGCAGCAGCACACATTGAAGATATGAAGAGAAGGTACTGGAGGAGGGAATAGGACTCTCAAAGGTCCTAAGCCAGGAAAGAACTTTGTACGTTTAAGGAATAGAGAAAAGCACAGTGTGGCTGGAGCAAAACCAGTGAGAGAGAATGCCAGGGGAAAAAGTATTCCAGAGGGTACTTTTAATACATAAATCAGAGCTCATCATTCTTGTTCAAAATCCTCCAAGAGCTTCTCATTACACATAGAATAAAATCCCTAAACTTGTCAGGGGCTTCCAAGTGTCTACACAGATATGACTCCTGCCATCTATCCAACCACTTGTCCTCTGGCTTACCTCCTTGCTCAATGACCTTGCTCAATGGCCAATATGCTAAGCATCCCCAAACTCAGGATGCTTTTATTTGCTGTTTCCAGTGCTTGGAAATCTCTTTCTATAGATACGTACATCGCTTCTCCGTTTTTTAAAATGCATTTTATTTTCATTCTCTGTTCAAATGTTATAATTTTAGGAAGCCTTCTCTGAATATCAATGTAAAATCTCATCTCCTCCTATCCCTTTCTTTTCCTTTACCCTGTGTTCTTCTAGTTGCTATGGCTGCATTAAAAATTACATCAAAGTTTATTTCCTTAAAACAAAAGACATTTATTATCTCTCATCCTTTCTTTGGGTCAGGAATTTGAGAGTGGCTCAGCTGGGCATTTCTGATTTGGGGTCTTTTATGAGCCTGCAGTCAGGCTCATAACTGACCCACTGTGACAGGGGTCATCTCTCAGCCTTCATTCATATATCTGGCACCTGGCCTGGAAAGACTCAGAGAGCTAGGGATTAGAAAAGCTAGGGCTCCTCAATCACTTCTCTCTTTCTCTATAGGGTCTCTCCAGCATGGCCACTTCATGGTAGTAAGAATTCTTACATGAAGCTTAAGGATCCAAAGGCAAATGTTTTAAGAGAGATACAGTCAGGCAGAAGCCATCTCACCATTTATGATCTAGCCTTGGAAATTCAGGCAAAGCTACTTCTGCTTCATTCTACTGGGGTTGAGGCAGTTGCAAAAGTTTACCCAGCTTCAACAGAGAAGGGGAGATGTAGACATTGCCTTTTGAAAGACAAATGCTGATATAACACTGTAAGAACATGTGGGATGGTATATATATATCAATAATATATATTCTTCAATGTTTAGAAAACAAAATTTGTCACATTGCTTGATTCTTTCTCCAAAGCAGTTTCTACTCTGATATTGCCTGTTTCCCTCACTAGAATATAACCCCTATAAAGGTAGGATGCTTGTCTATCTTCTTTGCTGCTGGTCAATTTTCTCTACTATCCAAATCAAAGATTAGCATAGAGTAAGCACTCAACATTTTCTGTTCTTAAATGAAAAAACATTTCCTGAATCAATGACCTATAAAACAATGAAAGTATAATGAAAACCAGCATTTTAGAGATGAGAGGAAAATTTTATAATATTCTATAAATGGTCCCAAAAATATAATAAGGTAATAGAACAGACTAAAATTATCTTAAAAGTGAGTTACTTTTCACAATGTATGCCTAAATAGAAAAAGAAAAAATACATCTGTTATAATATTTTGGAAAAACTATGACTCTTTTTATGACATTATATTTACTAAGTTCTCAGTGGTACAAATTATAACAGATGAGGAGTAGCAAGTTTAGGTTGTAATCTTCTCTCATGTACAGATTATAACTTTGGTTCTAGTCACGGCTACACAAATGCAGTCATTCAGCTCCTAATAATATTAATGAAAATGAGCTATATGGTACAGGGAACATCACTGTCTGTTTTTGACAGCTTACTTCACCATTTTCCATGGGCCTAAATTTCTGCTTCTTTTAAAGGGAATTTTGGTCATACAGAAGGAAACTACTGGATCTTTACTGCAGCCAAGAAATATTCATTTGAAACTCATTCCCCATAACACTAAGGGTTGTGGCTTGTGATGCAAACATGGGAATGAGCCTTAAAGTTGTCCTCTTAATAATAGGCCTCAAGGACATAAGGATCATTGCACCAACAGACAGTGATTTTTCATGTGAATCTATGCTCACAAAGAACTGTTAAGAAATTAATTACATATCACCAACTGATATATAAGCCTTTAAAAAGATGCTGCAAAAGAGAAGGCAAAAAACAATTTTTTATAGCTAACAGGAATACCTAACTATAACTCCAAGAGAACCAACTAAAAAATTAGAATATAAAATTCAACACATTGTCTAGATAAACAGTATAAAAATACCAATAGTTTTCCTATAAACAGCTATGATTAGAAGACCCGATGGTAAAATAAAGAAGCATAATGCCAACAAAATATAAAACACTTAGGACTGATGACAAGATATGAAGGAGGGAATAAATTGAGCGACAATGCAGTAAAGAATTTAAGGAGTATGGCCAAACTGGCTGCTGCAATATCTCAGCAGGCCTGCAGAATGGGTCTGCAAATTTTAAGTAACAAAGTTGTCACTGGTGACAAAAGTACGAAAACCATGGCTTCAGTTTTCACCACTAGAACTCACCAGAGGATCATCTGTTCTTCGTCTGTTGCAGAAAGAAAAGTGTGTCACCCAAGGACAGAACCAAAGCTGTGAAGGCGGATTTTCAGTCACTTCTGTGGGAATCTGTGGAAGCGCAGGATTTGAAGTCCCAGCATGAACAGCAAACTTGAGGCTGTATTGCTCTGGGTGACACCCTTGGCTTAGAAAACTCTCCCCAGATCTGGATCTAGGAAAACAATCGGACGGGAAATGACCCATGGAATTCTCCAGAAACAAGCAGTGGCTGATGCCAACCCCTCTCCAGGGGACCTGAAATCAGCCTTTGAGGAAAGGTGTTCCAGCAAGCCTGGCTTGGCTTCCTTGGTTGGCCTGGATTCCTCAAGCTCTCTTGAGACCCTGGGAGGTCTGGATAACCAAAGGGCATCTCCAGGATGAATGTCTGGTTAGTATTCCTTATATATTCCTGAAAAGAAGGCGTTACATTCACCTCTGGAATCCTAGAAGACCTTTCAGGGATGCCGTCCCAAGCTTCAGAGGCCACCGTCAGGAAAAGGCCCCTCCCAAGACTTCTGGCTGGCCTTGGCCTGCCCTGTGCACCTGGGTGCCACCTGCTCCCTTTCCCAGTTGCCTCTTTCTGGTTCTGAGAACACTGCCAGGGACAGCCAGCCCTTGAAGGCTGGAAGGGCCACGTCCCCAAGTCCTCAGAAGTAGAGGCCAATGGCCAAATAAGGCTAGAATTTAACTTATCTGACGATGCCGCCAGCAAAAGACCACCCCTACCAAGAAGGCTGGGAGAGAGACCCGTCCTCAAACCTTCCTGCAGAGACCAGAAGTGAGGCAGGAAATGCGCCCGAGGAGGTGCACGAGGGTCTTGTTCCTTGTCCCCGGAGGTCTTACAACCTGGCGACCCAAAGTTTCACCAATTTGTAGGTGGTGGAGACGTTCGGCCCGCAGAACGCCCCCAGAGCTGGCAGGCGGCGGGTGGCCAAGCTGCTGAGCACCGGGCCTGCTGCAGTGGAGGATGCGTCTGCTTTCAGACGCAGTGACCGACACACCTGTGGTGCAGACTGTGGTACTGGCGCCAGCTGCCGAGGGAACTGCGAGCTCTTCTGACGTGTGGGTTCCCATCAGCAGTCCAGCCAGGAGCCCATGGCCTCGCCCGCTGACCCAGTGCTTTCGACTGCGCAGCGGGGGCCAGAGTCGGCCTTGGACCCCAGTGACCCCCAGCACAGACACTGCTACTGCTTAACTCCCAGAGCAGACATTGATTATCTGAGGTGGTCTGGAACGTCCTCATTTAAGGAGATGGCTTTGGGGAATTTGTCTTCCCACCTCCAGTTCTACCCACTCCCAGAATACGAGCCTCAGAGACCAGTGCCCCTGGCGGCCGACACCGACACCAGCGGCGCGCACAATGCCGACGTCACTTCCTGAGGCGCCCGCCTGAGAACTTGATTCCTTCGGAGCTCCAGGTGTTCCAGTGCCAGGCCAGGAGGTCCGCGGTGCCTGTGGCGCCCATCATGGACATGCTGCAGCACAACCAGAAGGACCTGGACATGGCAGCGGAAGGATACCAAAGGAGAAACCGTCGGTGAAGAACCGCTGTGAGGAGCTCTACGCAAAGCACCTGGAGATGGGGGAGACCACGGACGGCTTTGAGGGGATGGTGTACCAGGGCATGGTGGAGGCTCAGAAACACAACTTGCCAAAGCCCAAATCCAGAAGGTTCTCTAAGGAAAAGGCCAACTTGCTGCAGACCTTAACTACATGGAAAAATATTTCTCTGACCTCTTCAAGTGGTTTGAGAAACAGAAAATGATTGAAGGCTGCTACATGAATGAAGAATCGCTGAAGTATGTTAAGGATAACACAAATAAGAATTGAAAAGGAAGGCCAGAGATAGCAAGCATTGAACGCCCACACAGAAGGGAAACCCAAGCTGCCAAACGGGAGGTCACCAAGTCTGGAGCAAGGCCCAACTGGAGGCTTTGGCCATCCACGTGAGCTTGAGGAAGGAGCAGATGTACTTCCAGTTGCTGGAGAAGACCATTGAGCAGAAGACTAAAGTAAATGATGAACTCATCAGAATCTGTGACCTTATTTCCGAGATAGAAAAGATCTGACGTGGAAATTCCTGACCAATGTCTGTCTCCCTCGTCTATCAAAAGATCTCATGCTCTTTCTTGACTCTTCAACTTGTTTTTAAACTGGATTGCTTTTTTGTTTTTTAGATTTTATTTGTTTATTTGACGCAGAGAGAGATCACAAGTAGGCAGAAAGGCAGGCAGAGAGAGGGGCAGGCCGGGGGTGGGGGGGAGCAGGCTCCGGGCTGAGCAGAGATCCCTGTAGTGGGGCTCGATCCCAGGAGCCTGAGATCATGACTTGAGCCGAAGGCAGAGGCTTTAACCAACTGAGCCACCCAGGCGCCCCTAAGGTGGATTGTTTTAAAAAGAAGACTAAATAGTTTTCCTTTAGTCAATGATGAGGAGGAGAGGGAGGAAGAGGGAGAGGGGGAGAATAATTATTTAAGAGTAGAGGCTTTGGAATTACACAAATCTGGGTTCAAATCCTGACTCTGTCATGTACTAGCTGGTAGGCTTACTCTTTGAGTTCAATTTCCTTATCTATAAAATGGTTGCAAATAATTGAAATATTGATGTGAGACTGACAGACAAGGTATGCCTGAAAAAAAGCACTTGAAAATAGTATCTATTAAATATAATTTAAAATGCATCAAAATATTATTAGTAAAACTGTGGGACTTGCGTAATAGACAGATGGAGCAATAAGATGGCACAGATGGTTCAGGGACAAATACTAGTATATATAAAAATACATTGCTTGATAAAGGCCACAATACAAATCAATGAGGGCAGAAGAAAAATTTCAATAATTGGTTCTAAGTTGTGGGCGAATTCTTTGTAAAGAATAGCTGGATGTATACTTTTCACAAACAAATTCCATAGAAGTTAGAGCACTAAATAAACAAAATGAAACTATATCAATAAGAATAAAATCAAAGTCACTAAGTTTTGGATATGTCTTGACATAGGGAAAAAACTTCAAAGGCAAAAGAGCAATAGCAGAACCACAGAGAAGAGATGGACGGATTTGACTACATGGAAAATTAGGTCTGGGGCTGCCTGGGTGGCTTAGTCTGTGGAGCACCCAACTCTTGATCTCAGGGTTGTGAGTTTGAGTCCCATGATTGGTGTAGCAATTACATAAAAATTTTTTTTTAATCTTAAAAAAAAGTTAGGTCTAAATAACACCAAAAAAGGTAATTACATATTTGTATCATTTATGATAGGACAAAGGTTAGTATAAATATCTAAAGAAAATTTACAAATTAATAATAAAAATTCTATACCCTATTAGAGAAACATGAACAAAAGGTAGAGCAAGTTATTTATTTGGTGGTACAAAGACCCCCAAAAATTAGTACAAGAAATCTTAACAACAAACTTAAAATCACTATTTTTGCTTATCATTTTGGTAAATAATTTTAAAGAGAAACATATGATATACATTATTAGTTAGTGTCCCCTGAGATTGGAACATTCATGTATTGTAGAAAGGGAACAAATTGGAGTAAATGTTAAGTATATTATACTAGATTTATAATCCTTGACACAATATTTCTTCTATATAAATTTGTTCATAAGAACTAGAGATGCAGACAGTCACTACTGTGCAAAAATATATATTTATTAGAGGGTTATTCATCATAAAGGAAAATTGGAAAAAAATTAGGGATGGGTAAATAATGGTAAAATCAAATGATAGTATACTACGCAGTAGTTAGATGAATAATTATGAAAAAAGTTAAGGGGATGGGAAAATGTTCATAGTAAAATTTTAAAAGGATAAAGGAGTATGCAATTTTATAAACCTCTATATGATAATCTAATTTTTAGTGGTTGTTTTCTCTCAGGGGTTATAGGTAACTTTCACTTTTTACTGGGCATTTTCCAGTATTATTTCAAATTCTTTATAAAAATTATATATATTTTAATATTCAGGAAATGTGAAAAATGCTGTTCCTCATATTGTATTAAGGAACCAAAACTATAAAATGTATATGCAGATGGTCTCAATTATATAAATAAAAGTATTTATTTTTAAATCATTTAAAATTTAAAAAAATTTTTTTAAAGATTTTGTTTATTTATTTGACAGAGAGAGAGAAACAGTGAGGGAGCATAGCAGGGGGAGTGGGAGAGGGAGAAGCAGATCCCCACTGAGCAAGGAGCCTGATGCGAGGCTCCATCCCGGGACCTGAGATCATGACCTGAGCCGAATGCACACGCTTAACTGACTGAGCCACCCAGGCTCCCCCATTTAAAATTTTTTTTAGAAAACCTGAAAAGAAGGAGTTTTATGTCTATTCACAAGCAGTGGACAATCTGAGAAAGTTCATGGGCAGGGCACCATGTGATCAGAGCAGCAGTTAAGATGAATCGCCTAGGAGGGCGCTAACAGCTGGTGGGGAAAGGTGACTCAGATCAGGCTGTGGTAGCCACAAGGACAAGAAGGGGTTGATACTGAGTTATTATCAGGAGCAGAACTGAAAGTACTTGGAATCTGGGAGTGGAACATGGAGAACAAATAGGAGCCAAGAACTTAAAAAATATCTTGAATTTAAACAATACATACAATTATTATAAAAAAATTGAAATAATAAAGCAACATACAAGGTAAAGTAAAGTAAAAATAAAAGTGCCAGTTTACAGAAACATGGAAATTTGGACTAAAAAAGAATGTTTGTATTTTTTATGTAACTATAATAAAATAACTCATATTTTGTCTAGTGGTTGAATTCT
>CM053605.1:42937619-42974039 GCA_028646535.1 Procyon lotor
CTCTCTGATGGGTAGGTGGCAGAGGAGATTCAAACATTGACCGAATGACTGAATGACTACTCCAAGACTGTGATTTCCTAAGAGCTATACTGCTTATATCCTAGCAAAACTCAAATTTCTGTTTCATTATGTAATTGAATAGCTAGGATTATGTTGATTATGTTATCTTTTAGTCATCAGTGAATATTCTGGCCTTACAAGATCTTGCAGCCCAGGGAATTCAGGATGAGTGAAGATGGCTGTGTATTCTGTGAGATTATTGCCTGCTAAAGTTTCCAAACCGTAGTGAGTCAGGCAGGAGGAGATAAACTGATCAACTTGGGGGCCATCAGGCTAAATACTTTAGCTTCCAGGCTCCAGTTACTTGTCTTCTACTGAGTTGAAGATTAACTAATACCCGCTTTGTACAGTCCTTACAGAGAAACTTATAAAGAAAGAGTCTTGAAATCTCACAATGTGATCATACAATTTTAATGGTTCTTGAGTTTTATTTTTATCAGGCATCAAGTCCAAGGTGTGTGATGAAACTTGAACTAAAGTCATAATTTTCAAACTGTCATTTAATATTTTTGTTCTGACTTCATCCTGTTCTGTGAATCATATTTCAGTTAGAGATAAATATTTGCAAAATGTTCCTCAAAAGATGCCTGTAAAGAGAACCTATCTATCCATAATGGAATCACGGGTTAAGAAGAGATCATGTATGCTTATTGACTGAGAATGTTCCAAATGAAATTCACTTTAATTGAACATATAATAGAAAATAAATAACTAAAGATAAATAAGTAAACAAAATGAAATCTGCAACTAAAATATTAATATCTGGTTTAAAGGATTAAAATATTCTTGGCATTGGTCCCCAAATGACTTTATTTTATATATATGTGCTTTCCCTCGATTTACGGAGGGCATTGTAACAGATTTTCTTATTCTTTACCACAAATTGTTTTATTTTTCTAAAAAAAGACCAAATGATATGCTAAATATGTTTACCTTTATTCTTACATTTGATTTCTTTTTTAAAATTTCTCATTCTATATTAAAATAGCTAATGTCTACTTCCTGTTATTAGACAACTTGGTTCATTTACTGATAGCTAGAGCACCTGGAAAACAAGGAATATGATGGAATGACTTTAGAGCACTTTGGAATTAGAAACATGTTACCAAATAATCTTAAATTCCCCAGAAGGGGAAGTTTAAGTTCAGAAATAAGGAAATAAAAAAGTACTCTCTTTGGTAAATTCATATTGTTTTGTTAAGTATATGTCTTCTGAGTATAAAAGTAAACACTAATTTACACAGTGTGAGTCAAACCTTAGCCACTGATTAAAACTATCTTAAGAATGAGAGTCTTTCGTAAATAAAGTTGTAACTTAAGTTCATCAGCACAATACTGGCACTTGGAAAAATATTGAAGTGCTTTGGAAAGTAGGATTAATGTTATTTGATTAATCCGCTTCAGTTGACTTATTAATACAATATAATTTATTTGTTCATTCAATGAATATTCATCACTGGGCACTTTGGGAGCTCCAACATTATTCTGGGTACCACGGATATGATGACAAGTGGTATGGTCATGATCTCTACCTTCACAGAGTTACATTTTGATGGTGAGGTTGGATAATAAATAAATAAATATGCAGTGTACTTTTAATAAAAGCAAAAAGGGTAAGATTTTTTTTTTATTAAAAAGCAAAAAGAGGCAGAAGTGGCTATTTTAGAAGATTTGTCAGGGAAGGGCTTTCTGTGATAGCAACTGGTAGAGAAGGACGTTAATGAAGTGAGGACTGAGCTATGCCAAGGCCTGAAGTAATGGCATCCCAGACAAGGGGAGGCAGGAGCACAGTCTCGTGTGGCAGGTGCATGTGACATATTTGAGGAAAAACAAGACCAGGAGGGCTGGAGCACAGGGGGTGAAGGAAAGAGTAAAAGAATTGAGAATGGAAAGCAAGGCAAAAGTCACATCATCTAAGACCTAAAAGGCTGTGATAAGAAATTAGGATTTTATTTTCAGCCTGGGAGGAAGCCTTTGCAACTTCAGAGCAGCAAACTGGAGGATCTGACTTATGTTTTAACAGGACTTCTCTGAACAAAAAGTAGAATGGAGGTTACCAGGGTTTGCTGGGTTGGGGAAATATGGAGATATTGATCAAAGGGTACAAACTTCTAGTTATAAGATTAACAGGTTTTGGGATCTAATGTACAGTATTCTAGCTAATAATACTGTATCATATACTTGAATATTGCTAAAAGAGTAGATCTTAAATGTTTGCACTACAAAAATGAAATGGCAACTATGTGAAGAGATGGAGGTGGTAGCTAATACTGTGGGGGTAATGATTTATTTTTAAATAATTTAAAATTTATAATTATAAATGCATTTTATAAAAGTATCAAATCAACAGGTTGCACACCTTAAACTTAAAAAAAAAAAAAAAAAGAAGGCTTCTCTGCTCATTCTGTGGAAGCTAACACTGACAGGGGGGGGAAGTAGGGAAGGATAAATATTCAGATTTAGGACATATTTAAAATTAAAGCTGTGGAGCTAACTCATGAATTGGAAGTGGGAATGTAAGGATTGAAATGAGGCATAAAGACTTGTTTTATTGTATGTGTCTGCATGAGAGAGAGACAGAAATTCTGAACAAATGGGTCATTTATGGTCCCTTATCTGAAGCCCTTGGGTTAAAATGCGACCCAAATTTATAAGTTTCAGATTTCAGAAAGTTAATAAGGTGCCTATTCCAAAAATTACTAAATATTCCCAGTGGAGTCTGGGGTAGCTCCCAATGGATATTTCTGCAACAAAACATAATAAAGACAGTAAATAGCCTCTACCAGTTCAAGTCAGGTTTTGCTGCCAACTGAGTATGGGTCAGATCAGATTTTACTGCGAAATAAAGATGTTTGCTGTTTAGAGCTTTCAGATTTTCATAGCTGTGGATAAGGGATTATTAACTTTTACCATTTCCTAAAATGGGGATGGTAAAAACAAAAAGCTCTTTTGGATCCATGAATTCTGAGAAGCCCATTAAACATTTGAGTGGCCTTACAAATAGACAAGCTGGACTTGATGGGAGGTAAAGGCAGAAAATATAAATTTGTGAGTCACCAATATACAAATATATTTAAAACCATGGAACTAAATGAGATGATCTAGGGAGTTAACAAGGGTGTAAATGAGAAGAGACTCAGGACTGAGCCCTCAGGTACCCCAACATTTACAGCTTGGGAAGAGAAGTCAGGGAAAAAGAAGGAAGAGTGGTCAGTGTGCTGTGGCCTCCTGGAAGCCAAAGATGACTACTTTTCAAGAACCTCAGATATGAAGTATCAGATGTTGTTGGGACGTCGCATATATGGATTGTGCATTGACCATTGGGTTTTGCATTATGGAGGTCTTTAGTAATGGTGGCAAAATACTCTCAAAGAGGTAGTGAGACAGAAATCCTCATAGGAGTGGGTAGAAGAGAGGACTGGAGGTGAAGAAGTGGGAGCAGTTTGCACAGCTAACTCTTTAAATAATTTTCTATAAAGGAGATCATAGAGATAGGGTGACAGCTCCTTTACACTTTGAGTGTAAAGCAGTTTGTTAAATGTGGGGATATTATTGGAGAATTCTGATGGGAATGATGATACAAATGATTCTATAGGGAGGGAAAAAAAAAAGAACCACAGCAGAAAGAGAGAGAGAAAGAGAGAGAGAGGGAGAGAGAGAGAGAGGAAGATCTCCATCCCCTTAAATAGGTGAGAGGTAAGGACTGCTTAAGTGCAGAGATTGGGTCTAGGAGCAGGAGGGCTCATCCATGGTAACAAGGGGGAAGCAGACTATTTGGGAACATTTGCAAGTAGGCAGGTGAAAACTTGGTGATGGTCCCCTCTGGTTACTTTTATTTCCTCAGTGAAATGAGAGGCTATTTGTGGAGAGTGAGGAGGGGAGAGAGAGAACGGAGATTAGAGGCGAAGGTGTGAAACAGTCGGCTCAGCAAGCAGTGTGACTAAGGAAATGCAGCGGAGCTGGTGGGCAGTGCTGTTTCCACCTCGATCACATATTTCAAGTGTGATCGGTTTGCATCCCTATGTGCTTTTTTCCCCCTGTTACATTCAGTTCAGTGGCTTCCATGCAGGCTCGGAGCAGATGCAGAACTGGGTTTGCAGAGTTTATATGTTGCCAGAAAATACCAGTGCCGTGGATGAAGAAGGGCTGAGGGCCTCTTTAAGGTTTAAGGTAAGGGGAGGGTGAGGATATGAGAGAATAATGGACAGTGAAAAAGTGGAGAAAGTCAACAGATGAGAGGTAGAGAAGGAGATAACGAACTTCTGGAATGAGATACCAGGGTCAGTGACTTTTTGTTTATCTCAAAGACACGGAATGATAAAATAGACACATATTATGTATAGGCAGAGTTATACAAGAATTTATATAAAGATAATTTGTGAAAACAATAAATGGTAGGTAATTTTACTCTTCTACTGTTTATAGAAGCCCCCCTGTGAAATCTTTTACCTTTCATTACTAGGCTTTCTCTTCAAAACAGAAGAGGCTGTTAGGAGTGTGGCCTTTCCTGCAAAGAAAACAAGGCAGACAGGTCTAATTTTAGGAGGCTTTTCCTTGACAAGAGCCTTTTAAATATTGTCTATTCAATAATAAAAATCGGCTTCAGAAAATGACACTGTGTGGGTTAAGGAAATTCAGTCACCTTTTCCACTTGAACCTTACAAGGGGTCATGAGAACACATAGTAGGGCTTTTCCTCCACCTTTCATCGGTGAGTAAAGTTTTCCTGTTTGTAGTATTTACAGCAAATTTCACTGCGTTTCATCAGTAGAAACAGGCCAAGCGTGTAACAGGGACTGCTGTGAAATATGGTTTTAACCACAAGGATATGGAAAGTATTTTACTACATAAGAGTTGTTCCTCCATTTACATTAATAGTAGCTTGAGTTGACCTAAATAATTCAGACTTTAAGGTCCTTCTTGAGAGCCAAACCATCTTGTGAGTCTGCACACACTAAGAAGCAATTATCCCTTTCTTTGACGATGAACTTAATGCCAAGAGGGAAGTTTGCCTTGATTGAAATTTTATAAAACTGTCTCACACACACACTCACACAAAATAATGATACTTAGTCATGCACTTTGGTATAAGTGCAACTGCCATTCGGTAACTATATATAATATTGTGCTGATTAGGCATAAAGACAAGTAAAAGTCATTGTTTCCTTTGATTTTTATCACAGTGTCATTATACATAGAATTTTGTGGGTCGTAATAGTAAAGAATTATAAAACTTCAATGTAAAGGTCACTGGTAGATAGATTTTACATCTACTTTTTCCAGGAAATTGAACCTTCTGGTTTTGTGCAATAAACTAATTTGAGGATAATTATATATGAGTTATGTGACTATTTAAAAACAACCCTTGTGAAATGTTTGTTGAATTTCTTATTTAGCATTGCATGGTAGATCTTATTTGAGGTTTGGTACTAGGTTGCTTACCCCAAATAATCTTTGCATCCTTGGGTGCTTGGTTGGATGTTCCCAAGGTAATGCTGTGCATTTTATTGTTGGTAAATTGAATTTCCTTCTTAACTCCTAGATCTCTCTCTTGATTTCCCTCCCTTTGAGAATTGGCCTGAATATGATCTGAGACTGCATGATTCCTGTTTATTCTGCCATCAAAGATGTACTTGAATGTCTGAAATCACCAGTCATATGCTTTGACTGGGCCTTTAAAGAAATATAAACTTGGCTTCCTTGGTACTAATCCTATACTTGTATAACACTTTTACTTTCAAAAATTTATTTTTATTTTTATTAGAGTAATAAAATAGTGCCATAAGACAATGACAAGAGTTCTCCCCCTCCCCCCATTCCTTGGCAGTACCTAGGTCTGCTTCCTGAGACATCAGTTTTCATCTTTTAATTCTTCCTGTGAATTATCTGTATTTCAAAATAATGCTTTTGTGTAGTTGTTTCTTGATTCATCTATTTTAAGCATATCTACTACCTTCCTATAGCAGTGGCTGAAAACTTAGCACTTAGACCAAGGTCTAACCACGGACCTCTTGAGTTACCCTCCCCCATCCTCCCAGTATATTTCTTCTACCTTTCCCGTGAATCAATATTTGATGTTTAGAGTCTTGCAACTGTATTGTCTTCACTTCTGAGCCAAGAAAAAAAACATGAATGTTTCCTGTAGAGTACAGCCCCCTTGTTTTTACTGGAACTAATACATGTCTCGTTTTAATTGCTGGCTTTGATTACTGCATACCTCTCACTAATTCTTTCCAAATTCAGAAAAAGAATTGTAAAACACCCTTTAATATTTTTCTCACATTTCCAAGCACATCCTGTGTTTTTCCTGTCTTACTCTTTTCCTTGGAAACATTGTCCTTCCAGCCTTTGTCCCCAGCTCCATCTGGGGTTCACCAAGCCTGAGGCACAGCTGAGCCTGGGATTGCCCTTTGCCTTCCTTCTGGGAATCCCCTTCAACACCCTCATGAGTTGGTCCTGTTGTTTCCTGGATTCTGTGCTTTCTCGGTTTTTTTCTCATTTAGGGGATAAGCTTCTCTAATAGCTTCCTGAAATAGGACACTTGAGAAATACATTCATTTATAGTGCATTCATATATGAAAATATATTTATTTTATTTTGATATAGCTTGTCAGGCTCTAAAATCATAAGTTAAAATATTTTTTTCTCAGAATTTTAAAAATATTGCTTTATTGTCTTTTAACTTTAATACTTCTATCAGGAGGTTTGGTGCCAGTTAGCCCTGATCTTTTTATGTGATGTTCTTCCCAGCCCTAATGAGTCAGGAATTTCTCCTTATTCCTTTTTCCTCTAAAATTTCATAATAACATTGGTGTGAAAATTTTGTACTGGGAAGTTAGTTGGTCCTTTTAATCTAGAAATGCATGCCCTTCATTTTTTGGAAAACCTCTCTATTTGTTAAGTTGATAATTTCTTTCCTTCCATTTTCTTCATCTATTCTTTCTGGGATTTTTATGTTGCTTCTTCTGGATTAAGCATCAAATTTTATTCTATTTCTACTCCTCTCATCTATTTTTGTTTTCTTAAAAAAATAAAAAAGCTTGAACATCTATTTATCAGCTGCTCCAAAACTTTTCAAGATCCGACCTCATTCTTATTTTGATTGATTCTTCTTTGTAGCACTCTATTCTTTTGTAGTGCACGCAACACTTTTTATAGCTCTGAAGTCCATTTTTGTTGATAAACAATTTTTCTTCTACTTGAATAGGCTTTTTGTACTGAGTTACTGTTTTCTGTGTGTTTGTTTCAGTTTGTCTTTCCTGTTAAAGGCTTTCCTGAAAGGGGCTGTCTGCTCACTTTTAAAAAAGAGACACTAAAAGCTGATTGATGCTCAGTGTGAATGGATAGTGTTTGTTGACTTGTGGGCTTCATAATAGGGTGGGAGGTACTCAGCCATCTAATTAGGAACAAAGTGCCAGCATCTGAAAATCTTTTTTCTGGAAACATATTTTTTCTACTGGAAAATAATCTAACCTCTAGTCCAGGGTATTAAAACCTTGTTGCCCCCTTCTAGAACTGAGTAAGGAAAGGAGCTGGGGTCATACCATTTATTACGTAGTTTTTTTACTTAGTTTACTTTTCTAAAATACAGCAACTTACATTTCTCACCTCCGTGGCTTCATTCCACTAGAAAATAAATATCTAGTTTTCCGTAATGGTGTGGGAGCAGTACTTGCTAGATCCCTCTCTATATATTGACTTTCAAATAAGCCTTACTTTGAGTCTCACTTTGATTTTCTGAATTCTGCAACACTGGGTGCCTTTAATTTCTGGATCTTTTTATGGTTCTTCAGGATGAAACTTCTGTTTCTAGCTGGTGGTTCTTCACTAAGATTTCCACTCCTCCATTTATTTTTCAAACTTCCAAAATATGATTATTTTCTTGTACTGTGTTATCTTTTTTCCAATTCAGTTTTTTTGGGGGATTTACATTTTTATGTCTTTACTATCATGTTGAAGGAGTTTTAGAAGATAACAATGATAGGTGCATGTTCAGTTAGCCATGGTTAAAAAATGATGCACTTAGGTTTTCCACTACTCCAGAAAATTAATTCAAATTTTATTTTGCACTTTAATTTTCTTGAAAACCCTCAGAGGTAAGACAATGTACTAACTCCATTTATCAGAAGGAAACAAAAGGAGATGATTTTCTTTTTTTAAATATTTATTATTTATTTTAGCACGTGCACCTGAGAGAGAGAGAGAGAGAGAGAGCGCGCAATGCAAGTGGGGGAAGGAGCAGAGGGAGGGAGAATCTCCACGCAAACTCCCCTCTGAGCATGGAGCCCACTGCGGGGATCAATCCCAGGATCCTGAAAGCATGACCCAAGCCTAAATCAAGAGTCAATTGACTGGGGCGCCTGGGTGGCTCAGTGGGTTAAAGCCTCTGCCTTCGGCTCAGGTCATGATCTCAGGGTCCTGGGATTGAGCCCCACATTGGGCTTTCTGCTCAGCAGGGAGCCTGCTTCCCCCTCTCTCTGCCTGCTTCTCTGCCTACTTGTGATCTCTCTTGGTGTGTCAAATAAATAAATAAAATCCTTAAAAAAAGAAAAAAGTCAATTGAGCCACTCAGCTCCGAAAAGGGATTTCTTAAAGTAATTATATTATAGAGTTCAATGCAGAAAACAGGAACCAGGCTGCTATTTGAAACAGAAAGGGATTCAATATGGACTCAAAAGATGTTTATAAAATCATTAGGAATGTTTGTAGGAGCTGGAAGTCAGGGGCCACCACTAAACTAGCAAGTTAAAAGATCAACACCACAGCTGTGATTTAGAGGCAGGAAGCAGCTGGGCTACCATCACTAGTGCTACTACCCCACTGCCAATAAATATCCATTGGAGCCAGGGACTGGATAATGCAAAGGGGGGAACCAGCCAATACAACTGTCTCATGGCCCTGTTTGTCAGCCAAAATCAGTAGTAGGAAGATGGCTCCTCCAAACTTTGCTTTCCAAATCGTCCAAATACTTAGAGACTGCTTTTCATTGGCATCATCTAATTCATATCTAGAACCTTAGCTAAAGTGGTCTGGTTATAGATTTCAGCTTTCACATCTCTCCAAATAGAAGGTCTCAGTCTGAAGCATCTACTATAGTAATACAGCTGGTTTGTGACAGAGTTAAAATTGGACCCCAGTTTTTGTGACTTTCAGCATTTTCCTTTCTACTGTTTCATTTTAAAAATGCAAAATAGGGGTGCCCGGGTGGCTCAGTGAGTTAAGCCTCTGCCTTCGGCTCAGGTCATGATCTCAGAGTCCTGGGATGGAGCCCTGTGTCGGGCTCTCTGCACAGTGGGGAGCCTGCTTCCCCCTCTCTCTCTGCCTGCCTCTCTGCCTGCTTGTGATCTCTCTCTCTGTGTCAAATCAATCAATCAGATCTTTAAAAAAATAAAAACACAAAATACAAAATAATAGAAAATATTATAATAAAATAATAATAGTTAAATATTAAAAAATATTTAAAAAATCACATTAAAATTTATTGTCCAAATGGAATAATTATCTAAAATACACTAGTCATATAATTGACATGTTCTTCTTCTTTTTTTTTTTTTTTAAAGATTTTATTTATTTGACAGAGAGAAACACAGTGAGAGAGGGAACACAAGCAGGGGGAATGGTAGCGGGAGAAGCAGGCTTCCTGACGAGCAGGGAGCCCTATGTGGGGCTCGATCCCAGGACCCTGGGATCATGACCTGAGCCGAAGGCAGATGCCTAAAGACTGAGCCACCCAGGTGCCCCTGACATGTTCTTCTTTAGAAGCTTTTGTCCTCAACAGTATTTGATAGTATCTAAATATATAGAATAATGTTTTGATTCTCATTACGCAGAGCATATGGACCTATATTATATGCTTAATATCATACTAGACTGCTTGAGGGATAAAGAAATAAAAGGCAGTCTTTCCTTTAACTGGGTAGATAAAGCTAACTTCTATTATTGATGGTAACAATAAAATATGGAATATATGTATTTTTTTATAGGTGATAAAAATACTTACATCTGTTTTTTGTCAAGAACTCTGTATTTGTTATCTCCTTAAATTTCCATATAAACCTAATAAGTTAATATTGCCATCCTCACTTTAGGGAGTAGTAATAGACACACAGGAAGGTTAGATAACTCCACCAAATTATACTGTCATTAAGTTTGTCATTGGAGTGGGATTTAAATATTTTGTTTTTCCTTTTATGCTAAGATACCTCATGAGGAAATATGGAATGAACCTTGATGAAGGGTAGGATTTGAATGGGGAGAGGGGTAGGATAGGTGTCTCAAACTCAAATTCCATCAGAGGCCATGACTGATGGAGGTGGATTGAGTGGGGTTATGGTAGCACAGAGTGTACTTGTTGCCTCTTAAGACAGCAGCCTCTTAGTTCAGCTTCTTTTTCTTTGTTGGGTTATCAGCATGCATCAGGTCTGATTTCAGAGGAAAGTCAAAATCCATTTTTTCATTTATAGTGTTTTGATTTTAAAATATTAGCAAACAAACCAAGCTTTAAAAATCAGTGGGCCGGGGCGCCTGGGTGGCTCAGTGGGTTAAAGCCTTTGTCTTCGGCTCAGGTCATGATCTCAGGGTCCTGGGATCGAGCCCCACATCAGGCTCTCTGCTCAGCGGGGAGTCTGCTTCCCTCTCTCTCTGCCTGCCTCTCTGCCTACTTGTGATCTCTCTCTATCAAGTAAATAAAATAAAATCTTTAAAAAAAAAAAAATCAGTGGGTCAACACTGTTGAGACCAAGGTACACTCCTATTCCACCCGTGAAGGCCAAGGACATTTCAAAAGGTGCCAGCCAAAGTCAGACTACATGCTGGACCATCCATGCAGGAAAACAGTGCAAAACTGGGATATCTGGCATTAGAAACAATAATCCTCTAATCTATTTTGAATGAGATATTGAAAGGGAGGATTTCAGGACTTATTTGGAGGGAGAGCTGTCAGTGTGCTCCTATTCTCATCACCTCCATGGAAAAATGTAGAGGTGAGAGGCTGGCTGGAGCTCCTTTGTGTGTCAGCAAGGAAGAGTGTCCACTGAGCTTTGCCAGCAACATCAGGGCAAGGAGGAGTCTGTCTTCCCACAGGCCTAGTAAACCGTTAGAAAGAAGTTGGCCTGGTGCAGTTCAAGGGAGATCCTGCCTAGATGATTATTTGGAATATAGAGCAACCCTAACAGAAAAGGCATGTAGGATGGACCAGTCAAGCTCTAGGGATGAGGAAGGAAGTCCTTGGTCAGGTAGAGGACTAGCATGATCTGCCCTAGGAATTGTAGTGTGAGGACCACAGAGAGAAGAGCTCCCAAAATCCAGTGTATATGTGGATCCCACTAGAGAAAAAGTCAATATCCAGAAGAAACCAACACAGGAAAGCAATTGTATCTGCTGTATAAAACTGCACTCTTCCCCCTAATTCCCTTTTTCCTTTGGCCTCATAAATTACAGAGTTGGGAAGGAAGGAAACTATAACCTGAAGCAGGACTGAGCTTGGGGTTGGGAGGGCGAGGCTAGAAAATGCTTCACTTTGAGAGAATACGGAGTGCTAGTTATTACATTGGGTGTTGGCATTTTGACTCCTGAAATGAAACTCATGACTGAAAGGGACCAGAAAATCTGTAGTCCTTGGATTTCATCTGGTAGTAGAAGCAAAGAAATCCAGGGAGTGGGTATAGAAGAAAAATGAGGGAAGAAAAATAAAAGACTCCTTCTTGACTGTAGAATGTTCCTTAAACAAGGCAGGTGTCTGTAAGCCAAAACTGAGTGTTCTCTATTTGCAGTCTCTGGGATAGAGAAAGATGGTTGGGGGTGGGGTACTATGGTGAGCACTGGTAGAGAAAGCATGATCAGTGTTCCTGAGTGATAAAAGATAGAAAACTTTTTCTATAAACAGTCTGCATTCTGTTTTGTTTTTTTTTTATTTTCTATCATTGTAGAATCCAAATGACCTTGTAAGGCCCTTACTACACATTTAGATGAGTTAACGAAACTGACGGTGCTAATGCTTTTAGACATGTAGATGGCAAAAGGTTACCTTGGCTTAGGAAATAGCCCCATAAAGACCATTAAACTTTCTTCAAATGATAATACATGACATGGTGATGACTCAGTAAATGATTTTGTATGCTCCTCTGAAGCCCACTGCAATTAATTTTTTAAAATGTACATTTCTCAAGAATTTAACAAAATCACCAAATTAAGGAACATTATCATTCTCTGATTGTATAACTACTAAAGTGCCACCATCTGGAATTTGGAATTTTGTTCACATACTAGTAAAAAATGCATTGCAAGGGGTGCCTGGGTGGCTTAGTTGGTTAAGCGTCTACCTTCGGCTCAGGTCATGATTCCAAGGTCCTGGGATAGAGCCCTGCATCAGGCTCCCTGCTCAGTGGGGAGCCTGCTTCTCCCTCTTCCTCTGCCCCTTCCCCTGCTTATGCTCCATCTCTCTCCCTCTCTTTCAAATAGATAAAAACTTAAAAAAAATTGCAAAAGATAGTCCAGAAAGTTCTCTTGCTGATTGAAAGTTTGTGTAAGTTAAGGGAGAATTTTTGTAACATATGACAAGGACTGCTTTGACTAATTGTTAAGGTTTTTGTTCTCTGAGTTCCTGGTAGTGTTCTATTGTTTGGGGCTCTGATAGTTGCTGTAATGATGAGGATGAGGTTAGCACAGAGTAGATGTTTTACATAATAAGTGTGGTTGCAAAGCCTCCTGGTCCTCTAGGCAGTTGCTGCCACCCAAATAGAACACATGGGCATTGCACTGTCTGACACTCATTCTGAGCCCGGAAATTGTATAATTCCCACACGGTGAAGTTTGTGAGTAACAGAGACAGCACTGATCACTTTTTGGCATGTGGATATCTCTTGTCACAGAATCTCTTTGAGAATCAAACTTCATTTAAAAATATGTTGCACCAGGTAAGAAATAAAATCAGTTTAGCATTATTTTGAACTATAACAATAAACAATAGTTTGTAGCTCACAAAAAGATGGGAAAATTGATTTTTCTTAAGTGAAACTAATTCACAAGGTGAATATTTTTCTCTTGATCCATGGCCAATTTTAAGATAATGTAGACAAAGTTTCTAATCTATGTGATGGTTTTGTAACCTTAAACCATTTACATTAATAGGCTAGAGAGTTAAACTCAGAATTCTAGGAAGTTTGATAGAATCTTACAATTAGAAATTTTATGGGAGGTTTACGTGTGAAAGTCAAAGAGTAGACCCAGATCTTTATTTATCCATTCATCATCCCTCCATCCATTCACTAACAGAGTCACTCACTCAATAAAATGTACTGAACTTCTACACTTCATGTGTAGAGTTTGACACTTGCTTTTCAGGTGGATAAAAAGAATAGTTATAAACCTTAAGAAGTGGGATACTTAAAAGCTAACAAGAGAGTTACACACAAATAATCACATAAATTAGATATATTTTCTAATATATCTATATATCCAGATATATAGATATAATCACATAATTAGATATGTTTATATATTTGAGTGTATGTTACATATTTATATATGTAAACACATACATACATACCTATATATATATATATATATATATATATATATATATATATATGCCCGCACCCATAATCATTGTGTGCATACAACTTGGTGTCTGACTTCTTTGTTTTATGACATTTTATTAATTTGAGTGACAATTTCTAGTCACTTCGTTTTTATTTTCGAGTCTACTCCTTCAAGCAGCTCACCTCCAGGACTTTTTCCAATCTACTGGGACCTCCAATATATTATCCCTTTACACTGTCTCTCTCATTTCCCTTTTTTTTTTTTTAAAATATTTTATTTATTTATTTGACACGAGAGAGAGAGAGAGAGAGAGAGAGAGAGAGAGAGAGAGATATCACAAGCAGGCAGAGGGGCAGGCAGAAAGAGAGGGAGAGGCAGGCTCCCCGCCGAGTAGAGAGCCCGATGCGGGGCTCGATCCCAGAACCCCGAGAACATGACCTGAGCCAAAGGCAGAGGCTTTAACCCACTGAGCCACCCAGGTGCCCCTCATTTCCCTTTGTTCCACTCAGGTGCTCATATTCCCCGAACAAGCTTCTGATACAGTGGTCCATTACTCTACCCCTTGCTTGTATGCTAATGAACTCCCTTATTTCTGTCAGGTATACACTTCCAGGAAAATCCTAGTCTTGGTTAAAGCATACTCTCAGATCATTTCATGCCCATACTCATGCAGCTGAATGTGTCTGGGGAAAACCACTGTGCTTCTTATGGCCTTCACGGCTGACTGCTCTTACTTTAAATGCATGACTAGGAACCTTAGTTGCACGCTGTTGTCCACAAACCCACTGCATTCCCTATAATCATGAATGGCTATTCTAGGCCTTCTCCTGTCCCCTCAAGCCTCGGATGCTTCCTTTCCTCTTGCTTCCTACTTCATTGAGCAGACGGAGCACTAACAAGACCCATCCCCATCCATCTCAACCCCACAGGTTTTTCCACACCCATACTTTGTGTTCCCCTCTGTTACAGTGAATGAATGGACAGTACTCCCAAGGCCACCTCCCTACTTGTGTCCTACAGTGTGCCATGGAAGGATATCACTCCTACAATTATGCCTGCTCTAGCTTGCATTTTACTTGTTTCTACTGTATAATTCCAATCAGCATATAAGTGTATCATATTTCCAAGTTAGAAAAATAAAAAAACTTTTAACTATTGTCATGTTTCATGTGAGTCAAATTTCCCCTTATAGTAAAACTCCTCAAAAGAGTTGTCTATACATATTGTTTCTACTTGCTATTCTTCCATTTGTTCTTGGATCCAGTAATAATTATTTATATCTCCCTTTTCCAATGAAACTGCTCTTGTTAACAATTATCAGTGGCCTCTCTCTCACCAGATCAACTGTTCACTTCTCAGTCTTCGGATCTCTTCATCCATTAGCATATGTTACCATTTGGTTTAATGTTCCTATTTGAAAAACTTTCTTCTCTGTTCCCAGAAAAACACTCTCTTGATGCTTTGTCTACTTCATTGACTACTTCTCAGTTTTCTTTGCTGATTTCTCCTTATTTTCCAACAGTTGCATTTTGGAGTACCCTGGGATTCAGTTCTCAGGTTAGTTGTGTTAGTTGGGCCCCCCTCTGTTCACATTACATTGATAAATCCAGTGTCATGGTAGAATACTTTATTACCAATTAATGCCAAATTTATGTCCCCAAACCTGACCTCATCAGACTTTAAAATCCATATTCTATCCAGTATCTCTTGTTTTTCAAACTTAACATTTCCAAAAGCAAATTTGGTTCCCCACTTGTATCTCTCTATAAAACTGTCTCTTCCTATAGACTTAATAATCTGTCAATGGCAAGTCCATTCTGTCATTTTCTCAGGCTAGAAGCTTTAGAGTCATCCTTGACTTTTTTTTTTTTGCTTACAACCACATCTGATTCATGAGATAATTGTGTAGCATCTACCTCAAAATAATATCTAAAGTGCAACCATCACTCACAACCTCTAATTGAACCTCCCTCGTCTGAGCCACTGTCATCTTGCCTCAGGAATACTCTCACAGGGCATGCCTGCTCTCTCCCTGCTGCCAGTAATGCACCCCTGCCATTCTTCACAGTGTTGTAGTCTTCCTTTAGAAAGGGAAGCCAGGTCATGTCATTCTCTGTTTAAGAACTTTCATTGGCTCTTTATCTCAGAGTGAAATCAAAAGTCCTTATCCTTTATGATTTGCCTCCTCCTCTTTCTTTAACTTCATGTCCTACTATTGTTTTCTTTTCTCATTCAGCTCCATCTATGGCTTCCTTGCATCTCCTAAACTTGCAGCATGCTCAGAACTTAGGTCCTTCCTATCTGCCCTTTGTTCTAATTGGTACACTCTAGCCGCAGGCACACACATGGTATACACTCTCACTTCCTTTAGGGCTCTACTCAAATGTTACTTCTTAGGCTTTCTTACAACAGCGCCCCTATTATCACTGTCTAACATTGTGCTGTATTTTAGTTTTACTTGTAACACTTACCATCAAGCATATTATTTATTTGCTTGATTGTCCATCCCCCATTAGAACACAAAATTCATGAAAACAAGCACTTTTATTTTTATTTTGATCATGCTCTTTTCCAGGGCCCAGATCATGCTGGCAACCTTGTTGACATCTACCATTTTTTGGTGACTGGATGAACGAATAGCATTTATACATTCAAGTTGTTGAATCATATCATAATTGTATCTTACATAATTTCTGTGAGGGCTAGTTTCGTTGCACACTTAAAAGCATGGCTTATTATTTTAAATTTTTGGTAATTTAGTGAGAAAAATACAGTTAGATGTTCTTGATTACTTATATACTCTACCTTTCATTTTCACATCTTATGTATTGATAATTTTCAGACTTGATTTGGCATATTACAGTAGACATGGATTTATCAATATTTTATTTAGTGGTGTAAACTTAATATATAAATTATATGGATTAGCACACTACAATATCTAAATGGAAACAAAGCAGAAAGCAAAACGCTTTTTGGAATATCTGATCTGCCAAATAAGGTGGATATTTGGACCTCTATTATTTCTTTTTCATGCATTGCCTCTTAGATATCATTATCTGGTTTATTGTGATCAGTTATTTGTTTTTCCCTTGAGTTTGTGGATCCAAAAAGATGCAGTTGTGAAGAAACCACTCTAGGGGATTAAATTTTGGTAAATTAAGTTTTGACATAGGAAAAGATGGAGATGTACTCCAATGCTGTAGTCATTATAACTGAACCTAAGGTTTATCATATTTTGATGCTGACAGATTATGAATGGTGAATTGCCCCTTAGTTACAACTTTTGATTTATTAAAACCGATAAATGTGATAGAACTGGTTTTTTAGCAATTTGCAGGAAAAAAGGGTTGATAATAACTGAAACTATACATTACTTAAGTATTTAAGTAATAAATTACTTAAACCCAAAATTATGTGTGTTCTATTTAATTTCTACTTTATTCACTCAATTTGTAAGCCACTCTGATAAGATTTACTTATGATAAATGACAAATACAAATAGTAGTGTATTCAGATCTTGACATGTGAATTGAATCATTGATATTTTTTCTGACATTAATTTAGAGAAACCCCTTTGAGCATATTATTCATGAGCCTTTCTGATATAGAATCTTTTCATTAGAAACTTTCTTAGGAAACCAGCTTCATATAAATTTTTTGATTTAATAATGACAGCTTTGAATAGCCTTATTTAGGTATAACTTACATATTATAAATTCACCCATTTTAACTATACAATTCAATGATTTTTAAAGCAAATTTATAGGATTATGCAGCCCTCACCATGATCCAGTTCTATAACATTCCTATTGCTTCAGAAAATTTTCTTGGTTCAATTTGGAGTCATTCTCCACTCCTACCCATTCCCAGCCCCAGGCAAAGGTTGATTTGTTTTCTCTCTATAGATTTACCCTTTTTTTGAAATGTCATATAAATGGAATCATGCAATATGTAGTCTTTAATATTTTTGTAGTGGAAATCAAAAGGTCATTCCTTTTTATTGCTGAATAGCATTTGATTTTATGGATATGCCACATTTTGTTTATTCATTTACGAGTTGATGGGCTGGTTTGGTTATCACAAATAATGCTTCCGTAACATCCATGTATAAGACTTTATGTGAACATGTGTGTGATTTTGCTTCTTTTGCAACTGTTAGATCTAATGTTAAGTTTGTGTTTAACCCTTTAATAAACTGCTAAACTTCCAAAGCACTATATGATTTTACATTCCCACCAGCAGTGTATAAGAGTTACAACTTCTCCACATTTTCACTAGCACCTGGTATGGCAGTCTTTTTGATTAGAATCATTCTGGTGGGAGTGTAATTGTATCTCATTGTGGTATTAATTTGCATTTCTCTAATGACTGATGATGGCGAATATCTTTTCATGTGCTTATTAGTCATTTGTGGAGCTTTGTTGATAGAATAACTATTGAAGTCTTTTTCCTATTTTAAAATGGCTTAACTTATTTTAAATTTTAAGAGTTCTTTATATATTCTAGTTATAAGCCCTTTATCTATGACCTACAAATATTTTTTTTCTCCATTTTAGTGCTTATCTTTCATTTTCTTAATGGTGTCTTTTGAAGAGCAAGTTTCTAATTTTATGAAAGTCAAATTTATCATTTTAGTGTCATATCTAAGAAATATTTACCTGATATAAGGTCACAGGGTGTTCTCATTTTCTACTAGAAGTTTTGGTAGTTTTAATCTTCACATTTATGTCTATTATCCTATTTAAGTAAATTTCTGTATGTGGGTTGAAGTAAGGGTCTAGGTTCATGCTTTTGCATATGGATAACCAAATGACCTGGCAACATTTATTGAAAAGCCCATCTGTTTCCAGCTGGTACCTTTATTAAAAATAAATTGATAAAAATGTAAGGATTGGTTTCTGACTTTTCAGTTCTGTTCTCTTTATCTATGTCAATATACTGTAGCTTTAGAGTAAGTTCTAAATCATATGGTATAAATCTTCCAACTTTGATCTTTTTAAAAAAATTGTTTTGTCTATTCTATATTCTTTGTAATTACATATCAATTTTAGAATTGGCTTTCCAATTGTGACCAAAAAAGCCTACTGGGATTTTGATAGGGATTTGATAGGGTAATTCCAAGGAATTACCGTGTTAACAATAAATACCAAGTCATCAGCCCATGAACATGTTGAGACCGTTAATTTTTATCTTCCTTAGTTTCTCTCAGTAATATTTTTATAATTATCATTGTATAAGTCTTATGCTCTTTTTATTAAATTTATTCCTAAGTATTTTGTTCTTTGTGATGATATTTTGAATGGAAGTTGCTTTATATTTTATTTCAAATTGTTAGTTTAAAGTGCTAGTATAAAGAAATACAATTGAATGCTAACTAAATTTATGGTGTAATTATTTCACAATACATGTAGGTCAAGTCATTATGCTGTACACCTTAAACTTACACAGTATGTCAGTTATATATCAATACAACTGGGAAAAAGAATTTATAATATAAAAGGTAGAAAAATTAGAAATGGAAAGCTATAATAAAAAAATAAATAAAACCAATAAAAAGAAATACAATTGAATTTTATATATTGATCATATATCCCCCAAACTGGCTAAACTTATTACTTCTGGCAGGTTTTTCTCTTATAGATATTTTTAGAATTTTATACATACATGAGTAAGCTGTCCATAAAAGCAGTTTTACTCCCTTTCTGATTTATATGCCTATTCTTGCAAGATCCTCCATGATGATGATCAATAGGAATGATATGCAGATGTCCTTGCCTAGTTTTGTTTTAGGTAGAGAGCCTTCACTGTTTTTCATAGATGCCCTTTAAGTTAATGAAGTTCCTTTTTATTCTTTGTTGAATTTTTTTTTAGTCATCAATATGTATTAGATTTTGTGAAAATTTTTCTATATCAGGAATGATAATAAGCTTTTGTGTTTTATTTTATTATGATCTACTGTATTAATTAATTTCCATATTTTAAGCCAATCTTGCATTCCTAGAATAAGCCCAATTTGAGTATTATGTATAATCCTTTTATATCTATTGTTTGATTTGGTTTGCTGCTATTTTGTTATGGTTTTTATTTTTTAATAAATGTTCATGAAGAATATTGTTTTGTAATTTTCTTTTCTTGTGATGGTTTGCCTGAGTTTGGCTTTATGAAATGAACTGAGAAGGGTTTCTCTGGCCTTTATTTGATGAAAGAGTTTGTGCAGATTTAGTATTATTTCTTTCTACCAAAAAAAATTACAGAATTTACCAGGGAAGACATCTGGGCCTGAGTTTTTCTTTATGGGAAGATTTTTAATTACTTATGTAATTTCTTTACTTGTTATAGATCTATTCAGAATTTTTATTTCTTCATTAGTCAGTTCTATTTATTAATATCTTCCTATGAATTTGCCCATCTTATCTATGTTGTCTAATTTTTTGGCATAGAGTTATTAAAAATATTCCTCTATAGTCTTTTAATTTCTGAATTGTTGACAGTGATGTCCATGCTTTTATTATTTTATTGTTGATATTTTCAAGGAGTGAATTTTTAGTTTCATTGATGTTCTCTATTTTTTTTAAAAGATTTTATTTATTTATTTGACAGAGAGAGATATAGGGATCAAAAGCTATGCATTTACTTTTAAACAACGCTTTAATGTGTTGTGTTTTCATTTGTATTAAGTTCAAAACTTGCCCTGATTTCTAGTATAGTTATATCTATCCATAAATTATTTAGAGTATGTTATTTTCTGTATTTGTGGGTTTCTCAACTTTCTTTCTGTTGTTGACTTCTAATTTAATATAGCCATGGTTGGTGGGAGACCATACTCGAATGATTCCAATTATTTTAAATTTATTGAGAATATTGGGTTAACACATGTTCAGTTCTAGAGAATATTATTTGTGCATGTGAAAAGAATGTGTATTCTGTTGTCAGGTGGAGTATTCTCTAAATCTCAGGTCTAATTTATTGATTATGTTGTTCAAGTCTTCTATATTCCTATACATTTTCTGCCCAATTTATCAATCATTGAGAAGCACAGTAATGAAATCTATAATTGCTTAATTTTCCATTTTACCCTTAATTTGGTCATTTTTTATTTCAAATATGTAGGACCTCTGTTAGGTATACATTAATAATAGTTATATCTTCCAGATGTATTGACCTTTTTATCATTATGATTGTTCCTCTTTGTTTAGAGTTATATTTATTGTCTCAAAGTTTATTTTGTATGATATTAATATGGCCACGTCAGCTCTCTTCTGATTATGTGACTTATCCTTTCCCATCCTTTTATTTTCCAGCTATTTATATATTTGTATCTAAAGTGTGTCTCTTATATACAGCATATGGTTGGATCTTGCCTTTTTGTTCAGTCTGATAATCTCTAGCTTTTGACTGAAATGTTTAATCAAATCCATTTAATGTAATTATTGATATGGTCAGATTTACATTTGTCCTTTTCCTATTTGTTTTCTCATGTCATATGCCTTCTGACCTCTATACCATGCTCCAAATCAAGTCAGCCACTTCCCACAATGAAACTCCTAGTTTTCAAGGCCAGACTCACTATGACCTCACTTGACCTAGCTGGCGTGGTGGATGGGGGTAGCTCCAAATCAGAATGCCATAGATTTCCGTTTTTCACTGATGTTCAGTAGTTTTTGGTGAATATATGCTTTTCAATTTGTAGTTTGCCTTCAGCTGATGTCTGAAGCCCTGAGAGTGTTTTTGACAATTTTTGTTTTGGTTGTAGTGCTGTTTTTTGATAAGGAATATTGTTTTTATTTTAATTCCAGTTAGATAACATAGAGTGTTGTATTGTTTTCATGTGTACAGTATAGTGATTCAGCAATTTCATATAGCACCCAGTCCTATCACAAATGCATTCCTTAATCCCCATCACCTATTTAATCCATCCCCCAACCCACCCCTACCTCTGGTAACCATCAGTTTGTTCTCTACAAACTGATGAGTTTGTAGAGAAGAGTTTAAGAGTTTGTTTCTTGGTTTGACTCTTTCTGTCTCTTTTTTTCCTTTTGCTTTTTGGTTCTGATTCTTCAATTCCACATATAAGTGAAGTCATATGATATTTGTCTTCTTCTGACTGTCTTATTTCTCTTAGCACTATACTCTATCTCATGTTGTTGCAAATGGCAAGATTTCATTCCTTTTTATGGCTAATAGTCATATATATTAATATTCGTATATATGATAATATTCATATATATACATCACCTCTTCTTTATCTATTCATCAACCGGAGATTTGGGCTGCTTTAATATCTTGAATGTTGTAAATAATGCTGCTGTAAACATAAGAGTGCATATATTTCTTTGAGTTAGTGTTTTTGTAGTTTTTTTGGTAAATAGTAGTGTGATTGCTGGATTTTAGGGTAGTTCTATTTTTAACTTTTTGAGGAAAATCCATACTGTTTTCCACAATGGCTGGACCATGTAAAGAATATTTTTAATTTTTTTATTCCTCCATTGCCAGAAGTCCCTAATATTTTGGATTTGATGAAACATTTGATGAAACATTTGAGTTTTCTTTTTTCCAACAAATGAAAATGGTAACTTAAAAACCCTGTATTTATACTCTTTTTTTCCTTGCACTTAGATTAGATTGGTAAAATTGAGATCACGTTCTTTGGGACTAAAAGGGTGTCTGGGTGGCTCAGTGGGTTAAAGCCTCTGCCTTCAGCTCGGGTCATGATCTCAGGATCCTGGGATCGAGCCCCGCATCGGGCTCTCTGCTCAGCAGGGAGCCTGCTTCCCTCTTTGCCTGCCTCTCTGTCTACTTATGATCTCTCTTTCTCTGTCAAATAAATAATTAAAATCTTAAAAAAAAATAAAAGCTCTCCTCAATACTGATCTATTACTTGATACTACAGCAGTCGAAAGAGCAGGTAATGACCTAAAGTTATATAAATTTATAAAGTCTGAGGTTTGTTTTTTAAATCTATACTTTTAGCTGTCTACAGTTATTAGAAGAGTGACTTTATTTTGTACTTAATTTGTTGGTTTTTGTCAGACTGTAAGTTGTAGATAAAGGTTTAGAGTGTTATTAAGAAAATGTAGTGACTGTTTATAAATTCCACTTTCCTGTGAATAGGTAGTAAAGGCAAGCAAAAGACAGAGACTATTTCTTAGATTTTAGGGGTCCTCAGGATAGAAAGATCCTACATTTCCAGTTCTGTAGCTGAGATAGGAGTGCCTAATTGAGCATCTCTGTCATCCAACTTTTGCTTAAATACCTCCATTCATGAAGAGCCCACTAGTATCCTGATGGAGTCCATTTTGTTTTGATAGCTCTAATATTTGACTCTCAAATTTAAAATTAACTACATAAAAAAGAAACCTTCTAAATGCTGAATAGGCAAAAAAGAAAGAAAAACACCTTCCAAATGCTAAAAATATTTTATTCTAACTATAGAAAAAGGAAAGAATTTCCACTAACTTAAAAGCTGATTTGATCATCATGGAGAAACACAGAGGAATTTGTGGTATGGAAATTTTCATCCTTCTAAAGGGCATGACTCAAAGGAAGCACCACAGATTGTGGGAATAGCTAGTGACTGAGGGTGATCCTGGAATGCAGGAGATGTGAGTATGTGGGAGAAGTCACAGAAAAGCACACACATTGCTTATTAGTCCAATCCCTTCTCTATTCTTTTAGATCTTGCCCCTGCAGAACAGGTAGCACATGGCCCCAGGGTGTGCTCTGATAAGTAAGGGTGGATCAGAATGAAAAAGTCTCATACTACTGGTAGGAGGCATCCATTTGCTGGGTAAGATGATGGACTTTAGGATCAGATGGACTTAGGTGTGAATCATGCTACCTTTTGGTAGAGCTGAGTGACCAAGAAAAGATAGTTTATCCCTGGTTTTAGTTTCCTCATCTATTAAGTGAGGCTGATGATAACAGTGGTTTTTACAAGCAATAAATAAAACAGCATATGACAAGCACTAAAAACACTATTTTGACCATTACTGAACATTTGATAAGTGGTGATTATATTTATTTATCAAGTTAATTCAATAGATAATTTACTACATGCCAGATCCTACACGAGATGCTGATAATATAAACAGTAGCACACAAAAAAAGCCATTTAGAGTAGTAAACACACAGATTTGGCTTTCATGGATCTGATATTCTACTGGTAAAAGTCTAGATGGGATAAATGTACATATATATATAAACACATGGGAGACTATAATATTATTATTTATTTATTATTGTAATTGTAGTAATAAAGGGGCATGCATTTCTTGAGGTCTAAACAAAAATTTTGTTCTATTATTGTCTCTGATGATATTATTAAGCATCTCTTTTTCATATAAGGTAGTGGCCCTTTCACAAAATATTTCAATTATTTCATTTTAAAGCTTCTCAATCCCTTTGGTGATTAATTTTTTGTTATTTTTTAAGATGCAATCCTGTGTATTTAAAATTATCAGCCTTATATTCAGTTTAGAACTCTTTTTTCATCCCTCCCTCAACTCTAAGTGCAAAAGTTAAAAGGAATGACTTTTTCTATTTAAGCAACTGCTCACCCCATCTTCATTCCTAGCATCAGATGTTCTGGTGTTGAACCTTTGGGAAAGGACAGGACAAGCAAAGTGTCCCCAAATTACTGTAAGTACAGTTGATGACTGTAGCAGGGAAGGAAAGGAAGTCATATTCTCTCCATGAATACAGCCTTCCCTAAAAAGTGACCTCCTTCTTCCCATCATCCATCTTTTTATATTAGGAGATATGCGTAGGCATGAATATTTCTGGTTCTGTTAACTGGCTCTTTTTTGGGAAGCCCTGCATGAAAGTGGCCCTCTCTTATCAGGTCTTTTGCTTTTGCTCATGGCTGTGGACTTAAATCACCATGTGCAGCTTCCAGCACCTGGTACCATTCTGTTTTATGTGTTAAATAGAATGTGCATTGCTTGACCACACACATAGTAGTAGATTTTTGCCATTATTGGGGGGGGGTATGATATTCGATTCTCTTTGGTGGAAAATTATTAGTGTTTTGATAAACTTTTCTTTGTCTTAGCTGTCATATGTTTAAATGTTATTGATGGTTACGCAGGTAAAGGTCTCTTATTGTTTTCTAGTTAGTATTCTTCAGCATAATGGTGATGAATGTTTAATTGCAACAGTTCCTTGTAACCGAAAGGGAAAAATAATTTATACCATGATTTATTTCTAAAGATTTTATTTGTTTACTTGACAGAGAGATAGAGAGAGTGCACCAGTAGGCAGAGTGGCAGGCAGAGGGAGAGGAAGAAGCTGGCTCTCCACTGAGCAGGGAGCCCGATGTGGGGCTCAATTCTAGGACCTTGGGATCATGACCCAAGTCGAAGGCAGCTGTTTAACCAACTGAGCCACGTAGGCGCCCCTATACCATGATTTTTAAGAAGTTATATTCTCTGCATGAAGCAGGTGTGGTAGAATCATTTTAGCCATCTTACCAATGACAATAGGATAGAATTCTATTTAGACAACACTGCTAATTTTCTATAGCAGGTTACATTGCCTTTCTTTTCTATCTATATAAAAGAATCAAAGGACTTCTGTGATAAAAGCCTGTTACAAGATCTGATAAATAAGTACAAACAAGAAATAGTGAGGCAGGGCGCCTGGGTGGCTCAGTGGGTGAAAGCCTCTGTCTTTGGCTCAGGTCATGATCTCAGGGTCCTGAGATCAAACCCCACATCAGGCTCTCTGCTCAGTGGGGAGCCTGCTTCCCCAGGTCTCTCTGCCTGCCTCTCTGCCTACTTGTGATCTCTCTCTGTGTCAAGTAAATAAATAAAATCTTTAAAATAAAAAATAGTGAGGCAAAATATTATGTATATCACAACAATTATACTTTATTAGGTGTGTAATGGATATTTATTAAAAATGAAAAGCATTAAAAAAACTGAAAGCAACATATATTTGTCTTTTGTTTGTGCTCTTTTTAGTTTTAGTGTTGTGCCAGTCTGCACATTAACACAGTTTCATTCTTTGAGGCTAGGTCTAAATCAATCATATGTCCTAAGTCAGCCTGCCTACCTGCCTACCTACCTTCCTTCCGTCCTTCTTTCCCTGTTGTTCCTTTTTTGAAGAAAAGGGTAAAATTACATCTGCAAACTTGACACTAATGATTCTGTCAATTAGAGGTTGAATTAGAGCTTTCACATTTCAATATAACTTGTAAAGCCCAAATTTATCCAAGAATTGTTATGATTGCTAGCGTGGTAAGCTGTCAACATAACTATCTTTTGGATGAACATTCAAGTGGGAGTAAATTTAAAGACAGGAATATTGCTTTCATGTATCCTTAAGATTGCCTACAGTTGCTGGTTTTTATAAAAATGAAGTTCCCTTTTCATGCTTTGAGTTTGTCTAAAAAAATTCTAACACTTCCTATATAGACTATCCTATAAACATGATCTGAAAGGATTATCCTTTACTAGAATTAACATTGACATCTTTTTGAGTTTGAAATATTTAAGGTTTTCATTTTTTATCCTCATTTCTAGCTAAATGGAATCAGTAGGAAGTAATATATATGTGTGAATTCCATAACTTCAAGTTAAAGGAGTATCATCAATCAAATCCACTGTGTTTTAGAATAAGATAGTACATATTCTCTGTTACAAAATAAAACAACAGGAAAGGAGCCATTTATCAGATATTGTGACATTGTAATTTTAGTTTAAACAAGAAAATGTGGTAGTTGAGTTGGCAAACGCCCGACCAGGGGCCAGAAACTTTTGAAAAGTGATAAGCTAAATTCATGACCCCTTTATTTCTTGTGTGAGGAGAGATGTGATGTGTTGACTGTTTTAGCTTTCAAATGGGATCCAAGACATAAGAAATTAAATAGGAAAAGGACAACTTTTCCAAAATAAGAAAAGGCCAAGGAATTGCACAAATTTTTCCAAGTAGTGGGACAAATGCACCAGCAATTATATCTAGACATAGTAAGTCCAGGTTCCATATTTGGACCTGTGTTCTGACTTTCTCATTTTAAGTTGGTTTTGACAGAAAGGAATTTGCAGAAATAAATTACTTGGCAGAGTAACAGGACACATAAAGAATGCCCCTGAAATGGGAGTTGTATACCTGTGGCATGCACATAAACTTTCTCTTTCTCATCACATATCAGACATTATTAATCTGTCATAGCACCCTTTCCCACTGAGGCTGGATGTGATCCACACAGTGCTCAAGGCATTCACTGCCAATCTGTCATAATTAGAAAGAACTTATTTTTTTGTGAAACAGGAGTACTCAGCCTAGTGCTTGACTCACAGTAGTACCCAGTGGATATTTGTTTCATAAGTGAATTGAACAAGATTGTCAGAATTTATAAAATTCCATTGATGTTTTGTGAATTGTAGCAAGTACAGATCAACAGAGAAATTTCTCTTTAGAATTGTTTGTTTATTTTCAGACTTCTAGTCAAAAGAAACAGATATTTAGTGATAGATCATTTTTATGCTTCAACTTGTATTGGTTGGAACAGCTTCTTTTTGAGATTAATTTCAACCTTGCCTGCAGACATTCTTTAGGTCTCCTCCATGTTGAGTGAAGCTGTCCTTTGTCATGGCAAGAATATGAGTCAGGTCCATGGCTTCTGCAGCAAAACCTCATCTTTTCCTTCTGTGCACCTGGTATTTAGAGAGGAGAGACCCTCCAGTTCTCCACAGAGGTTACATACATTGCCCAAATGAATTTTTGTGACTGGAGTTTGAACTATGCCGTACAGCTCCTGTCAAAAGCGTGGGAGAGCTTTGGATTTCTAAATCTCGTATAAGTCTTTACTCAGTTTACAGTAAATATGCAAGCTTGGGCTTTATTTGGCTTTGATTCTCTTATCTATAAAATGGACTTTACTATAAGAGTGCTCTCTACGTCGAGGAGCAGTTTTGTGAAATGAAACTACGTAAGTGAAAATGCTCATAAAGTTTTAAACAAGTGTCTGTTAATGTTCAGCCCTGTGCACTGTCTTCTAGAATATGGCAGTTACCAAATGGGGAGAGAGGATGATGTGGGAGTTGAAAGAATTGCCTTTGAAATGAAAAACATCGGGGTTCATATCTCAATTTCACTATTTACTGTGACTCAAAGTACATCTCTTGACCCCTCTGAGGCTCATTTTCTTCAACTATCTGGAGGAAAATGGATTTTATGAGAATTAAATTGTCACATATTTAAAGCAGCTGGCACTGTCACTGGTGCCCAGTAGTCAATTATTGACAGGTATTATAATCAATAAATAGTAGTTGACATAATAAAAATTATAATCAGAGAAATGCTAACCACTCTACATTTTTATCCTCAATCCTCAGCATGTGTAAGATTGTCAGAAAGCTGCACATAGAATTATTTTGAAGTATCCTGCAGTGGAATTACTATTACAGAACCTCAACAGGCTATGCTGGCTTTTTATTGATGTTCTTTTAAAGTGATGGGAATAGATGCATTCCTTTGAATTATTATGCTGTTTATTTTGCTCTTTGCTGTCCTTATATAATAACCCATATGACAAGTTCCTAACAGAATTTAAATATGTATCTCCTTTTATGAGATGAAATGAGTTGTGTGTAATGCATAATATCTCCCTCTTTACCTTAGTTGGAAGATTAGAACTATGTTTTGTTCACAAAGCATTAGCCATATTAAGAATTGAAATTTCCCTATGTAATTACTACTTCTTGATCACTTTTATTATTGACATTTTCCTTTTTGTGTTAAAATACTCTGGCTCTATATCTTCATTCTTTTGGTAAATGGTCCCAAGTCTCTTTTGAAATAATTAGATCACTGAAAATTAGAAAAATATAAGCTATTCAATTCTGATGTTTGATTTCACCTTTGCTTTCTTGCAATATTCTGAATTAATTTTATTAAATCGGGGTTAATTTTGAAACTCAATTAAATAAGATGCCTCAGTCAGCATAGCAATGTGCTGTATATCAATCAAAATAATGTGTGCCTCATGAATTCAGCCTTAAAATGGATAACACTAATTGTAAAAATTTATGCTAATTAATATTCATCAACCAGTGAATATAGAACCTAAACATTTATTGTCCAATATTTTGTCTTTATTTTTTTTTAAGATTTTATTTATTTGACAGACAGAGATCACAAGTAGGCAGAGAGGCAGGCAGAGAGAGAGGGAAGCAGGCTCCCCGCTGAGCAGAGAGCCTGATGTGGGGCTTGATCCCAGAACCCTGAGATCATGACCTGAGCCGAAGGCAGAGGCCCCAACCCACTGAGCCACCCAGGTGCCCCAATATTTTGTCTTTAAAAGAAAATTTGTGAGACATCTAGGTGACTCAGTGGGTTAAGCATCTGCCTTTGGCTCAAGTCGTGATCCCAGGGTCCTGAGATCTCGAGTCTGGCATTGGCTCCTTGCCCAGTGTGGAGGCTGCTTTTCCCTCTGCCTGCTGCTCCTCTGCTTGTGCTCTCTCTTTCTTTCTCTGAAAAAAAAATAAATAAAATCTTCTTTTTTTAAAAAAAGAAAAGACTATATTAGAATAACCCTTTCAACATTAGTTTCTTTTATGCTCATGGATGAAATTTAACTTTTACTGTGTTCTTTTGATGATAAAGTAAGGAAATTGGTTCTTTTCTCCTGCAACTTTAAATGCACCAAGAGGTAGAGCATCCTACCTCTTCAATACTTTTACATGTTATCTGAAAGTAATACTGAATTAGCGAAATATTATTATATAACATTTTAGGAAGCAAACATTTAAGGATAAAAGGAAAGCCATACTTCCATTCATAATGCTTTTTTCTAAATATATAGTCTGAGGAAGCTCATAAAACACTTTTAGCAAATTAAATAAAATGGAATTGTACCTTAACTTCATTAGAGGGAGTTGAGAAAAAGATCTAGTGTGTAGTGTTGAAAAGCATTTTGTGGTACTTGTATAATGATGAAAGAAAGACTGAATAGCCAGTATTTTTTTTCTAAATGATGTAAAATAATCTCAGTCACAAAAAATGTAATTTAGCTTTCCTAGGATGTGTTGGTAATACAAAAATACCAAAGTAATAATGGAAATGATAAGACAATATAATCTGACCCCAATTTCCAGCCCTTTGGAGTTGCTTGGATTATAAATCCTATCTCAGTTTACGCATTCCTTCTCTTCAATGAGATACTCTTTATAAAACATCAGGTCTGTTTGGGGGTGGAATGGGGCAGAAGGGTAAAGAATCGCTTAGTGTTAGTTCACTTCTCCTTCCCAGTCTTGTCTTGATCAGTGGTATTAATCAATACTCTGCCCCCTCATGGCCTCCATCTGCCTTCGTTGCTGCTGATCAAAATCTTTTTTCTGGGATCTTATCTTGACATTGCTAATGTCTAAGTCATCCCATTCCTGGAAACTATTGTTGTCATGCATATTGAAGTAGGAGAAAGTTCTATCTTTTCATTTGGTTCCATTTTTTAAAAAAAGATTTCATTCTTAAGTAATCTCTACTCTCAGTGTGGGGTTTGAACTCACAACCCTAAGATCAAGAGTCTTATACTCTACTGAGCCAGCCAGGCACCCCTCTTTTGGCTTCTTAAAGAGTCTAAGCTTTCAGTTTCCTTTTTAAGAAGCTATAGACAAGTCCTTGAGGCTGGAGAAGAAGCAATCCAAGGGCAATCACAAAGAACTACCTCTAAAAGTGTTGTTCCAAGAATACCCCAGAATGATATCCAGGAATAATGACTTTTTTCTATCAGAGATTTTCCATTTCCAGTTGGACATAGGAGAAATCGCAAAGGCATTTATCTTCCCCTTTATGAGGAAGTCTTTATTTCTGATTGCCCGAACCCAGTTGTCCACTTCACCATCTTTTCTTTTTCTCCTGGAATTCCATGTTGTCTTCATGTAAACCAGATTTGATAGCATCACTTTGGGCAATTCCTGGTCCCCTTGTTCCATTTTTTTTTTTTTTTAAGCAAGCAAACCAAGGAATCACTTTATGGTATATGTATATGTACTAGTTCTCATATTCTATAATTTCCTTTTTCTATCTTACTGAGGAAAAGTGCTAACTTTATACATCCTTTCTATGTCACCAAGAAAATTAACCTAACTAAGGAACTACTTTGAGCTTCATAATAATCATTGAATTTTCATAAGATCCTTGAAGAGAGGGATGCACATTTTATAGGTAAAAAGGCCAGGATTCGTAGTTAAGTTGCTTGCTTAAGATCACACGGTTAATTATGAATGGAATCAAAATTCGAATCTAGTGCATTTTGTTGGACCCCAAAGTCCATGGTCTGCCACATCTAGGGCAACATTTGACTTCTTCAGCAAATTTACTCCTAAGTCTTTTAGAGAATTGAATAGCTTACTTTGCTGTGTAATTATGTGAAACCTTCCCATTGGTCCTTTCCTTTGATAGAAATATTTACAAAGACATTTTTCCCATTCAGAAAAGAGACTATCCTAACAAAAGTGAAAGAATAAAATTTTCATAATAGTAAAATACCTAGACCCAAGTAAATATATGTCTAGATGCTTATTTATCACTTTACACAAAATAGGTACACAATTTAAATGCATTAATCAATTGCTTATATTGAGGAAGCTTATAGATCTGGATACTAAAGGTAGATTTTTATATTAAAGAAGTCTTTCTCAGTTCTTAAATAGATTTTAAGATAAGGAAGTTTGGGAAGAAGAGTGTCTCATGAAACTCTTTTTGTAATCACATTCCTGAGCCATTGACTTTCTTATTGACATTCACTGAAGAGTTGGAACACTGAACAGTGTGATAATTTCTTTCCTGTTAAAAAAAACTCAACAAAAAAAGCGTTCTTAAAAAAGAAGCAAATGGGAACCTAAAAAATTCTTTTCTCAGAGTACAGTACAACCTAGTAGTGAGCAGTACATAACATCTTAATATGTATGAAGAATTAGGTTGGTATATCTTGGGAAAAAGACACTTTGGAGACTTTCACTTTACTTTCCATCCTATACTCAAAGGCTGGTCTCATTTTAGCCCAGATTTGAAAAGTCACGATTCAGATTAAAAGGAACTTTTTGTTTTGTTTTATTTCAACTGGGCTTCCTGTGGTAACAGCCAGTAATTGTACTGTGGAATTAAAAGAGTTCTGGGGACTTCTAATGGTTGTAGGACTAGGTAAAGTCATTTCTGTAGGCTTAGGGAAAATTTCTTGCTCTTGCTTTTTCATCTGCCTGACATGTATTACCTTTGTAGCATGTTATATCTTTTATTCAATGAATAATTATTGAAACATACTCCTTCATTGTAATTTTTATAATTGTTCTAAACCACATGATTATGGATTACAACTGGTGGTTTTAGAGAGTATTTTTGCTCTGAATCTAAATGTATTGGTCTGTAAAGCAAATTGATTTCCATGAAACCACTTAGAAAATGTAGTTCGCTAAATTGTGAAGATTGTCATTTGCCTACTTTCTGTTTTTTAGATAAGTGTATATAATTTTAACTGAAATGTTATTCCACCTACATGCAGCACTCAAGAACAAAAATCACTTAGAAATCAGACAAGGTAATTCATGAAAAACAAATTGCTATATCAAAATAGTCATAGTATCTCTGTAAAAATGTGAAGTCAAATGTCATCTCCCACTGGATTGAGCCTAATGTGCCACGTACAAAACCTTTTATTCTAAATGCTTTATAACACAATAGAGACTTTCTTCACTCTGTGAATATATCCATTTATATTTCCTACTTGCAGTTGCGTGGACAGTGTGTACTGTCTCTTACAGCTACCCTCCCTTCACTAAGCTGACTCCTCATCCTTAAGTTCTTACTTAACATGAATCCAACTCTAAAGGCTTTCTGGACTGCAAAGCTGGGTTCAGAGCACCTCCATTGTGGCTTCTACAGCCCCATGTATTTACCGAGATCACAGTACTTATTATGTCTTTATTGAAATTTCTTACTTTTCTCTTTCACTGAACTCTAAAGTTGCCCCAAAGAAGGACTGTCTTCTTGTTAATTGTTACATATCTATTCCTATAATAACCCCTGACAGAGAGTAACTGTTCAATTCATATTTGGAGAATTGAGTTGAACTTAATATTGAACATTTCATATTGAGAAAATTATTACCATGACACAGTCCTCAGATTCAGAATCTTTGAAAAAAAAAAAAGTTATAAGTGGGTGAGGTCTGGAAAGGTTCTTGCAAGACCCATTTAAATTGTGTAGAGAATGGAGGGGGGGACCTGTGTTTTTATTCCTGGTATGTATAAATATCACTTTGTGGAGAAGAGATGCCATGATTAGGACCTATGACACAATATAGTGATGTTTGCCTTAGTATAGACTATTTCCGCTCTTGTTTTGTTTACCTGTAATAAAACCCATCAGTGTTAAGTGTATAACTTGTAATTGTCTTCAATTGTGAAATCACCATGACATTAAGATGTCCAATAGTTCTCTCAACTTAAAAAACTTCCTTGTGTCTGGTTATACTTGAACAAGGCCAACAGACCTGTTCTCTCTCCATCCCCAGCCATAGGCAAAATTAGATCTGCTTTCTGTCCTTACAGTTTTGCATTTTCTAGAACCTTTTATAAATGAAATTGTGCAGTACATGGTCTCCTGATTTGACTTATTTTACTTAGCAAATGTTTTTAAATTCATCCATAATGTGTGTATTCATATATGATTCTTTTTTTATTGGTGTGTAGTATGTCATGATTGGATATAATAAACTTTTCTTATCCATCCATAAGTTGATAGACATTTTGATTGCTTCCACTTTTTAGCTATTATGAATAATAGCTAAACTTCTATGACATTTACTTACAGCTTGTATGTGGACACATCTTCGTTTCCTTGAGTAAAAACCTAAGAGTAAAATTACTTGGTTGCATGGTTAATATTTATTCAGCTTTATAAGATACTGATATACATCTTTCCAAAGTGGCTATATTATTTTGTATTTCTACCAGAAATATATCAGAGTTCCACTTGCTCTAGATTTTTGTTATACTTGTTATTTTCAATTTTTTTAATTTTAACCATTCTGGTGGGTATGTAGTAGTATCACATTGTGGTTTTAATTTATGCTTTCTTAATGACTAGTGATCATTCTGAATCTTTTCATATGCTTATTAGCCATTCATATGTTTTCTTTTGTGAGGTATCTGTTTAAATATTTTGTCCAATTTCGATTATTTTTTTTATTATTACTGAATTGTAAGAATTCGTTATATAGTCTGGACATAAGCCCTTTGTTGGATATGTGGATTGCAGAACAAAATTTTTTATGGTTGTGGCTAGCTTTTTGTTTTATTAACTGTCTTTTAAAGAACAAAAGTTTTGATCTTGATAAAATCTGTTCTACAAATTGGTTTCTTTTATACTTTATGCTTTGGGACTCACCCATTATCACAAAAATTTTCTCTTATTTTTTAAATAGAGATTTAATAGTTTTAGCTCCTATGTTTAGGAATGGTTACCCTGAGCTGACTTTCTTGTGTGTGATGTGAGGTAATGGTTAGTACGAATTTTCCCCCATATAGTAAGTTTTTCCATTACCTTTTTTAAAAAAAATATTTTATTTATTTATTTGACACACAGAGAGAGAGAGAGACAGATCACATGTAGGCAGAGAGGCAGGCAGAGAGAGAGAGGGGGAAGCAGGCTCCCTGCCGAGCAGAGAGCCTGATGCAGGGATTGATCCCAGGACCCTGAGATCATGACCTGAGCCGAAGGCAGAGGCTTTTTTTTTTAAAGATCTTATTTATTTATTTGATAGAGAGAGAGAGAGAGATCACAAGTAGGCAGAGAGGCAGGCAGAGAGAGAGGGGAAACAGGCTCCCCGCTGAGCAGAGAGCCCGATGTGGGGCTCGATCCCAGAACCCTGAGATCATGACCTGAGCCGAAGGCAGAGGCTTAACCCACTGAGCCACCCAGGTGCCCCTCCATCACCTTTTCTTGAAAAGACTGTCATTTCCTATTAAATTATCTTGGTAACTTTGCCAAAATCAATTGATGTATGAGTTTGTCTCTGAAGTTTCTATTCTGTTTCTTTGACTTATATGTGTATCCTTATGCCAATATCTCAGTCTTGATTATTGCAGCTTGATATTAAAATTTGAAAGCAGATGGTCTAAATACTACATTTTATTCTCTTTTTTCCAAAATTGCTTTAGCTATTCTAGTCATTCAAGGTGTTTTTTTTTTTTTTAAGATTTCACTTATTTATTTGAGAGAGAGAGAGTGAGTGAGTGAGAGAGAGCATGAGAGGGGAGAAGGTCAGAGGGAGAAGCATGGAGCTGGGAGCCCTATATGGGACTCAATCCCGGGACCCTGGGATCATGACCTGAACCGAAGGTAGTCACCCAACCAACTAAGCTACCCAGGCGCCCCTCAAGTTTTGATATAAATGCATTTGCTTCAAAAATCCCAGTTAGGATTGTGATTAGGACTGCATTAAATCTAGAGATTAATTTGGAGAGAATTGGAATCTTAATAGTTTTGAGAAGAATGGTGTATCTCTCCATTTATTTTGGCTAGTTTAATTTCTTTCGGTAGTATTTTGTAATTTTTTAGCATAAAATCTTACAATTCTTTTCATTAAAAATTTTCCTATATATTTTTATGCTTTTGTGAATGCAGCTTTTTCTAAATTTCATTTCACATTTTTATTCCTAAAAAACTGATATATGCTTGTTTTTTTAATAGTGACCTTAGTTATTGCAAACCTGCGTGAATTTACTTACTAGTTTTCATAGCTTTCTTATGGATTTATTGGGATTTTCTACATGTTTTCTGTAATAAAAACATTTTTACTTCTTATACTTTTAATTTTTTTTCTTACTTTATTTTAATTGGTTTGAATTTAAAGTACAAAGTTAAATAAATTAGTGAGGGCACGAATCCTTTTCCCTGATCTTATCTAGGAGCATTTAGCTTTTTATTACTGAGTTTGATGTTAGCCGGAGTTTTTCATAGGAGCTCTTAATTGGATTAAGGACATTCCTATTTAGTTCTAGTTTTCTGGGAGCTTTTAATCATGCAATGGTGGTCAATTTTGTTAAATGCTTTCACTGTATATACTAAAGTAATTATATGCTTTTCTCCCTTTATTAAATTAAATGGTGAATTCTGTTGACTGTTTTTCAGATATTAAATCAATCTTGCATTCTTGGGATAAACAAGTCCTGGTTATTATGTATTATCTTTTTTACATAATGCTGTATTTGATTTGATAATATTTGAAAATAGTTCTTGTGTGTATGTTCATCAGAGATATTGGTTTACGGTTCTCTTTTCTTTTATTATCTTTGCCTGGTTTTGGAATCAAGATAATTTTGGCTTAATAAAATAAATTGGGAAGATTTTTTCTGAAATAGTTTGTGAAAAATAGCTATTATTTTTTCCTTAAATCTTTAATAGAATTCACCATTAAAGTCATCTGGATCCAGAGTTATCTTTGGGGACAGGTTTTTATTTACAAATTCAGCTTAGTAATTAATGTTGGCTGTGCAATTTAAAAAATTTTTTTTCTTTTTTTTTTTTTTAAGGAATTTCCCTCTTTCACTTAGGTTGCCAAATTTATGGGCACAAAGTTCTTCTCAATACACCCCCCCAATTATTTTGCAATTTCCCTATTATCTTTTTAATATATGTAGAATATTTATAGTGAGATCCTCTCTTTCATCCTTGATATGGATAACTTTCCTTCTATCCTCCCTCCATCCTTCACTCTTCCTTCCTCCATTTATTTTCCTTCACCTCTGTCCCTCCCAAGATAGGAGGTATGAATGTAGTTTAATCTCTAGCTGCCCTTTTAGCCTGGTGAACCTAA
>CM053605.1:42974539-43057982 GCA_028646535.1 Procyon lotor
AAAAAAAAAAAAAAGAATAAGGATTCCCATGAGCAGCAAGAAGAGGAAAGAGAAAGCTATAAAACCAGGAGGACCTACTACATGGAAATAAGTGGCAAGATCACCTTCTTGATTCTAAAGAATTTTGCAGATCCATGGCAGGGCTGCTGAGACCTGTGCATAGGAAGCCCTATGTGAAAACCTTTATCTAATTGTGTCTCCACCTTTTTTCTTTCTCCAATTCCATTTTGAAGTCAGATTTACAACTCTGAATAAATAATAAATAAATCACAGTACATAAATTGATTACATAACAAAATTAAATTTAAAAGTTAATTGATTTACAACTCATAAATTGAGTTGATTTACAACTCTGACCAAAGATTTTACCTCCTTTACCATGAACCAATTGTGTGTACTTTTCAGATGCTTTATTCAAGAACCCCTTCCTGAAAATGGAGTGATGAATATGAATAATACTTACCTCTTCCTCAAAAATATTCAGTGCCTTCCTACTGTTTTATAAAACAAAGTAGATAACTCTCTAACATTTTAAGCCTTCTTCTTTCTCATTTTTCCAACTTTCCAACTTCTCATTTTTTGTATTTTTATCCTCACCTCTCATACCAATCCGGTTGGTTCACTGATTATTTTACCAACACACCTGTTAGATTTCCACTTTTGTGCTTTCACTGATATAGGGCTGACCTGCTCCTTAATATCTGAAGTTTAGGGACACCTGAGTGGCTCAATGGGTTAAAGCCTCTGCCTTCAGCTCAGGTCATGATCTCAGGGTCCTGGGATCGAGCCCCTCAGGGTCCTGGGATTGAGCCCCGCGTCGGGCTCTCTGCTCAGCGGGGAGCCTGCTTCCCCCTCTCTCTGCCTGCCTCTCTGCCTACTTGTAATCTCTCTCTCTGTCAAATAAATAAATAAATAAAATCTTTAAAAAAAAAATCTGAAGTTTAGAGAATTCTGTAAGTTCACCAATGTCAAAAACTTTACATAGGAGAGAATGGAAATAAGAACTCAGATCTCAATTTTTCTGTCTTAGTCTGAAGGATCTGAGTTTTATCTGGTAAGAAATAGGGAGCCTTTTAGGTTCCTAGGAAGATAACTCTTGAGAAGAAAATGTGGTCTAAGGAAGATAAACCTGACAACTTCAAGTAGAAGGGAGAAAGATGAAATTGTGACAGGTATAAAAATTAAGAGGCTGAGGTATCCCTGAGGAGACGGGTTAGGCCAGAGGTTGTAGAACAAATAGAAAGGTACTGATTTAAAGCTACTATGAAGTGACAACACATTTCAAGACCATGGGAAGAAGGAACTGGTAGGATAGAAAAGAAATAAGGTTTGGGCAACACCTTAAAATTCTTTCTCTAGAAAACCATAAACCTTATCATATGTTTAGTACAATAGATATTTTTGTTGCTTTTATTTACTTATGCAAATTATTTTTGCCATATACTTTTTGTAGGCATTGTTCTAGACACTGGAGACACAAGAATGAACCGTTTAATGAATGAATATGATCTCACTATCAAAATGCATATGCCAAGATTTTATTAGGGCCATCGAAAAAATTTTGATTCCACAAATTAATTAATTAATTAATTAATTTGAGAGAGAGAAAGAGTGTGAGAGATAGCGTGAGGAGTGACAGAGGAAGAGGAAGAAGGAAAAAAAATCTCAAGCAGACTCCCCACCGAGCACAGAGCCTGGCAAGGCTCTATCTCATAACCCTGAGATAGTGACCTGAACCAAAATTAAGAATACTATGCTTAATTGATTGAGTCACCCAGGCACCCCTGCAAATTTATTTTTTAAAAAGAATGTAAACATCTTGATTTTGGGAATAGTTAGGAATAGCTTCTGTGTTTGTCTGTGGATAACACCTTCAGCAAACATGAAACCAGAATATATGTACTTGTTTAATGAGGATAAAAATCATTGTTGTAAATTGCATAAAACTGGTTTTAAGGTTAATGTTCATGAAGTAATTTAAATGATGCTATTCCAACCATAATACTGATAAAAGATAGAATGAAGGAAATGCTTTCTAAACTGAAGAGGATCTATTTTTCAGCTTCAAAAAAATACTAGTAATTCCTGTGATTTGTTAGGAATTACACAGCCTTTCAATATATTAATAAGCTATTAAGAGTTTTTGAGACACTGCTTTAAATTTTTTAATCAAAATATACGTTAGTTACTTGAATTCCAATTCTATAGCATGTATATTTGGAAGGGAAAGATGCAAGCATTCTTAGATATAGATATTTACAGTATATTTGGCTAAATGCAAAGTTGGTTACTCTGCTAGGATTTGGTAAATAAAACTTAGGCTAAATTTGAAACATCTGATAAGGCCAAATTCCTAATAAATTATTATTAATGGAATCTTTATGAACCAAAGGTATTCCTTCCTGTAGCTATCACCATTATTCTTTATCATTGAGTTAAATTAATCCAAATAAACAAAGAAACTGAGGTCATGCTAAATTAAGCCACCCAAGATAATTCTCTAAGAAAAATGAAACAAAAATAAGTGGTAGGAAAAAAAGTACATACATTTACCACTTCTGTTTGGTAATCTTTTAGTCTCACTCTTTAAACATTCAGTCAACATATTTTTTGGATGCTCTCCATGTATCAGTCACTGTGGTTAGCAGGAGGAATACACAGGTGAAAGCAAAAGGGTCTATGCAAAATGGTGCCTTCTTTTTGGGTGGTGAAGACAAGTATTAAAAAGCTAGCAAGTAAGTATGCAGGATAATTCCATAAAATGGTAAGTGACTTAAAGGAAATAAAGAATAGAATGGGAAATAAGCTGTTGGGTCTGCTTTACATAAGGTGGCCCAAAAAAGGCCCTTCTGAGAGATATTACTTGAGTTTTTTTTTTTTTAAAGATTTTATTGATTTGACAGAGAAAGAGAGAGCACAAACTGGGGGAGTGGCAGGCAGAGGGAGAAGGAGAAGCAGGCTCCCCACAGGGCAGGAGGAGCCTATCGGAACTCGAACCCAGGACCCTGGAATCATGACCTGAACCAAAGGCAGTTGCTTAACCAACTAAGCCATCCAGGCTCCCACTTGAGGTGCTGAAGAATTAGGATTTAACTGATTCACAAAATTGGGTGCAGGAAAATGGACTTAGCCTTCTAGCTTCCACAAAAATTAACCTTTTATAAAAGACTAGGACATGAAAGCAAATAGCTTCTCCTTTACATCCAGGATGCCATTTCAGTTCTTGATACTTCCTCTACCTGTATGAGGATTCAAAAGACAATAACAAACTAGAAAAATTGAGAAGAGCTTGATATTTTTGTAGGTAATAATGAAGTTTGGTCTTTACATTATTTTCTTTTTAAGTATCGTTTTTGTAAGTAAAAACTTGTTATACTCTGAATGTGAAGGGTGATTCTGAATATGGTATTTCTGGATTATTATACTTTTAATTATCATATATAAAGTTTGGCTTTAAAAATAATTGGCTCCTTTTGTTTCACATCCTACCTAGTTGTTCTGAACATTGTGCATCTTTTGAACTGAGCGGAAATTTGTTGTTTCTTTAACTGACTATTACTAGAAGGAAGTCATATCAGTGGAAAATAAGAGTCCTCACTTTTTTAAGAATCTTTGCTATTTGGTTAAAAGTGAAGTTGAACACCCTCAAAAAGTATCCTGAAGTTTTTAATGGATTTACAAGCTCAAGTGGCTTTACAATAAATAAATGATTTGTCACAACTCTCTCCCTACTCTCAGTTCTCTCTCTTTCTCCAGAATTTCTTAGATTCTTTCTGTTCAAAGAAACCCCTGTTAAGTCTTCTATTAAATACAGTCTTCAGATTTAGAACTTTTCTTAAACTGTTGCCAGTAGAGGCTCATCCTCTTTAGTTTGTTTCTTTTAAATCACTGAAAAAAGAAAATGTTAAGCTCTCTAATGGTGGCTTTCTAACATGAGAGCCTTTCTCTGTAAAATCAAAGACAACATTTAATTTTGTAACTTTAGTTTTGGAATGACCACTCAAAGTTCAGAGAAGTGAGAATTTCTTCTGGTCTCCATGATCCCAGAAGCCTTAAGAAAATATAACAAGTCTTGGGAGTTCTGGATTGTTGTTGTCGTGTGGTGCAGGTAGACAGATCAGGATGGAGAAGAGAGCTTTGGTTGAGCCAGCCAAGCCATCAGCATGGCTCCGAACTCCTATTCACATACCACACAGAGAAAGTGAGAGATTAGGCTGGCATAGCAGCAGCTCTTTCCTCGTCATCACTCGCTTGGTGTCCTTGCCAAGGATTTCCTTGCCAGGAGATAGCGCAGTTACCATGAGCTCTCTGAAGTGTTCCTTGGCAGTCCTGAGTGAAGCTGAAGTGTGATTTCATGCCTTTGCTTTTCTTGCTTTTCTTCAGCTTGTGCTTGTCTGTGATTTTGAAAATTAACTATGAATTTTTAATAGATTGTTCATATTTTGCATATTATTTGAACTCTACGGGGACTAGGACATTATCTTTTACATACTCTTTAATATTAACAAAACAAAATTTTTGCCTTATGAAATGTACTTTTTCTTCCTTATATAGAGCAGTATGTGAGTGGGAAGATTCTTGAATTGTTCCTGCTTCTCCTTGCCAGAAGAAAATAAAAGTATGTCTTCTACAACCTTTTTCTTATGGTAACCAGTGTTTTTTGAGGCTATCAAAATAGTAGCAGGTGGCTTCTTTTCTTGTTGAATACAATGCAACCTAAATGTCCTCTTCTTTCACATAAAGAAGTTAAATCAGAGTAGATTTGCTTCTTATATCTAAAGGTTAAAGACCAAGGGATAAAATGTGCATGGTAGTGTGTGCATGTGCTGTGACTGCTATAGGATTCATAGGAATGAGATATAGGTTAGTTTTAGAATAATATGGTTTTTTAAATGACTATTTTTAGAGATCTTGAGATTCTTAGATTTTGGGTTATTGTATTCATAAAATCCAGAAAATTAGTTACATGAACAATATATTTAACAAGTTACTTGAAGCTCATAAATATTAAATTTCTTGTGGAATAATCCTTGAATGGGTAAATAAACTGTGGTACATCCAGATAATGAAGTATTATTCACACTTAAAAAGATAGGAGCTAACAAGCCATGAAAAGACATGGAGGAATTTCATATGCATATTCCTAAATGAAAGAAATCCATCTGAAAGGCTATATACTGTATGATTCCAATTATGTGGCATTCTAGAAAAGGTGAAACTACGGAAACAGTAAAAAGATCAGTGGTTAGTAGAGGTTAAGAGGGAGGGATGAGTAGGCAGAGAACAGAGGATTTTGGGGCAGTGAAAATAGTCTCTGAGACCTTAATGATGGATAAACATTATACATTTGTTCAAACCCATAGAATGGACAACACCAAGAGTGAACCCTAATGTAAACTATGGTTCATCAATCATAAGGAAGTGACCCACTCTGGTGGGGGATATTGATAATGGAGAAAGCTGTGTATATGCATGGAATGTTTGGGAAATCTCTGGGCCTTCTTCTAAATTTTACTTAAATTTAAAATTCCATTTTAAATTGCTCCAAAAATAAAGTCTTAAAGAAAAATACGATAATCTGTTGTTCTTTCTACTTTAAAATTTCAACAAATAAAGAAAAACTATTTTAAAGTGTTGATATTTTAATTTTTAATTTAAACAAAATCAGAGAAAAATAAACCAAAAATTTTGTGCTGGGAAGGGAAATGTTTGTCCCACTCTCCACTCCACTACTACCTCTGCAACTCCCTGCCCATCACTTTTCCCTTCTCCTTCCCTCAAAGATTAGTTAGTGTCTGGGAAAATTTGGCAGAAGTACTAATCCTAAAAGGCAGGAGCTCTCTGCTCCCCTTCTTTATCTTCCTCACGCACAGATTAATTAGATTAAGTCTAGCTGAGGGCACTTCTTGTCAAATGTTACTCTCCATAGTCAAGCCTAAGCCTGAAAGAATGCTAAACCCCAAGACTTCAGGTTTGAGGTTGCCAATCAGAACCCAGTCTCTTTCTTTTAATAACAGACCCAAATTTCTTTTGAAAACCAGCTCTCCTCCATTATCACTGGTTGATGGAATTGATCTTATTCCCAACATTGGACAGACAGTGGAGTTAGGGGAACCCCTATTGGCTTAATCTAATAAACATAGTCTACCTTCCCCAGTCACGAGAATGGCTCATAGATGGGTCTGTAACCCAGTCAGAACTATAAGATACGAGAGACTATTTTTGGAGCTTTTGGAAGAACTAACTGGGATCTTCCTTCTCCTGAATGTGGGAGTAGGAAAACAAAGGTCAGAGCCATGCAGCCTTTTTGCTAGCAAAAAAAGATCCACCATGAAGAGGAACCTTATTCACAGAGGAAAGCACAGCTGAGACACACAGAAACCAAATCTTGATGACATTGTTCCAAACTGCATTAAATCACAGCTGAAGGAAGCACTAGTACTGAATCATCATTTTCTGGACCTACACATTTCCTATTTTTCTTTAACTCAGTTGAGCTCTGTTTTGCTACCTGCAACACACAGGGTGCCTATGGCCCATGGAACCCTCATAAGTAATAGGCCGATCTCTGGTATATACAATCTCCTCTGTTACCACCAGTTAAACAGTATGCTTGCCAAGAATCTGCTGTGATTCTTCCCAAACTTGTTTAAGACAGTTGTAATTTTATATAGTAATTACACAAGTTAATTAAATATTAAATAAACTAATAAAATATGAGTATGAAAATAAAGTTATTGTATATACAAAAACTAAGTTAAGATTTTTGGGGCGCGTGGGTGGCTCAGTCGTTAAGCGTCTGCCTTTGGCTCAGGTCATAATCCCAGGGTCCTGGGATCGAGCCCCGCATCGGGCTCCCTGCTCGGCAGGAAGCCTGCTTCTCCCGCTACCATTCCCTCTGCTTGTGTTCCCTCTCTCGCTGTGTTTCTCTCTGTCAAATAAATAAAATCTTAGAAAAATAAAAAAAAAGATTTTGAAATGCCTCTTGAAAAGTAAGTCATATAAAAAAGGTATCTAATTTAAAATGAACAAGACAAGAACAAGAGTTTGGAAGAAAACTAAACAAAACCAGTAAGATTTTGAGCTTAGTTTGCTTTGCAGAGGTCTTAAATTCTCATTCTACTTTAAAGAAACTAAAATAAAATCACAGAAAGGCATTTTGGATGTGGTTAATTCTAGAAAGGTGAATTAAAGCTCCTCCAATCAGCAGGCTCCTGTGCAAAGAAAAAAAAGCTTGATTCTTACATCAACTGAATGGCCAGTGAATGCATTTTCATAAACTTTAAGTTAGAAGGTTGTTAATTATTGTTTAATGCTTTCATATTTTAACCAGTATTTTTGGCTAATTGACTACTTACTACAGGTTTCAAAATTCTGTGAGATCAGAGGGCTGTTACTGTTCTTGAATGGAAGATGGGGCTAGGTGGGGGATGGGAAGGTAACATTGAGAAAGTGAAGCTAAAACTGTCTCAAGTGATGAATGTGCACCTGTCACAGAAGTGGCTCTTGGGATTGTGGGAAGGGGGAGCTGTGAGTTAAAACATGAAGGTATGAGATATCCTTTTGTGCTTTCAACACAGGCAATCCTTGTATAGTAGTCAGTAGGTTTTATGATGGATTTTAAGCAGATTTTTATTTTAGAAGGATCACTGTGGTGGTAAGTGGGAAGATGGATTAGAATGAGCTGGAAAAGTGTTAAAGGAAGATAGTATCAATGGATGTGGTTACTTACTAAATAAGAAGAGTCAGGAAGAAGTACCGACAATTCATGACTTGGCATTTGTCAGTGAATGGAGAATGAGGTGACTAAGATATAAGCTCTTTGACCATAAAGAGTTTAAAGTTGAATAGTGTGCTGAGACAAAATATTTATTGAGCATGTTTTGTACCAGATATGGTGCTAGGCACAATGAAGAAGATTATGGTTCTCTAGAAGCTCAGAGTTTTGAGAAAAATACATATGTTACAGTAAGTATTGGCTAGGATTTAAAAAGTTTTTATTTTTCTGCTTATATCCAACCCCTTTTGTAGACTATCCCATAGAATGTTGGTAAAAGAGTTATAACTCCCATTATGGAAGCCAAAGGTGGCTAGACATTCCCTCTCCCTTATCCCAGAAAACTATCATTTCTTTAGGGACCCAGGATGATCCAAATGGGTGTTTCTGACCAAGTTTAAAATTGGAGTTTTTGATAAGGTATCGGGTAGTTAGAGATAAGTTGTAGGACGAGTCCAGCTACCTAGTATCTTTCCAGTAAATTTCTTTAACGATCAAGTTTGACCAGACAGGTATAAACACAGGCAATACAAGGCAAAACACAAAATGTGATTTGGTAGAATAGGAAGGTCAGAAACCTTTAAAGCATACCATCAGTACTGAAGGAAATTTTCATGGTCTATCTTCCTTCTAATGTGCACTGGGGAGAGCCTTTTTAAGGGGGAATGATTATAGCATTCCCTTCTTTGAGAGCTTAGCTTACAGAGGATCTTTGAATTCTTTTCTTAAGAGGTTAAGGATTTAGTAATGTATTAGGATTTCTGCCCTTTTGTGGTATCAAACTTTCATTAACTATATATTGAGAATTTACATAAGGAACCTCCACATGTCTGTTGGGGTTAATTTAATAGCAAATGTAAATGAAATAAACCAGATAGCAAAACACAAGTACTGCATAGTATCACTTATTTGTAGAATTTTTTTAAAAATAGAACTCCTAGACATAGAGTAGAAAAATGGTGTCCAGGACCTGAGGGGTGGAGGAAGGAGGAAAAAATAGGGAGAAGTTGGTAAAAGGATATAAATTTTCAGTTATACGGTGAATAAGGTCTGGGGATCTAACATATAACATGGTGACTATAGTGAGTAACATTGTATAGTGTAATTGAAATTTCCCAAGAGAGGAGAACTTAAATGTTTTTACCGCCCCTCCCCCACACACCAAAAGGTAAACATTTGAGGTGATTGACTTGATAGGAGGAATGCTTTCATAATATATACATATACCAAATCCTTATATTGCAAACTTTAAAAATCTTACAATTTTACTTGTCAACTACACATCAGTAAAACTGGGAAAAGTAATTTAATAGCAAATAATAGGAATATGTATTTTCCTATTCCTAAAGGAATAGGAATATTCATTTTAGGAATGAATAAAAATTGTGAAAAACCAAGTGTATTAATAACAAAAGATTTCATGAGTTCAGGAACTGATTGCAAATGTATTTATATTTATATGAAGTGCTTTTTTTACTAAATTGTATAAAGACAGAAGATGAGGGAAGATACCAAGCTTAAAGAGTGATCTTTAGAATATGATAGCTCAGACGTTAGACCATTAGTGAATAGAAAAGTGGGCTGGCACATTGTCTGCTAAAATGACTTAGCATCATTTTAATCAGTGCAAATTTATGGTGTTGTTTTTGCTTTCTAGTGTTTTTGAAAAGTGCTTGCCTACACTTCAGTTTCTGGCTTCCCCAACATTTTGCTTTGTTAAGAAAAGCTCTTCAGGGGCGCCTGGGTGGCTTAGTGGGTTAAAGCCTCTGCTTTCAGCTCAGGTCATGATCTCAGGGTCCTGGGATCGAGCCCCACATCGTGCTCTCTGCTCAGCAGGGAGCCTGCTTCTCCCTCTCTCTGCCTGCCTCTCTGCCTGCTTGTGATCTCTCTCTGTGTCAAATAAATAAATAAAATCTTAAAAAAAAAGAAAGAAAAGAAAAGCTCTTCAAACATGTATAATTTCTCATGATCAGAGTCAGATGGGATAATAAAATGAGTATAAGACTGAGTTGGGAATTCTAAGATGTAGTCCTGGATCTGTTACTTCCTGTTATTCTATCCAAGCCTTAGTTTTCTCATTTTAATGTAAGACTTCAAGGAACTTTCTCTATTTGCTTCAGGGTGCAATTATGAAGATTAAATGAGTACCAGATATAAAATACCACCCCATCACTGTATCCCCTCATATTGCTTCTTTAGTCTTATAATTGTTATTTTATACCTGTTTTATAATATTCAGGGTAGGCACTGAATAAAATTGGAATTTTGGTTCACTTGTTGGCTAAACAAGTGAATAAAAATACTCCTATTTTCACCTGTGGAAAGCCTTTATTGGGAAGCTTGTCTCCGACTGGGGAATAGGCCCAAAGTCTTTGATTCAAATAAGCCTTTTCGCACTTAATTGATGATCTAGTCTGTTTGTCTCCCATTGTACCAGTATTACTCCACATTATCTCAAGATAAGATCCACAGTATCCTCCTGAAGTTTTCATGCAAGCTATTTGACATAATTACTTTTTTTAAAAAATAGATATCTCAAAATCATGTGTTCCTAGATTGTGTTTATTTGCTAGTATTGGTGCTTTATAGATGGTTGTTTCCTTTATCAATGAAGAAATGTATGAGAATTTTGGCTTGAACCTAATGGAGCCTAAATTTTACTTTGCTCAACACAAATCATAAATAAATTTTTAAATAGAAGTGATCACATTTTTAGAATCATACTTGCTAGAAATTAAACTGGAGAATTATTTAAAAAAAAAAACTCTAACTCTGAGAACATATGCAAAAGAGGCAGAATTTAATCTTTGTTAGGACTGAATGTGTCTGTATTGTTTCCTGCTATGTAATTTGTACCGAGGAGAGGTTATAGCTCACATTTGGCACCGAGTGTTGAGTAAGAGAAAAATACTTGAAGGGAAGCAATACAGAGTACAGATAATAAGGAAGATAAAACAATGAAGAGGTCAGGAGAGAGTGAATATTGTGCATATGGTAGAAAGGAAAGGTAGTTTTGAGGGAGCAGTGGAGACAGCAGCACCACACAACTCTGAGCATCCTCGGGTTATCCTTGATCTTTTTTCCGTGTTCTTTGTACCATCAAGAGTTTAAGCAACCAGAGGATAGGCTATGCACTGAGTTCACATTGACAGGTGACATCAGTCCCTGATCATGCCTTGAAAGAAGAGCAAAATCCTCACTGATTGATGATTCCTTTTGTAAGGTCAGAAGTGCATAATACATTTCAGAATGATTTTTTTTAATGGTTAAACATTTTTAAAAGGTTTAAGCAATCATGTCATAGTTTCTTAAATAATTAAATAAGGTATAGTATTCTCTGATGGTGCCAGTTCATAACAAAAATATATTTGGGAAGAGTGTGTATATCTGCCGTTGCACACTTGTATTTCTATATGCTAATATATTTCTATATTTAAAATATTTTTTATAAAGAGAAAAATATCTTTCACACACATATTTCTATAACATTGGTCACTTGAATGTGATTAGGGACCCAGTATTTATTAACTTCGGTGGGAATTACAGAATACAGGCATAAGTTATTTGTGTATTAAATTTGTTAGAGCAAAAGCACTCACATATGGTAATTCTTATACTTTTGACATTCTCTATTGTTTTCAGAAAATGGGACATGAAACAGTGCCAGCTGCAGATATCTATTTTCCCCGTTTTATAGTTAAGGTATATATGTTTTTACAAATATAAGAAATTTTTATTTTTTGTGCTTTGCATTTTTTAATTTACAGTGAAAAGCTATAGATTCACATCCTGTAATGTTAATATAACATCTCTCTGATGAATAAAGTATAATTTCCAAAGCAAGGCTCCTTGGAAATTTGAAAAACAAAACAATAGCATTAAAAAGAATGAGCCTGAATTGATCTTAAGCAGTTCTTAATTTAATCAAACTGTAGTTCGATCTCCCTAGTACTGTGTTGTTTATTTTATTTAACAAAATTTTTGAGAGCTAACCTGATGTCATTGGTATATTGTTTCCTGCCATGAGCCAATAAATTCACTTGCGTGGGTAAATGCTCTGTTTTTGGCTCTTAATAGAGGCACATGAACTGAGGTGGAGTCATAAATTGACCAGTCCTGAATTCCACTCAAGGAAGATTTCCTAGCTTGTTTCTCCAACTGGAAACTTTCCGATTCGGTTTGGCACTTTATGTCCCCATTTTTGCTATTTTTTTCCCTTTGTTCAATCCATCATTTTCTGTAGTTACTAAATTTTTGTGAGTGCCATGATCTTTTGAAGGTATGATGTTTGCTTGAGGATGCTTTTATGTCCTTTGATGGAGGGAGAAAAAGAGAAGGCAGTTGGCAGTAGGAATAATTAAAGGTAATGTCAATGATAGTAATGAAGATGCTAATGAAAAAGCTGGTATTTACTGAGGTCTTATTATGTGCCAGGTACTGTGCGCAGAAATTCACATATTTATATTATCTTATTTAATCTTGACAACAGCCCTGTGAGGTAAAAATAACTTTAGCTAAGGTGCTTTATTTGGGAGCTAGTATTATAAATGCTTTACATGGATTATCTAAATTGGTTTACTTTAGTGTGATTTAATGGCTGAAGTATAAACATTTTTTTAAAAAACTTAAATGCTACGTATACTATAGAGATGTCAATATCTACTATGATTCCACTTATTAGGACAATCCTCTAAAGGAGTTATTATTCTCAAGTCTGTTTTATACATACAGAAACTGAAGCATAGAGATAAGAACATTATCCAAGATTAAATAGCTAGTAAGTGGCCAAATCAGTATTCAAGGGTCTTTTTCATATCAGGTTTTATGAATATTTGTGCTTTGTGATTCTGCTTAGTAATAGAATAGAGATGAAGATTTCAAAGCGTGAGAGTTGAGTGCCCCTAAACAAATGTGGAAAACAAACCTGGATGAAATAAAAATGGAAGGTACACTTTCTTTTTTCAACTTGAATTGTGTTGGCAATATTTAAACCTTAAAGACCCTCCTTTGCTGAAGGAATTGAGTAGAGGTAATGAGAGGAAGTTTTTTTTTTTTCCTATTGTTTTCACTATTAATGGTATTGAATGCATTTTTCATCAAGGTTTCACTTTGTGTGTGTGTATTTGCGTGTGTGTGGTAAAGCTAAGTTGATGATCTTTCATTTGCTTTTTTTTTTTTTTTTTGGTGGGGGGTATATATTTTTCCTGGCTCAGCCTACATCTTCGGCAGGGACACTTCCGCATTTGGGTGTGTTGTCACTGAGTGGTACTTTTTATTTACAGACTTATTATAAGGTCTGACAATGCTAGTATCCTAAGATCTTGAAGAATTCCTGGCGTGTGTGTGTGTGTGTGTGTGTGTGTGTGTGTGTTGTGTTCCTGTAGAGAGTTCAATCTATCAACTTCCAATAGTTATTTAAAATTTTTAAATATACTTAAAAATACAGAGACAAATTAACTTCAGATTTGTGGATTAGAGGGAAAGGATACTGCTTTATTTTGTTTCGTGGCCTCAGTTTCCCCAGAGGAAAATACAGGGTCTGACCTAGATGATCTCTAAAGTAACTTACCACACTACCACCCTAATTCATGTTTGTACCTGCCATTGAATGAAATCAGAGTAGATCATGACAACTCTGTAGTGCAAACTGCCTCCAAGTAAAAAAGTCATTTGACTTCAGCCATTAAACCACGCTAAATTAGACTTAGAACTCTGTTGAAAGGAACTGTAAGTGAATACATTTGTGGTAGATGAAAATTGGCTGGCATGCAGAGTCATTAGCAGTGGGTGATAGTTTTTTTGGACGTTATATGAAAAGAACAGAGCTGTTTTGGAATGCCTTTGAAGTTTTTTCTTTCAGTTCTAAATATCTGAGATTCTTTACAATTTTCACAGCGGAATGGTCCATAATTTTTGCTGGGTCTTAAAAAGTCACATGTGCTTAACAATTGTGGAGTTTTGGGGTACCTATAAATCAGACTTCAGTAAGGGAAACTCCTAAGTTGAAAAGAATAATTTGAAGTAACTAAATTTTCTCTTTGAGAAATAAAAACAATCTAAGTGATAGAATTAAGGAAATCGTGTAGTTTTAAAGTTTTTATTTGAAACATATGTTCCAACATGGTTCAAATGGTTTAAAATAAGAAAGGAAGGAAGAAAATCAAAAGTTACTGGGCATACCCAATGTGCCAAGCATGAGTGTTAGGAGCTTGAAATGTTAGGAAAGCAAAGGATTTGCATAATTAGAATATTCACTGAGCTCTTACTATAATGCTAAAATGCTAAAATGCAACTTCAGGTCATATGATATTCCTGGGATCTTGAAACACAGCAGTGACACCTAGGGCCATGGAACAAGAGCTTCATAGTCAAGGAGATAAAGCCAGAGCTCCAAGACAAGCTTTTATTCTAGCCCCCATAATATAAAAAATTGTCCAATGTCAATGCTCATTAGCAAACCTTTTTATAACAGAATATGGACAGATCTGAGGTACAAGGTTGTCTAAGCAGTTTAGACATGATTCAAAGGTTGATTGTTGATATTCATTCATTTATTCATCCATCCATTCATCAATCACTTATTATCTACAATCTACAAAAGCCTCATAGGAAAGATACCATGGCTTTAAGAACTACAGAACACAGTTGATAGTGAGTCATACCATAAGAAAGTATAGGTAAGATCTGTGGTTTTTCAAAGAGAGTATAGGACACCAGGGAAAACATCATTGAACAGATGGCCTTTGAGATGAACCTTACAGGGTAGGCTTGGGTGCCTTATAGAATCGATCCTTTACTCTTCAAGCCTGCACATGTTAGTATCCTTTGGGTGGTATGAGGACATTTATGTAGTGATGGTCTTCAGTATGTATCTTCTCTTCCTCTGCTTATGGTATACACTTCCATTAGCAAAGACGACTTTTTGTGAACTGAACTGGGATTAGGGAGGGTTGGTGAGAGTTGATGGAATTTGATGGGAACAGGACAAAGCCTGTGGGTGGAGGTGGGGGGGAGGTGGCAGGTGTATGTCTGCAGACTGTAAAAGGTCCTCGCTGATTCTGATATAGTCTCCTTAAATGGCTATGTCTCTCTTTCACCCACTTGGAAATTATTACTCATAGATAACAAGGGATATTAGGACATCAAAACTAAGTACAGCATTGTTCAGGAATATTTGGCAATGAGAAATACTAAAATTTATGAGGGGGAGGTACCTTGTAATAAAAAGTGACATATAAAATATGAACAAAACATATGCATGTATATGTACTGTAGGGGCAGAAAGATACCTCTGCCCTCCTAGGCTCCAGAGCTAGGTCTCTGAAACAAACTGACAACAAGCAGATTGACAGGAGAAAAGGTATATAACTTTATTCATTTTTATTACTTGCATGGGAGAAGAAAGTAAGTACCCAAAAAAGCAATAGATTTGAGAGCTCTCTACCCTCTTAAGAGGGGTGGTGTATGCAAACGTGCACAGGTACACCTATGGACATCATGACTCATTCAGCATTTATTAAATGAAAATCCTCAAAATAGTAAGCATTTTTCCATAGGTTGTCCTCAACCTAACCAATTGTAAGTGTAATTCTTAAGGTTAATGTATAGATTAAAATTAAAAATTTTATTGTGAGATTGTGACACTGTGAGAAGGAAGGGAAGGGTGAATGGGGGGAAATCAGAGGGGGCAATGAACCATGAGAGACTATGGACTCTGAGCAACAAACTGAGGGTTTTGGGGAGGGGGGGGTTGGGCAAGCCTGTTGGTGGGTATTGAGGAGGGCACATATTGCATGGAGCACTGAGTGTGGTGCATGAACAATTAATCTTGGAACACTGAAAAAATAAACATATCTGGGGAAAAATAAAAATAAAATAAAATGAAAAATAAAACATTTTGTGCAGATTTATGTATCAGACATTTGTCTGAGTGTTCTATATATATTACCCTTTAAAAAACAAAAATCTCATGAATTGGTCATAACTATTAGCCCTTCTTCACAGATGAGGAAATCGAAGCTTAAATATTTTAAACAACTTTCAAAGATCACACTCCTTCTTAGAAGAGGAGCTGACATTCTAACCAGATTCGGCCATTTCAGAGATCTCATGTTTTTACATTATATCAAAGAAGGTGTGACTTAGGGGCGCCTGGGTGGCTCAGCGGGTTAAGGCCTCTGCCTCTGGCTCTGGTCGTGGTCTTAGGGTCCTGGGATTGAGCCCCGTATTGGGCTCTCTGCTCATCGGGGAGCCTACTTCCCCCTCTCTCTGCCTGCCTCTCTGCCTACTTGTGATCTATCTCTCTGTCAAATAAATAAATAAAATCTTTTTTTTTAAAAAAAGATGTGATTTAAAGACACATAGAAGTAATATTTGATTATTTGAACTAAACATTTTGCAAGCATTATGTAGGCCTTACTTTTCCATTTGTAAAGCAAATTGTCATTCTGCATAATTACTCTTTGCATTGCAGCAAATGGACATCTGCCGTCAATTCTCCAATCTGATGTTTCAGATAGAGAATTATTAGTTTGATTTGAAGTATGTTGTAGTTACCACACCTGACCCAAACAGGAGCCTGTACTTAATTTCATAAATGCTTAATGGCAATAACATTTCCCTCCACCCTCTGACCTGATTTCACTTGTGCTAAACAGCGTTCCTTAGTGTGATCGATCCATGGCTCAGATAAATTGATATTTATCCTATGTGAATTGAAATCTTGTGAATTTTCACTTCACTGGTATGCTGTTTAACCGGGCAAGATGGTCCACATCCTCCTCCAGAGGGTTAGTCACTGCACATGCCTTTTACTTGGTAAGCATGTTAAGATAATATTTCTGAGAAATAATTGTTAACTATTTGACTTTTTAATGAATTTATTCTGGCTATCATATTTGAGATATTTATATAATAATGAAACCTGAGATGATGTAGACATGAGGCCATAACTGCCATTTAAATTGAAATGAATCGAAAAACATACTTGTACTTTTATCTTGCATATTAGCATTTTAAATAGTGATGAATATTGAATATTCATGTCCCAGCATGCTATCATTTTCTATCATAACTAATTGCCTAACAAGGTTCCATGAAATTTTGTTTTGATGCTAAAGGCCCTTGACCATACTGAATTTTAAAATACTAACTCATGATTGAGGGTTAAAGAAAATACTCTTAAAAGGCATGTGCAGTTTTATGCCAACACACTAATCTTTAAAACAGCTCAAGTATTTTTGAGCTGCAATAATGGAAAAAACAACAATACTGGGCAGGAGTGAAACAGGAAATGTTTAAATTGTTATTGCCCTTGGCAGAAACTGATTTAAGTAATGGTATTAAAACCTACACAATATTTAGGATCTTAATATTACCTACAGGATTTAAGTATATTCCTATAGATTTCCCTCTTTTGTATAGCTTTCATATTGAAACTAATTTGATTCTTAATTTGATTCTTATTGGCATAAAATATTTTCCTTTAAACTCCCAGATCAGCTTCCTAAAACAATATTTATAGATTTCATCTGAAGGGAATCACTAACATTCATAGATCCTAGAAAAAATAATCCTGTTTAGAAGCAAAACAATGTCATTTGATTCTTTGTCAGATGGGAAATGGAATGTTTGTTTTGAGGAGATAGCTCAAGGCATAAACTATTTACTCTAAGTGATTTGTTTTACTGTTGTTTTTATACCAATAAAAAGCTGACTTCCCATTCTATGAACCCTGTTGAGATCTTAGTATTTATATTTAAAAGTAACTTTCTTTGTATTTTCTCATTGTCTTTTGCAAATGTCTGTATCTTCCATATCTTCAGTAAATGGTCTTAAACTTAAATTGTTAAGTTAAACTTAAATTGTTATTTGTCTGCATTAGCCTAAGTGCTGAAAAAAATACAGTCACTTAACAGCACGCATAGTCATTTAATTTCACTGAAGATTAACCATCACATTATGCATTTCCAAACACAATTATAGTATGGCCCAACATAGTCTAAAATTCCATTTTCCACAGCCAATAAAAACAGTTTTTTGGCCCAGATCCAAAGTATGCCAACTTTAACTTGTGTATCTCAGGACTGTTTTAGCATACTAAACCCCAAAGGGTTAGGTATCTTTTCCACTCTTTTTTCCTTGTTTTATTCAAGAAAGAGACTAAGAGTGTTAAGTACTGAAAACATTCTCTAGGAAAAAAATAATTATGTAATTACATACTTATGCACAGATACATGATAGATTAAATAAATTCCTTTTAGTAGAGAATGGTATGTAGAAGCTAAGATCTTGGTGCTAGGTATGCCCATTTCAACTGAATTGTCATTGGTTGCAGGCTTCCTCAATGGACAGAAGGAGGAAATAGATCTCCCCAAACTCAAAATCCACAAGTAGCATTTTGCAAAAGTACCATGTAGATATGCATTTAAACATTGCCGACCTACTTTATGCATGGTAGTTAAAGAAACATATGGAATACAAAGATGAGTTATTTCCTCAACACAAAATAGCACCAAAAAAGTTACAGTTAATGGTGGACCAAAAGAAGTAAAAGAATTATTGCAATTATGCTGTAGATGCCTTAGCAGTAGAAGTAAGAAAGTTCAACAGCTAGACAAGGGACATCTATTTCAGACTTGATTTCCAACGAAGTCTTCCAGAAGCAAGACATACCCATCCTGAGGACTGAATAGGAAGCAGGAAATAGCTGGGGGAAGAATTTATTGTAGGCAGAAGCACTTAGAAATTGTAAATTTCTGGAGACAAAAATGGTGATCTAAGTGAACTGAAAATAATCAAGGATAGCTGAAGCCTAGAATGTATGCATGTCTGTGTCAATGAGTGAGTAGGGGGATTTTGAGAGACATAGCTAGAATATATAATATATATGATATACGAAATTTAATATGATATATATCATTTTTATAATGTAATTTTAAAGAGTTTAATCCTCTTGAGGACATCTGGGAACCATTGAAAGATTTTAAGTAAATGAGAACTCTACCTTTAAAGAGTTTTATTTAGTCCATTGCCAAAGATAATTTATATATAAATAATTATTATCCAAAACAGATTTTATATGTCCCATGAAAATTACAGAAACAATGGTATGTGAGTTAAGAGTTGGAAGATTTTTTCTACTTGAATAGCTGAGCGAAACCCCTCTGAAGGGAAAACATTATGGTTGAGCTTTAAGCTCATCAGGGTTATAGATTACTCATTTTATTTATTACTGATTATTTTGTCTTTAAATCAGTGTGATTATTATTTTTTAAAAAGATTTTATTTATTTATTTGACACAGAGAGAGAACAAGGAGGGGGAGCAGCAGAGGGAGAGACAGGCTCCCCGCTGAGCAAGGAGCCCGATGCGGGGCTTGATCCCAGGATCCCAGGACCTGAGCCAAAGGGAGAGGCTTAACCGACTGAGCCGCCCAGGTGCCCAGTCACTGTGATTATAATAATCAATTGTTATCCTCAAAAAGTTTCTACCTTGCTTCTGAAAAACTATATTACGAAGTTTTGGTATGGCAAATTTTATTGTAAAATTTATTGTAAGATTAAAATTTAAAGGTAATGAGGATTGTGTATTACAATGAAAAGTCAATTATACATTGACTTTTCAATGTCTAAGATTTTGATACAATTTAAAAGTTACAGTCTTAACTGTAACTTTTTATAGTGCAAGGAACTCCAGGAATGATTATTGATTTTGTTTCATTTACTATTCTCTCTCTCTCATTACATATATATATATATACATATATATGTTTTATTATGTAGGTACAAAGTTAAATGTATATTATATAATGCACACACTTTTTAATTAATCATTTGAACATCTACAGTACTATTATTAAAATCAAGAAATTTAACACTGATAAAATACTGTCTACTCCTCAGTTCGTGTTCAAATTTTGTCCTTGTTCTATTAAGATCCTTGATAGCAATGTTATTCCTTGTCCAGGATCAAATATAAAATGACATATTATAGGGGAACCTGGCTGGCTCAAGTGGTTAAGCAACTGCCTTCAGCTCAGGTCATGATCTCAGGATCCTAGGATGGAGCCCTGCTTTTGCTTCCTACTCCACAGGGAGCTTGCTTCTACCTCTCCCTTGACCATTCCCCCTGCTTTTGTGCTCCTGCTCTCTCTCCATCAAATAAATAAATAAAATATTTAAAAATAAAATAAGATGAAATAAAATAAAATGACATATTGTATTTAGCTGCCATGTCTCCTTAGTCTTTTAATCTGAAACAGTTCTTCAACCTTTCCAGGTGTTTTTTTGACCTTGACATTTTTAGAGCATAGGCCAATTATTTTGTAGACCCTCCCTCAGTTTGGTTATACTTAATATTTCCTCATGGGTAGATTCACATAGGAATAGAACATAAATAGTGTTGTATCAGGAGAAACACGCTGCTGATCTGTCTTAATAGATGAAGTAACAGTAAAGTGCTTAGCTTTTATCTTTAAATTAATAAGTGATTTGTAGAAAGATACTTTGAGACTGTATAGATATCCCTTTTCTTTTTTTTTTTTTAAAGTTTATCAGGGTATAATTTATATGCAAAAAATGCACATATTTAATGTATAAAATTTGATGAATTTGGGCATATGCATACACCCATGAAACCATCATCACCATAAGGTAATAAATGTATCTATCAGCTTCCCAGATGTCTTCCTGTCCCTTTTGGTGTGTGTGTATTAATAAGAATATTTATTTGAGATCCATTCTCTTAACAAAAATTGAGTGCACAATACAGCATTATTAACTATAATATTGTGCAGCATTCATTTTGCAAAACTAAAACTTATGTAACTTGCATAACTGAAACTTTATGCTCACTGAAAACTACTCCCCATTACCCTCTCCCTCTAGTTCCTGACAACCACCATTATACTCTCTGATTCTATGAGTTTGACTATTTTAGACACCTCATGTAAGGGGAATCATTCAGAATTTGCCCTATGACTGGTTTATTTCATTTAGCATAACATCCTCCAGGTTGATCCGTGTTGTTACATATGGCAGAATTTCCCTCTTTTTAAAGGCTGAATGATATTCCATTGTATATTTACCACATTTTCTTCATCCATTCATCCATTGGTGGACATTTAGGTTGTTTCCATGTCTTGGCTATTAGGAATAATGCTGCCATGAACACAGGAGTGCAGATATTGTTTCAAGATTCTGATTTCAGTTCTTTTGGATATGTACTCAGAAGTGGATTATTGAATCTTTTGGTGGTTCTAGTTTTAATTTTTAGAGGCGCCATACAGTTTTCCATAGTGGCTAGACCATTTTATATTATACCTACCAACGGTGCAAAAGGATTTCAGTTTCTTTACGTCCTTGCCCATTCTTGTTATCTTCTGTTTTTTTGATGATAACCATCCTTACAGGTATGAGGTGATATCTCACTGTGGATTTGATTTACATTTCCTTAATGATTAGTGATGTTGAATATCCTTTTATATACCTATTAGTTATTTTATTTGTCTTTGGAAAAATGTTTATTCTTTCTTTATTTTTAAGTGGGTCCATGCCACGTATGGAGCCTAATGTGGGGCTCGATCTTACTACCCTTAGATCAAGACCTGAATTGAGATCAAGAGTTGGACACTCAACTGACTGAGCACCCCCCAACCCATGTACCCATTCACTTTTTTAATTGGGCTACTTGTTTTTTGCTATTGGGTTAAAAGAATTTATATATTTTGGGGGCACCTGGGTGGCTCAGTGGGTTAAAGCCTCTGCCTTCAGCTCAGGTCATGATCTCAGGGTCCTGGGATCGAGCCCCATATCGGGCTCTGTGCTCAGCAGAGAGCCTGCTTCCCCCTCTCTCTCTCTGCCTGCCTCTCTGCCTACTTGTGATCTCTCTCCCTCTGTCAAATAAACAAGTAAAATCTTAAACAAACAAACAAAAGAATTTATATATTTTGGAGAGTAACCCCTTATCAGATGGCTTGCAAATATTTTCTCTCATTCTTTAGGCTAGCTTTCCATTTTGTTGGTTATTTCTTTTGTGGTGAAAGTTTTTTAGATTGATGTAGTACCAGGTGTTTATTTTTTCTTTGGCTGTCTCTACTTTTGGTGTCATATCCAATAAACCATTGCCAAGAAAAGTGTCAAAAGAGTTTTTTCCCTATATTTTCTTCTAGGAGTTTTACAGTTTTTGGTCTTTCATGGTTAGCTAAGTCTTTAACCCACTTTCAATTGATTTTCTGTATAATGTAAGATGAGGATGCAATTTAATTCTTTTGCATATAGATATTCTGTTTTCCTGGTACGACTTATTGAAGACTACCCTTTTCCCATTGTGTATTCTTGGAACCCTTGTCAAAGAATGGTTGACTGTATATGTGTGGACTTATATTTAGACTTTCTATTTTGCGCCATTGATCTGCATGTCTGTATTTATGTCAGTACCATACTGTTTTAATTTCTGTACTTTGTAAGATTTTCTGTAATCAAGAAGTGTAATATCCCCAGCTTTGTCCTTCTTTCTCAAGGTTGCTTTTGCTATTTGAGGTCTTTTTTGGTTCAGTATGGATTTTAGGATTGTTTTTTCTATTTCTGTGAAAAATGTCATGGGGATTCTTAAAACCTCAAACCACTGATGAAAAAAATTAAGTAAGACATAAATCAATAGAAGGATATCCTTTTTTTAAAGCCTGGAAGACTTAATATTTTTAAAATGTCCATACTACCTAAAGTCATCTGGATTCAGTGCAATCCCTTTAAGTATCCTGTCTTTTTTTTCATTATTCTTGTACCCACTGTTTTAATATTTATTGATTTTATAGCTCTATCATTCCTTTGTTATTTATTAGTTGGTATTTTACTCTAAGGAAGAGTTTTCTTCCTAATTTATTCAATCAGTTTTTCAATAAATTAAATCTTTAAATAAAAAAAAGAAATAGCGTTGGATAATAAGTAATTTGAGAAATTTGGAAAAATCAAATTATGTCATATTGAGAGTAAATCTTAAATTTTAGATATTAATAATTAATATTAATTTATTTCCAAAAAAACCAAAAATTTTTTAAAAGATTTTATTTATTTATTTGACAGAGAGAGACAGATGACAAGTAGGCAGAGAGGCAGGCAGAGAGAGAGGGGGAAGCAGGCTTCCTGCTGAGCAGAGAGCCCGATACGGGGCTCAATCCCAGGACCCTGAGATCATGACCCGAGCCAAAGGCAGAAGCTTTAACCCTCTGAGCCACCCAGGCACCCCAAGAACAAAATTTTTATTTGAGTCATCTTTTAAATGATACAGAAAATAGGTAGAGCATTTATTATTTATTTCACATGAATGAGGACATAAATAGGCATTTACTAGAATTGAATGTGAATATATGCCTCCATATAATTAGGTAGAAAAGATAGCTGAGTGGTATGATTTAAAAGGGACTGACAACTGAATAGCATCTAATCAATCTAATTACTTAACTTTAGAGTTCTTGATGATTATGTTCTGAAATGTGATAGCAGGTTTTTATCATTTGCTAATACATCAGCAGTTATGGTTTTTTTGTTAGGTTATCTGGCTCACATTTGAGGGAACAAAACACAGGACACAGTTAAGTTTTCTTTTTCTTTTTTTTAAGATTTTATTTATTTATTTGACAGAGAGAGATCACAAGTAGGCAGAGAGGCAGGCAGAGAGAGAGGGGGAAGCAGGCTCCCCGCTGAGCAGAGAGCCCAATGCAGGGCTCGATCCCAGGACCCTGAGATCATGACCTGAGCCGAAGGCAGAGGCTTTAACCCACTGAGCCACCCAGATGCCCCACAGTTAAGTTTTCATAGAAATCAAGATGAGAAGAAAATACATAGAACCACTTCTAGGTGGTTGCTGGAGTTCAAGACTTAAATATCCAGAAATCAAAATGGGAGCACTAGGATCCTAGGAGTGAATCCTGAATGATGGAGAGATATAAGAGACAGATTGTGGCTTCTTAAATGTGCTAACAGCTAGCAGTGTCACTCTTTCTATAAAATAACCACACACACACACACACACACACACACACACACACACACACACACACAGATTATCGAAGCAAATGCCAAGCTGAAGACACAGGGTAACTTTCTCCTGATCTTTTCTTGGATTCATATCTCTTGTTGAGTTACTATACATGTCCTCCCAAAAGAAAACATTGCCTGTAAACTTTAAATCAAGGCATTGAAGTAGAAAAAAAAGAAACCTAAAAACATTTTCTTGAAGCACACTGTTGTTGTGTAAACAGATGGTCATATTTCTTTTTCTTAATGCCAAATATTTGTAAAGTTAGCTCATATCTTTTTCATATTTATTTCCTTAGGCAACATTAATTGAAGTAAGTTTGGTATATCTAGTTAGAAAAATTCTCCAACTTTCATGATTTTTTGGTTTCAGAACTTTTGTCTTACTGAATTTACGATTATTCTAGCACAGATATTGTATCATTAAAGCCACAAGTGGCTTCCTTATTGCCAACTGTAATGAAAACGTTTGTGTTCTCTTCTTAATTGCTATCCACCTTTGGTACCAGTAACACCTTTCTTCTACTTGACACTCCTTCCACTTTTATTGAAGGAAAAACTTTCCCTTCTGACTTTCCAGTCTTTCTGACATCACTTGTATACTCTTCCCTGTTCATCCCTTCAGTTAGCAGGGTTTTATTCTTGGGCCTTTACTCCTCTAAACTACATGTTCTCTCTGAGCAATACCGTCCACATTCATTGTTTTATATTTATGTAGCAATACCTCCACCTCCCACCCATATACATTTTATCTCTGTAACTGACTCCTTACCTCCTTACATAATTTCAATATCTAGTTGCCCCTGAAACAACTCCACTTGGGCCATCTTTTGGTGTTGCAGCTCACTGTGTCCCACCAATAAACTCTGATCATACTTCTTTCTTTGTATTTCAACATTATTCTTTTTATGATCTGAGTCTTCCTACACCATCCACCCAAATAAACCAGAAATGAAAGTATTGCCTTAGAATCCTTTACTTTATCATTCAGTATACCCAATTATTCACTAAGCCCTATGTTTATTCCCTGTTCACATCTTAAATAGAGTCTCTCTTTTCCAATTAATGCCTTTGCCTTACTTCATACCACTATCATCTTTCACCAAGACTTTAATAGACTATTTACTGATATCTCTGCACTGAAATTGTTCTTTTCAAAAATACTATCCCCATTTCAATTGGTTAGATCTTCTAAAACTGCAAAAGGAAGTTGCTATTTTCCCTGACTGTAGCCAATCAGTGGCTACTCATTGCCTATTGGATATAGTCTAATCTCCCTACATGGCACATATGATTTGGTCTCTGTCTCATTTTCCAATTTTATCTCCTGCTGCTTCCCCTCATACTTTTACCCTCACTCATCACCAAGATAACTACCAGGTCCTGAATATAATGATATTTCATGTTTATGTGTTATTTTTCCACCTTCCTTTTACTTGGCTTTCTCCATTTTGTCTTTCTAATAAATAGTTCTGACCTGGTGAATTTCTAATCACTGACTAACCCTTGCTAAAACAGAATAATTTCCTCTATGAGTCTTCCTTTCTCTCCCTTCCAAGTTTCTTTTGTCTCCTTTATTTATTTTATGAATCCACTTACTGAATTGTTTTGGAATTAGCTTTACATGTGATTATTTTTTTCCTTTTAACCTTGAGCTCCTTGAGGACAATGCCTGTGTTTTAGTAATCATTGTTCTCCTAACACCTGGTAAACCTTTGTCACATTGGCTGGTGAAGTTAAGCCATGTTATTTATTATTATTATTATTATTTTAGATTTTTATTTACTTATTTGAGAGAGAGAGAGAGAGAGAGAGAGCAAGCACACACAAGTTGGAGGGAGAGGAATAAACATACCACCCACTGAGCAGGGAGCCTGATGCAGGGCTCAATCCCAGGACCCTCAACCCCATGACCTGAGTGGAAGGTCTTAACCAACTGAGCCACCCAGGCACTCCTATGCTATGTTATTTTTAAAGGTGGGATTGAAAGCAAAAATTGACCAAAAAAAAAATTTATCCTTTCAATTGCTACTTTGGAAACCAAATACTACTCCTTGGCAAGCCCAACACTGCTAGTTTTCCCTTCATTGCTGGAGCAGATGGTTGTTTCTTTGATTGTATACAAGATAAAGAAGTTAGTATGAGAAAAGCCTCTATCTTTAAATATAAGTAACATTCCACAAGATTAAATTCTTATGTGATAAAAAGTTCTTGGGAATGGAGATCAAGGGAATAGTATATTCACTTCCTCTACCTCAAGGGTACTTGGGAGTAAGCCCTCTCTGAAAGGAAAAGCAAGAGAAATTCTGCAATCATTGGGAGGGTGAATAACTTGACCTTGAAGTTCCTTTCAGATTCTAGCAGCCTACCCTTCTATTTATAACAAATAACTCATTAACTCAAGGTCAAAAAAAATCAGTGTCCATGGGCTTTTATACTGAAACAGTGTGTACGTTCAAAGCAGCAGCAATGTTGTATATTTGCAGAACAATAGAGAAAAGTGAGTACAGAATTCCTACATATTTAAGAAAATTAGAATCAATAATGGTACTTGGACTCATCACTGGAAAAGAAAATTGTTATGCAACAGGAGCAGAAGAAAAGAGTGAGGATAAAAATACAAAATGGCTGTGAAGAACACAGAAAGCGAAACAAAGCAAAATCATATTAGATGGCCCTATTCAGGGGAGGCACTAGTAGGTAACGTGTGAACTAGGGAGGAAAACAGTGTTAGGCTCAAATCCTTGCTTTGCCAGTCCTATTTGTACAGTATTATCTTTAAAATAAGGACACTAATTCCTATCCTAGGAGACTTCAATGTAATAGGGTTCTCAGAGTGCTCAGCAGTGCTTGGTACATAATATATATTTAATAAATGGCAGCAGGGTTTCATATTACCATTGCAGTGGAATATAGGGTCTCAGTAATCTCATAGGCAACTCTGACGTTTACAAGTATACAAATGGAGCCCCATCCAGCTTTTTTTTTTCTTTCTTTCTTTTTTTTTTTTTGTACAGGTGAAGTATCTAGTTGTGATTTTGAAAGAGGGTAGAGAATTTTAATTAATGAAGTAATTTTTTATGTTATAAGATCATTTGCTAAGAGCATGATTTTAGAAAAAACTTCATTACACACCTCAGTATAGGAGAGCAATTCTGTATGCTGGGGTAGAACCACAACTTCATTTATGTATTTACTCCGACTTGCTTTTTTTCTGGGCTTTCTGTGATGTTTTGACTAAACATTTTGTTTATTCACTTTTGTTCAGTGAAGATTATACATCAAAGAAATGCTAAAATTTAAACTTTAAACTCCATATTTAGCCTTTGGGTTTTGTTTTTTGTTTTTGTCCTTTTGTGAAAATGACCCAAACAAAAATAATGTGTCTCTGAAATCAAGTCTAAATTGTTGCTAGGGTTCAGCCTCATTAAAATGATTAAAGAATTATATTTTTTTTAAGATATGGTCAGCCAATATGCCTTTTTCTTTAAGGCTACCGTTAAAACTAAGAATATGATCATTGAAAGGCAAGCTTAGTAAGAACAAAGATGCTGACTTCAGATAGAACTTGATTCAAATCTTATTGCTGTAACATGTAAGATGTACAACATTTGACAAATTATATAACTTTTTTTTAACTCTAGTTTCCTTGGGTGTGACGTGAAGATGAGAGAATCTATCTTCTAGGTATGTTATGTAAAATTAACTGAAATAGTATGTAGAAAAGTATTGTGCCGAACACATAGTAAATGACTGTCACGTCAACTCACATGCTCCCATGCTTTCTTTTGGGCCAGGTGGAGAAAAGAGCAGATGAGGGAAGATTGCCATTTTGAGGGACCATATAGCAAAATGAAGGTTCATAATTTTTTTTAAATATGCACAATTTCTAAAATAAACTTGAATTCCAATATTCTGTCAGGTATTGTTGGACTTTGATAACACATCTAGTGTCAGGCTTGGGAAAATGTTCACTAACTAGTTTAAACCCTGTATGGAATTTAAATTTAGAAATTAATTAAATGAATATACAAATATATTATGTCACAGAACGATTGATAGGAGTAATATATTGATATGAGAAATAAGAGAGTGTTATGTCCGGATCGAGACCCTCCCAAAAGAACCCAGAAAGGGCAGGCTGGATGCAACAGCAAGAGGATTTATTTCCAGGTAGCGGGGGCTCTCACCGGCACTTTTGGCACATACAAGGCAGCACAGTGCTAAGGCGAGAAGCCCTGCCTCTCCCCTTCACAGCATTTTTATGCATGAGTAAACAAGAACAAATGTCACTACACACATAGGCGAGTTCCCTATTCTTTATATGGCAATTACCTAAATCTATGCATTTCATTGGTGCATTTGAACAACTCAGGGACTAGGCGTCACACAGGGAAACTAAATTCCAGGAATAGTTTCACCCCCATACCCTTAGGCCTGTCTTTTTCTGGCTTAAAATGAAGCCTGTCATGGAGGAATGGTAATCTACTTAAAAACTGTACTCCACAAGAGCAATTCCAGAGATGAGATTTGCTAGGATGAATCATTCCAATGAATATGATGTGGGGGAAAGTGAGTGAAAGTGGAGCAAAAAACTGAAGCTGGAAGGAGTTTTTTGAGGAGTGAATGGACATGAGGGTACAAATATTTGTGGTCTGTATTTATTCTCTCTGAGAACTCATTTTTGTTTTAGGAAGGTAATAGGGGCAGTGACCTATATTTATACATTTGAATTATTTTTACAGAACTCACCACATATACCATTAAAATCTTGGCAAATTGAGTGGCTGTTCCTATCCAAAGTCGGTGTGAGTCATGATTATCTCTATCGCTGTCTAACTCTAAAAGCTTGGAGAGTCAGTAGGTTAGCATTTAGGAATTTTCCATTTACTGACACTAATTCAATTCATTCTTGGTGGTAGTTCTGTATATTTATTCATAGGCATTACTGGAAGCTTATGACAGACTAAAACAAAACAAAACAAAACAAAAAAACCCCAACAAACTACTAATTGAATCTAAAGTCACGTTGAAACCAAACTTAAAATATGGAGAAAAGCTAGTAATGATGACTCAGTACTGAAGCTAAGTTAATGATTTGGTGATTGGTTTCAGAGCTGCGGAGAAAATGAACATGTCTCAGTGTGCGAGTACCTTTGGACAGCTTTCCACTGCCCAAAGAACTGCAGATAAGAACATTTTTGGCATGTTTGGGGAGTCATGGAAACTTCAGAATCACATGCTTTTAAACTGGGATATCACATCGATTATTTTCCTCATTACAACTCCCCTCCTATGATGGTGTGAGCCTCTTGAATTTCACAGGCTAACACAGCACACTGCTTCAGCCACACTGCATCTTCCAAACCAAACTTTGTTGCCTAGTGCTTACTGCTGATGAAATACTTTGCTTGCTCTTCATCTTAGCCTGCTTACTGAATGTCTATTCATCATTCAAGCCTGGGTTCAACCATCTCTTTCTTAGTCTTCTGACTCAAAGGGAATTTCATATTAAGGAGGTCTCTTTTTGTCATGTTTATTTAACTACCCACTATGCAAAAGTCATTTCCTTTTTACAGTGAATTTATTTGTTGCTTGATTACACAGGGAGCTGTGAGTGGGTGTTTGGCGATAAGATTCTGCTTTAAATGATTTCTTTTGTTGTTGTTGTTGTTGATGTTTTCACAGAATGTCACACTCATTTAAAAGAGGTTGTCCTACTGCCAGCACTAGGCTCTCAGAACTGGTAGAGTGCTAATTGGAGCCAATCAAACTTCAGCTGACCTGCTTCCACACTTAAATGACAAAGAGGAAGTTTTCCTACTTTGTGAAGTAGAAAGGCTCAGCTCTGATACCTGGCCAAAGAGTCAGCCAAATTGGGGAACGGTTTTTCCTTACCTCTTGAAGCTATATATCTCGTCTTCTTTATTAAGTCATTGAAGAAAATAACAATTCTGATGTATTTTATTATTGAATAAGTGCCCAATAAATGAATTCTAATTCTGACTTAAAAGTCAAGAGAATCTAAAAAATAAATAAATAAATGTCAAGAGAATCCAGTTTGAAACTATTAATGGGGTGGAGTCTGCTTTTTGCCCATAAGGTAGAAAACATTTTTGGTCAAAGTGAGAACCATTTCCAAAGTGATTAATCAGTTGCATTGTCAGTTTTAATATTCAATGCATTTATTCTCAGATATGTAGAGTTCCTCATTTGAAGAAGTGTGATGACAAATATTTCAAGATAAAACACATTTGTAAGTATTAGAGAATGTTTTGAAGCATTGCAAGAGATCAGTAAGAGTAGGTTCTTACAGATGTAGAGGTGGAAAAGTTTTCTTGTCCTCTAGGTTCTTTGGCTGGTCTAATATGATGCTCTTCATCTTAGCCTGCTTGACAGGCTAAGTCAGGATTGACAGGAGTAAAGTAAACAAAATTTAGTAACATGGATACATGGGAGAGACCCAGAAAAACTCCCAAATGGCCAAAGCCGGCAAGTTAAATACCATTTTCAGCTAAAGACAGATGTTGGAGGTGGGAAGTCAGTTGTGGGAGGCTTCCAGGAAAAGCACAGTAAACAAGTGAGGCTGTTATGCAGATTTTAGTACAAGCTTTCTCCATTGATTAGTTTCTAGAGATTTAGATATCCTCATCTAGAGATTAGATATCCTCATTTTTCTAGTACTGCCCAAGAGTAAACCTTAGAAACCTTAGAAATTGAGATTTCCCTAATAAATGTAGCTGTTTCTTACAAAAGGGTAACTTCTACTCAGTTTTCTGAGCTTCTCCAGGGTCTTCTATTTCTTAAAAATAATCAGCATAAGATAATCAATATGCCAAAGAGATATATTTTGGAGTGGTGTATTTTGCTTCCCTTCACAGACATCTATTTTACTTTTGTATAACTTGACTAGGTTTATGTTTAAGGTAGTCAGGAACAGTTAGATGTTTGGATTTTTCCCTCAGTTACTGCATCCTGAAGAGTGGGTTTATTCATCACTAAATAGATGAATTTGTGAATAAATCATTAACATGACACAGAGATAATGAAGCTTGCTAATAGAGGAACAAAGACAGTATTTTTGGCATATGAATTCTGATGGGGTTGTCAGGGGGGACACCTCTCAGAGGTGAAACTGCAGCTGAAATCTGAGGAATGAGCAGAAGGAATAGCATTTTAGAACTTGGGAATAGCATATGCAAAAGAGTCGGAAAGAGTGTGGAGTGTTCATGGAATAAAACGCCAGCATAGCTAATGAGGAATGAAACAGTTTCATTTGCAATGAGCAAATGAGATAGAGAATACATGGGTGAGGTAGTGTTAAGATTGTGGTATAATTTACTCACTATGCACCCACTGAAATGAGTAAGAGAGCCGCATAAAATGATGGGAATATTGTTCTTATCTCTCTTCCACTTAATGAATATGATCTTATCTTCTCCGAACAGCCAGAGGCACCATGCAGTGTGGGGAGTGGGATTATTATTATCACAGATGAAAGTAAAAACAAGTAAGAAGGCAGACTTTAATATAGGCATATACTATATTGGAGATATTTCGGGTTCTGTTCCAGACTACTGCAATAAAGTGAATATTGCATTAAAGCAAGTCAAATGAATTTTTTGGTTTCCCAGTGCATAATCAAGTTATATTTAGGGGCACCTGGGTGGCTCAGTTGGTTAAGCATCTGCGTTTGGTTCAGGTCATGATCCTAGGATACTGGGAGCCTGCTGCTCCCTCTGCCTTCTGCTCCCTCTGCTTGTGCTCTCTCTCTCTTTGTCAAATAAGTAAATAAAATCTTTAAAAAAATAGAAAAAATAAAAAAATTAATTTAAAAATATGTTATTGTTAAAAAATGGTAACGATCATCTAAGCTTTCAGCAAGTTGTTAAGAAACGTAATTTAACTGAGTAAATTTGAGGGTCCAACTGGCTTGATTAAGAGTTTCATGAATGGGGCAGCATCCCATCAAGCAAGTAGAAGGGAGCTCCGAGGAGTTGTACAAAATGGAAGATTTTTAGGGTGTTGAGTTTGATAAGTCCTTTATAGATTTTGGATAACTGGGTGATGGCCATTAGGGAGGACACTTGATACACTGAGCACTGGGTGTTATATGCAACTGATGAATCATTAAATTCTACCTCAGAAACTAATTTAAAAAGAAAGGAAGTTTCCTGTAGGAAAGAGAGTGGGGCAAAGAAGTTATTAGCAAAAGAAAAGAAAGGATTGTTTCTGGCAAGGTCACTTTCCCATAGGGGGATTGGCAGGGGTTCTTATCCTGCAGATTACTCATCTTTGGGGTTTGGAGAAGGCCCAAGTGACAGATTACCTCCTTTGTGCTGATAAGACAGTTTCTGACTAACCTGTTAAGACTACATTTCTGGGGGAGGTTGAAGCTGTAATTAAGTGTCAGGTATTGGGGCCCCTGGGTGGCTCAGTCGTTAAGCGTCTGCCTTCCGCTCAGGTCATGATCCCAGGGTCCTGGGATTGAGCCCCGCATGGGGCTCCTTGCTCAGCAGGAAGGCTGCTTCTCCCGCTACCATTCCCTCTGCTTGTGTCCCCTCTCTAGCTGTGTTTCTCTTTGTCAAATAAATAAAATCTTAAAAAAAAAAAAGTGTCAGGTATTAAACCCTGTTTTGATGACTTGGTCTAGAATAAGTGACTCCATCCTGGGCCTATGGTTTTCTTAACAGAGTAATAATAGTTTTGCTGGTGGAGGGTCTTGCTTCAATATTGATGCCTTCTGACTTGATTACATGGTGGTAGTTTAGCTAAAGTTTGGGGTAGCTGTGGCAATTTCTTAAAATAGGACAATGAAGTTTGCTGCATTGATTGAGTCTTCCTTTTGCAACTGATTTCTCTGTAGCATGCTATACTGTTTGATAGCATTTTATCCATAGTAGAACTTCTTTCAAAATTGGAGTCAATCTTCTCAAACTCTATCACTGCTTTATCACCTAAGTTTACCTAATATTTAAAACCCTTTGTTGTCAATTCAACAATCTGCACAGCATCTTCACCAGGAGTAAATAGATTCTATCTCAAGAAGCTGCCTGCTTTACTCATCTGTAAGAAGCAACTACTCATTCCTTAAAGTTTTATCATGAGATTATGACAATTCAGTCACGTCTTTAGGCTCCACTTCTTTTTTTTTAAACATTTTTTATTTAAATCCAATTAATTAACACACAATGTATTATTGGTTTCTGAGGTACAAGCCTGTGATTCATCAGTCTTGTGTAAGACTCTACTTCTAATTCTCGTTCTCAGGAAATAGGGAGGCCCAAGGAGAGGGACAGGGTAAGGGGAATGGCCAGTTGGTGGAGCAGTCAAAACACATACAACATTTATTGATTAAGCTTAGAGTGGGGAACATGAAAGTTTTAGAGTGAAAACTTACAGCAGAGGTTTTTCCCAGTGACTCAGTGAATTCAGCTACAACAGAATAAAAATGGTGGTATGGCATGTCCAATCCCAAGTCAGAAGAGATCCAGATGAAGGATGTAATGTACTTTTGAGGGTCCTGCACCACCAGTGAAGGCTAAGATTGAGTTTAAGGAGAAAAGGATGACCACAGTTCCCAGATTGAGCCTACTGAACAAAATAGCCATAGATTTCAGCAGTAGATGTCTCCAGGGAGCCGAGTGAGCAGACAGACAAAAGACATGGTTGCAGAGACCAGAGAAAACAAAGGACTGCAGGGACTTGAGGGTTTGGGTTTGAGGCCACCTTTTTTGGACACTACAGGACCATAGAAACTCATCTCCCTATAAGGTCAGATGCCTCCTTGAAGGAAAACAGTGGGTTGGAGGAAATATGAAAGTCTGAGCATTTACCAGCTATGACTAAGTTTTTAGAAAAAGAATATACAAAAAGATGATGATATAGTACTAATAGGCACTTTGTTCATGCCTTCATTCATTCAATAAATAGCCATTGAATGTCTCTCATAGACCAGGCTAGGATACAACACACACTAATCCTTGTCTTCCTGTAGCTTAACGCTCCAGTGATGGTCGTTCCAAAGTGAAGCTATAGAAAAAAAGAAAACAGCTTAATAAGAAAAACTAGAGATACTACAATTTATTTTCACATTTGAATAGCACTGTTATATTTTTAAGCCCACAACAATGGGGATAAAAAGTATTCTGGTGGTATGCATAGCCTCATTGTAGTTAAGAAAAGCTAAAAATAACTACAGAGCTTATTCTTGTTTGGACACCGAGTTTAAATAACTTGACATGTTATCACAGGGTCAGTCATAGAGTTACAAAAATTTGGAGCTGGAAAGGATCTTCGAGGTCATGAGTCCGACTTCTTTATATATATAATTTTTAAAAAAATTATTTATTTATTTGACAGAGAGAGTGAGAGAGCATAAGCAGGGGGAGCATCAGACAGAGAAGGAGGAGCCTGACTTGGGAACTTGATCCCATGACCCTGGGATCATGACCTGAGCCAGCTGTAGGTAGACACTTAACCAACTGAGCCACCTAGGCACCCCATGAGGCTCAACTTCTTATTTGATTGCTAAGGAAACAGACGTGGAGGGAGTTGAGAAAATCGCCACTAGAGCTGGGATATAAATGTATGTGCCTTGACATGAGTCGAGGGCTCCTTATAATTCAACATTGCTTCCATTTGAATCTTAGGAAAACATATTCATTGATTATTTCACCTTGATATCAGTAGGTCCTCTCTAGGGCTGGCTCTTGTAAGTATTGGAAACACAATGGGCAATGCAATGATATTTCAGTAGGGTAGAGGATTAGGGGAATAGACATTCATTAGAGTAGTTAGTTGCTCCTTCTCTTTCTCCACAGAATGTGTAATATAGCCCAGAAAGAACCCAAATAACCCCAGTAGCAGAGTCCCCACCAAGGTGACAACCTATTTAACCTACTTAGTAGTGGTAAAAGCTTGGGTTCAAGAATGAATCATCTGAATTCAAATCACAGCTGTACCACCTATGAACTAGCTTTGTAATCAGTTGTGAAACATGTAACAGGAAATTTGTTTTAAAATATGGATGAAATATTGAAGGTTACAAATAACTTACCTTGAAAGGATACATTAGATTTAGGATTATCTCTATATGATGCTAGTCTTGTGCACTTATACACAATAGCTTTTTTGACTAGTGGTAAAGGGGCAGAGTAATGGTTGGTACATTGGGAATAGTTTACACTCCTCTATTTATCTCATGGTAGAGTTGACAAAGTGGTGTTCTGCTTCACTGATGCAGTATTTATACACCAAATGAAAATTATGACAGTGCCTGTGTTTTACTTTTCTTGGTTTTAATCAAAATTTAGGCACTTTTCTGGTAGAGTATCATATACTCATTTTATCTTTCATGTATGATATGTCAAAAAAATAAGATTGAGAACTACTGAACTTGAGATAAGGTATAGGAGACACTCTAGGGATGCCTGGGTGGCTCGGTGAGTTAAAGCCTCTGCCTTTGGCTCAGGTCATGATCTCAGGGTCCTGGGATCGAGCCCTGCATTGGGCTCTCTGCTCAGCAGGGAGCCTGCTTCCCCCTCTTTCTCTCCCTGCCTCTCTGCCTACTTGTGATCTTTCTCTCTGTCAAATAAATAAATAAAATCTTTAAAAAAAAAAAAGGAGACACTCTAATCACACACAGGACTAGCACTAACCTTGATAGAAGGTGGAGAGGCAAGAGTGAAAGAAATGTCTTTTTTTTTAAATTTAAATATCTTATGTATAAAAAAAATATGTATATAGTGGTAAAACCTAAAATGGCGTTTGATCCTTTCTTTCTTGCATTTCCCTCCCCACTTCACTTCATTTAAAACTTGCTTACATACATAACTTGTGACATTGTGTTTAATTAAACTGAGTGAAACAGAAAGCTATACACTTCTCCCTACCTGATATTTGGCCAGACTTAAGTGGTAAAATGATAACCTATAGATAAATTCATAATCAGTTCTTGGGCTGTCATTAATATTACATGATTTTTCTACCATTGCATGCTTTTTGGCACTTACATATAACAAGCACAGCCATAGAACAAAATAGTACAGGGGCACCTGGGTGGCTCGGTGAGTTAAGCCTCTGCCTTCGGCTCAGGTCATGATCTCAGGGTCCTGGGATAGAGCCCCACATTGGGCTCTCTGCTCAGTGGGGAGCCTGCTTCCCCCTCTCTCTCTGTCTGCCTTTCTGCCTACTTGTGATCTCTTTCCTCTCTGTCAAATAAATAAATAAAATCTTAAAAAAAAAAAAAGAACAGGGGCACCTGGGTGGCTCAGTCGTTGGGCGTCTGCCTTCGGCTCGGGTCGTGATCCCGGGGTCCTGGGATCGAGCCCCACATCGGGCTCTCTGCTCGGCGGGAGGCCTGCTTCTCCCACTACCATTCCCTCTGCTTGTGTTCCCTCTCTCACTGTGTTTCTCTCTGTCAAATAAATAAAAAAAAAATCTTAAAAAAAAAAGAACAAAGTAGTACAATGGGGAAAAAAAAAGAAAAAAAGCAAGAGAAAGTAAAGCTTACCTATTTTCCAAGATGCTTAAAACAAAATACATACTTAGTATTCACTTGATTGGGAAAGTCATCAAGCTGATCTGTGTTTTTTGTCACACCCCATAAGTTATGTTGGATACATTGATGTGTTTCTACTGAGCATTTTAACAAATTAATATAAGGAATATTTATTAAGCACCTGTTTTGACAGTCTCTAGCAATGGTGAGGGGGGAAAGGATGTGTGTGTGTGTGTGTGTGAGAGAGAGAGAGAGAGAGAGAGAGAGAGAGAGAAACTACATGGGAGAGTGGGAGAGCAGGGAATGCTCCTGAAAGTGTTAGGCAAGGTCATACTGAACGAGAGTTTACTATAACAGGAAAAATTTAAACACCGTTTCTGATCCCTACTCCCAGGAAAAAACTTTTCATAATAAATTGTATTCAGTTTATTTTATAGGGGAATTGCCCCAGTTATTTATACAATAAATTTTAGTACTTTATACAGTACAATTGTGTTAATTTAAGGAATATTTTTTTTGTAATTTAAGCAATAATAGTGGAGTCCTTTTATCTTATTTAATACTACATTAAAGTTGAATAAGTTAATAAAGCAGACTTTTCTTCCCAATGTTATATTTAAATGCTCTTTGATAAAAAGTTTATAAAAACATTTAAGAAATACATATTTTTATTTTTGCCAGGTGAATATTTAACTTCCTTGTATTTTCTTATGGCTTTTTAGGTTCTAAGATTGGGTTTAAATATGGTGCTTGATATAAATAGGAGTTTAAGCTTTCTACCTTAATAACTAAAGAGCAAAAGGAACATAAACTTAATGCAAGGCAAAAATATTATTTTCCTATAATTAATTTGACCACTTTCAGATTCTGCAGTTGATAATCAGGACTTTGAGTCTCAAGTTAGATTTTATACTTGGCTTGTCATTTGAGCTGTACCTTGGCTAGACGTTTACTCGTATTTGTGCTGCATTCCACCCTTTAAGTGAAGAAATCCTCTCATGTTTCTAATTCAAAAGTTGACAAATAAAAGTTGATTTTTTAAAAGTTGATGAGCTTATTATTCTCTTGGGTTGTCCTTCAGGAGTATTTATGATAAATTAATAGTACTATAGATAAACCATGAGTACAGAAATTGACTGCCACTCATAAATGCAAAAACACTTCCAGAAGACCTGCATAGCATGTCATTTCTTATGTGCTTTCCTATACTAAGAAAGCCAAAGCATATGGTTATAATAGTGCATTTATTCCAAAGGTCTGCATATCAGTTTGCATATAGATGGTCTCCAGATTTAGCTGCAGTATTGCATACATGTCGATTTATGGTTGGATGCTTATTGATGGTGAAAGGAATACTGATTTAGATGTCATTAAGTGAATATATAAAATCTACAGAGGAACATAGAAAATAAAATTATCTTTTATTTATGACTTCTTTACTTATAGCTTTATATAGTAAATGTGTATTTTTTGGAGTATTAGGCCTCATAACCCCTATGCTAGTTCCTTAGCAAGAAGCAAACTAATCATATTTAGAAATAGCACGATGATACCTTTAAAGCTGGGAAAGAACATAGAACACAATGAATGCTATAGCCTCATTTTATAAATACAAAAATTGGGGTTCGGATAGGTCAAGAATTTTTCCAATAATGACCCAGCATTTGCATGATGGAACTAGGATTAAAATCCACTTATTATTTTTAGTTCCATCCTGTCTCAGAACAATGTCATTAGAAAATGAAAAAAAAAAAAGGTATGGATTAGAATTGTGCTCAATATAATCAGTAATTTCTTTGTAATTCTCTTCTTCTTTGTCTTTCCTCTGAAAGAAAAATAATGTGTTTTTGCTCTTATGGAGGTATTTAGATATTTAGAATTTAGGTATTTCTAAGAACTACAGATTACAACCATATAGATCATATCCTCCTCTGTGTCATTCGACCCTTTTTTGATCATTCAACTAAAGGCATGAGTGTTTCTCAATTTCCCCTGCCTTTACCACATGTATATTTTAAAAACATTTTAATCATGCTTGAGATGGTTTACGTTATTACATACCAAACTTCTGGCCTGGAACCTCATGACACTATTGATTGAGTAGGAATTTTTTTAGTGATTCAGATATAGGAATGTCTCCAAAATAGGTTATATAAAAATGTGAGGGTTCATCTTATCTTTACCTAGAACTAGAGTTCCTGCGGTGTAAGTCTTTCAAGTAAAACAGTTTTTAATGTCATTTATTTTCAGCTGTTTACAACTTACTCTAATATCTACATTTCTTTTTATTTTTGAAGTTCAAATTTGATCATATAGTATAAAAACCTTACATTCCAAGGGAGTTTGGGGGACTTAAAAAAAAAGTTTGTGTCTGTGTGTGTTTTCATATCTTTTTGCGGTGTCTCTTTAGTTAGAAAGTCACTCTGGGTACAGACATCTGGGCAAAATGTCGCTGATAGAATTGAGCAAGTTTTGTTTTTCTAACTTTTGTAGCTCTGGCCAGCTTCATGGGCTTCTATCAGTTGAAACGATATCTTTGACTTTAGCCAAGTGTAGGTTATTGGGTCATGAGTGCCAAAAATCATGAGTGGTCTCCACACTCCGTCCAGTGTGGATAAAAGCAATATTATAAAATAATTATAATCTTTCGAAGCAGAGCCAGCCACACAGCCTGAGCCCATCTTCCTTCGTTAATTTGTATACAGTTCCTATTTTAACAGAACAAACTTTCAGAGGGTACTCACATGGGACTGGTGAGCCAGCTGTACAACTTTTATTTTGAAGAAAAAAGTTGAGCCTCGGAACAGGCTGTTTTAAAGACAGGGAGGGACTTAGCTTTTCAGAGCTTGACCAGCATGTGGAAGGAGTGCTCTCCTGGCTGCAGGAACTCAGGGAACTCCTACCTGGGTGCCACTAGGGTAGGAAGTTTTCTGTTTGTTTTGTTCTGTTTCCGAGGGTCCTGTGCACTTCTCTTGCCTGTATCACCGTGACTGTTGGTGGTTTTTGCACACCCTGCTCTGTGGGGGAGTGCCCCAACGTGCCTGTCTTATGTGGCCTCTATGGACACACTGCTCAGCTGGCAGAGAGCAGGGAAGTTTTCTCCCAGCACCCAAAAAGAGAAAGAGGAAACTACTTTTTCCTTCTGGGCTTCTTGCAGCACAATAGACCAGGATAAGCTTTCACATTCTCTCCCTGGATTTCTGGAGTGGTTTCCAGGAAGAAGTTAAACTTTTACCTTTAAATGGATGACCATGTCACAATCAGGAAGAAACATCTCCAAAGGCCCATCTTTAGGTAAGTAATGCTACATCCCAGTTGGCTCCAGGGCTATCAGGAAAAATAATTTCTTTCCCTTATCCTTACCTTGGGAATTCTGGCACTAAGCTACAGCAAAGCAATAGAGTGTGTCTAAAGTTTAACTTCATGCATACCTAAGGAGTCCTTTTATTTTCTATTTTCTGAAACTGTGTACAAGCTCTTATCAACTCCTCAAAATATATTTTAAAAGCAAATTAGCTATTCAGGCACATGAATGATATAGCACTGGAAAAACTTCTAAAACATTATGCAATCCCTCGCTGTTTCCAATGGTTGCACAGCCCTCTGAATTGGAAATACTGTGCTTGGTTATTTCAACTGATTACACTCAGAGATAGTGTTTCAGTGCTGCAAATGCTATACTTTTTTGCAGTAATGTGTGGGAAGATAAATATGAATTTGATGGCTGTATACTAAAGTATATATATTTGCAGCTAGTTCAGGAGTATCTTTCTGCAGTTTAGGAAACAAAAGGGCAACAGGAAAAAATTTACCTTGTGGTGAAATCTATGAGCAGAAAAAATGTAGATACAGTATAATAGATTGAGTTAAGATTTTATTTTTTGGGGGGGCTCACTCTTTCTCTTGAGAACAGCAATTTCTTCATTGAATCTTTAACCTTCGATTCTTTAGTTACTTAGTTACTTTAGAATAAACAATTAGGAATTTAGAATTTTAAAGAGGCTAGAAAATCAACACCATTTCCGCCTTTTAAGACAGAAGATCTTGAAAAAATAAGCTAGTTATATATCAGTTTTGTGTTCTCCCCAAAACAATATCCTAAATAAAGCAGAGAGACTGCATGTTAGCAAAACTAGACATTAAAGTCAAGTTGCAGGCACAGGTTGTTGATCTAGAATTAACTACAGGATAATAGAAGTTTATGGATGGAATTTCTGGCATTCTGTGCTTGTCACATAATGAATAAGAGTGGGCCTCAAGGAATGTTTTATGTATTGATTAAGCATCCTTACAGTATTATTAGTAGCAACAATATACTTTTGTAATGCTTAAAACAGAATGCTGGCTCAAATCTGGCCTTCTTCAAAATAACTGGGCGCCTGGGTGGATCAGTCCATTAAGCATCTGCCTTCGGCTCAGGTCGTGATCCCAGGGTCCTTGGATTGAGCCCCGTGGTGGCGGTGGTGCTGGCTTCCTGCTTGTCGGGGAAGCTGCTTGTCCTTCTCCCTCTGTCCACCCCCACCCCCATCCCGCTTGTGCTCTCTCTTTCTCTCAAATAAATAAATCTTAAAAAAAAAATCACATTTAAATCTATACATGTGGGTTTAATATCATAATCTATGTCTACAGTTTGTGCAGTGACAGCAATAAATAACCAAAAATCCAGAATGACCCCTGATTGTGTTTTCGCCCGCCATAATTCCCATGTAATTAATTTCTCTTTTCTCCAAGTGCATTGTGTGACTTCAAAAAGATATGACAGTAGCACAGATGATTCCAAACTCAACCCCCTTGAGGCACCATTAGAAGAGGGCACCTGCAGAAATTGAAGAAGACAAGATTGTGTTGGATAAAGTCAGATCCACTTAGCCAGTATCTTCAGTATGTTACCCCATTGGGAAGCTGTTGGCAATTGAAACAGGTGGTCCTTCTCCAGTGGTTTATGGTGAATCCATATTCCCTCGTGATGAATTGTACGCTGAGGTGCCATTCACAGGGAAGTTGCAGCTCACCCATGCTTCTGTTCTTTTTTATATAAAGTAACTGAGTTTCTTTGCCCAAATAATTAGAATACAGTTTGGTAAATTCAAATAATGACTTCATGATCCTGGTGATGTAGAAGAGAAAACAGATCTGCCAAAGAGGACATACTTTCACTCAGGCAGCTGTTTCAAGCAAGGGTACAAATGGTCCCTGACTGAAAACAGGTTAAGGCCAGATGTGGAGTCAGGATTGATTGGTCAGTTGGCACGCTGATAGATGGCTTTGCTTTTATCAGGATATGATTGTCATGAGGGGAAAGGGAGGTAGAGAGTACTTAATAAAGCATTCAAATGACTAGACATAATTCCTCAGAGAAAGTGTTTGGCTATTTTTTGGTAAAACAAAGCATTGACTTTCTGATGGCTAGTTGTACTTTTGGGCAAGTTGGGAAGTGGTTTAAGATTGTTTTTCATTTTATGCCCTTATCCGATGCCCCGCTTCATTTTTTTTTTTCTTCTTTCTCTGGTTCCTTGCCTTCTTGGGCTATTACTGGATTGTCCTCCTCTCACCTTGAGACAAAGCATTCTCAAGCCTCGCTTCTGGTCAGAGACCCATGTACCAGACCTTTCTTTCTCAATATGTACTTGTTCACACCTTACTTCTTACAGGATTTGCATACTAGTTCTTAATCCACTTGGTAAAAAATTAGTGCTAGACTGTTTTGTATGTGTTAATCACAAGCTTAGCAGAAGTTTTGTGAAAATAATATTTTGACTGTTTGTAAATAATTCACTTAAAATTTTAGTCATTAAGAGAAGATGAGTCTGGGATTTTGGGGGGAAATATCTGACATACTGACACCATTCAAGTTTTTCTATGCAGACTACTTTCTCCTGCAGCTGAACCAACAGCTTTAATTCAGTTCACCTGGCCTTCTCTGATTGATTTTAAGTGTGCAGAATCTGGACTACTGCATTGGGGAGGTCTGACATGAGAAAGAAAAACAAACCGTATCTGCCTTCACATGACATATCATCTAGTATATACCTAGATTACTATGGCACAGGCAGATGATGGATGCCAAAAAGGAGGTGACAATGTCCTGGGAAATTATAATGAGACATTTCAATGATGACTAATTCTGACACCTAAGTGGATTGAGAGAGATAAGCAAGATTTTTAAAAAAATTTTTTGAAACTGAATAGACATCAATTTTAATGAGCATAATCTCCCTAAATTTCAGACAAGAAAAGTCATCCTTCAAGTATAAAAAGTTAGTGGAGAGGCTTTAGAGTAGACAGTGGATGTTGAAATTCCATGGCTGCATATGGTGTCAGAAGACTTGTAGAAATCTTACATATTCTTTAGATTCTGCCTCTAAAAATGTCAGCGTCTCCCACAATGGTGATTCTTGAATCATCTTACATAGGCTAGCAAATCTATGTTTTAAAAGTCTTTTGTGGAAATTTTAGATATATTTTTCACACCAGGTCTGTGAGAAAAGGCAAAGGTTTTTGTTTGTTTTTTGTTTTTTGTTTTTATGGACAAAATAGTAGTTTATATGACCTCTCTTATGCATGTCATGTGGAACTTGGGATCAGTGAGACTGACCATTCGGCCCCGAGAATATATAAATGGTGCATCTCAGACACAGTTTGTGGTTTTGCCTGTAGATATTCCCACAGCTCAGAACTGTATATAAAAGTGATGATTCTCCCTTTACTCAAGAGAAATTCTTTAGGTTTTATAATTTTCCAGGAAGGAAACATTATCACAAAATGTATATTAATGTGTTTTAAATCAACAACACTAAGTTTGTTCCTCAGCACATAGAAAATAAAATTCCATAGAACCTTAAAGTCCAAGATGTGAATAAACTTTGACATTAAAGACCTCCCAAAGAAAAAGAAACACTTTTTTAGACTTTTTAAAATCTCTTTTCTTGTGTTACTACAGAGTTTTATCTCTGGTAGTTATAATTGATCTGTTTATATAAATAGATTCGTCAATTTATAATCCATTTCAAATGAATTACCTTTATATAACTTAAGACAGTTGCTGAAGACATATCCATCTTATTGCATATTCATATTGCTTAGCAAACTTTCTTTATTCCCATGGGATAAATAAACATTTAACTTTGATATCAAGAAAAATCTGTTTCTCCTAATAAAAGTGCATCAGTGGGAATATTTCTTATCTGAAGTTTATTGCCGTGAAGTTTATGTCTGGGTTTCTGTTATTATGAGCTCTTCCTATTTGATTTGATATTTTATCAAATTCTATTATATGTGCATTGTTTTCCATTTGTTGTTTCAAATTCTTTCTAGGAGTAGGTAAGGAAAAAATGAATTAAAAAATAAATTGAAACTTTTCTCACATGTTAAGCCTTATTTGGTATTCTTTGACGCCAGCCGCCTGTTGAACCTCTTCTGTGTTCAAAATGTATTAAGTTATTTTTGTGGTGGCTTTCCATTAGAAGTAACACTAAAAAGTCACAAAAGAAATCATGCAAATAGTTGTTCATCAGCCCTAGATTTGAGAACTGGTCTATGCATCCAGGATCTGAGACATTAAAGTGCAAGTCAGATTGCTGCCAGGTTCTCAGACTAATGAAAATCATGTTGAGATCTTCACAGCATTTAGAACATGCTGTTTCTTCCCGTTATGCCTTTTCAAAAATCTTATTTTTACAAGTATCTGTTAGCAGAGGAATTCTGAGTGTGCTTTTGGCAGGCATATTCTCTTCACATGGAGATGGAGAAAGCAGGAGGATGAAAGCATAGGAAAAGACAGATTCTAGTTTTCTCTGTGGACTTAATGGGCATGGTTAGTAATCTATTGCTGCTTCTGATTTCTAATTTCAAGGGTGTGATCTATGCTTGATAGAAGAATAGCATAAATACATGTTACATATTTAAAATCATACACCTTTTGGAGTGTAGTCATTTTTATTTATTTCCACATTTAAGCTCAGTGTATGAACATCAGTGTTATAGCTAAACCATAAGTTGTTAGTATGTAGGGACTGCGCTACATTTCAGATTTTTTTTTTTATTTACCAACATGATTATGTTTTTTCTTTTTTTCTTACCAAATATTTACTTATTTATTTTCAGTGTTCTAGGATTCATTGTTTATGCACCACACCCAGTGCTCCATGCAATACGTGCCCTCCTTAATACCGGCCACCAGGCTCACCCATCCCCCCACCCCCTTCCCCTCCAGATTTTTTTTTTTTTAAAGATTTTATTTATTTGATAGAGAGAAACATAGCGAGAGAGGGAACACGGGCAGAGGGAATGGTAGCGGGAGAAGCAGGCTTCCCGTTGAGCAGGGAGCCCGATGTGGGGCTCGATCCCAGGACCCTGGGATCATGACCTGAGCAGAAGGCAGACGCTTAACGACTGGGCCACCCAGGCGCCCCTTCCCTCCAGATTTTTACAGGTTCATAAGGTGGGACATTTGATTGACTGCTGATTTATGGTAGTTTTCTAGGTAAAATGTCTGGATAGTATTCAATTATTTAGATATTTCAAACCCATTTCCTTCAGTGTTTTGGGAATAACAAAAAACCTGAACACAAAATATAAAGTCACTTCAAAAAAATTTTTTTTTAATTTTATTTGTTTATTTGATAGAGAGAAAGATCACAAGTAGGCAGGGGCAGGCAGAGAGAGGGGAGAAAGTAGGCTCCCTGCAGAGCAGAGAGCCCGATGCGGGGCTCCATCCCAGGACCCTGAGATCATGACTCTAGCTGAATGGAGAGGCTTAACCCCCTAGTCGCCCCAAGTCATTTCAGAATTTAAAGAAATTGTAATTTCTTTGCAATTGGTTGTAAAGAATTGTCCACGGTTGGACATTGATATTTTTGTCTCATAAATCTTTAAGTATGTTTGATAGTCTGTGCTTTAATCCTCTTTTTAACACCTCTCTCTCACTAGAAACACATATTTTAGACAGGAATATATTTAGTCCAAGTGACTCGTCAGAGTGAAAAATAATTACGTAGAAAAAAATTAAGTGTGAGCTGATGAAGTAGTATATTTAAAATATCTTTTTTATGCAATGAATTTCCTCATAGGAAAAAGCTCCATGTAGTTTCATTATATTTTGGAATCCAAAATATAATAAAATTCTATATTTATGAAAATGTTTTAACAGTTTTTGGCTCTAAGAAAAAAAGTGACTGTGAATTTGTTTTTTAAAAAAAGAGAAATGAGGGCGCCTGGGTGGTTCAGTTGGTTAAGCAATTGTCTTCGGCCCAGGTCATGATCCTGGAGTCCCGGGATCGAGTCCCGCATTGGGCTCCCAGCTCCACGGGGAGTCTGCTTCTCCCTCTGACCTTCGCTCCTCTCATACTCTCACTTTCTCTCTCTCTCAAATAAATAAATAAAAATCTTAAAAAAAAAAAAAAGAGAGGAATGAATTTTCCTGCAATGGTTACATAGTTACATACTGGAAATTTAGTTTCATAGTTTTTTTTTAATAAATGATGATTTTTATGTGACAGTTAATTGATAGAACAAAACAATTATGTTTAAGTTATTTTCCCCTTTCTCTGAAAGTGAAAAATACTTCTGGAAAATAGACACAGTGAAATGAATTTAACATTTATGATGCTGTCAGGTACAATGTTAGTTAACAGGAGAACAATTATATTTTATAACAGATATTTATTAAAAATTAGTTTTTCATTGTTTAGGTCAAGATGTTTTTGCTACTGGTCAAAGGTCACTGTATAAGGCAAGGAACAGACTCAGATTGCTCTTTAAAATGAACTACAAAAGGGACTCTTGGGTGGGTCAGTCAGTTAAGCATCTGCCTTCAGTTCAAGTAACGGTCCTGGGATCCTGAGATGGAGTCCTGCACTGGGCTCCTTGCTCAGCCGGGAGCCTGCTTCTCCCTCTGCCTGCTGTTCCTCCTGGTTGTGCTCTCTCTCACTCTCTCTCTCTGATAAATAAATAAAATCTTAAAAAATAAAATGGGCTACAAAGATCAAAGCAAAACAACAAACGCCTATAAATGTAAGACATAAGGTACTGTTTGTCATGCAAAAGTTGTCAGAACTGTGCCTTTTCTTTTTCAGCTGTGATAAAAGTAGCTCTGAATTGTAAGTGGTCATCACAAATAGATAAACCATAATCTGTCATACACTTTAAACTCAGGCAGCAAGTAATTTACTCCTGCTGGTATTATTTCATCCACAATCAAGAAAATTTAAGCTATTTCCAATAAACTTACCATCACCAGCAGCAGTAGGTATTACTGTTAATATTAAGAACTGCTGTTTATTGAAATCTTAGTGTATTTTTAATCATTTACAGGCATATAATTCCTTTAAAAAGTAGTAAATCCATAATTAATAATTTGGGGTATGGATCCAGGAACCGAGAATAGATTAAAACACAGAAAAATGTCTCTCTCTCAGAAGCTATACAAATCTCGGTTTCTAAGCTAGAGAAGCCTGATGATAATTGTGTTTATCTTGGACACTGGCATGATTAAGAAATGACTTTTGTAATGTTTGACATGAGGAAAATCAAGATTATGCAAGTAAAATGATCTACTGGATAATTTAATGGTTTTATACCATCTGGAAATTTTTATATTTGGAGTATCAGTCTATTACATAGAGTGTTTAGGCTAAAAGCAACGAAAAAGAATAAGATCAAGGTGACCTATAGGTTTATAGAGATTGAGTAAGTTTAAAGAGGTCTGCAGTACTTATAAACTGTATCTCTTCAGTTTTGTGACTGGACATGACATAATTTTGATAGTTAGTTCTCATGGGAAAGCTTCCGTTTATTTATGTATTTGATTAAGGCCACTTGGACCTGAGCTCTAATTGAGGAAAATCCAACATTTCCTGAATAGGAACTCATGTGAATGAGGCAGTCACAGTGCATTTGAAGAACAGAAGATAAAACTTTCAGATTTGTTATCTTCATAACATCCCAAGCCTGCTGTATTGAAACCATGTTTTTGTTGTTTTTTTTTTTTTAATGGAGAAATACTAATTCTGAGTTAAATTGGTGACCATTTTTAGTGTTTTGGTCACTTCAGCCTTTAGCATCTTAGGATGTTATTTTTAGAAGAGTTGTTTGTTAAAACAGGTAATTAAATATTAATTATATATTTATTAACCAGTTGTTTATAGGCATTGGATGTCAAGGGCCTTTATTTTGAAAATCACCACTTTGGTTTTAAAAATATTAATATTTAATTTGACATTTTTGAAGATCAAAGAGCTTGGAACAAATTGGAGACCAGTGTAATGAAAAACAGCATGTTTGTATCTTTAACATACAAATGTGACAGTTTTTGAGTCCTAAATGAGGAAGAAAAGGAAAATCCCACTAGTCATTTTTAATTTAATCCCAAAGCCATTTTTAAATTATACCATTAAATTAAAATTTGGATGAAAGTAGGGACATGTGATAATCTGGGACCACTTGTTTGTTAGATATCTCTTCTAATGAAGATTCTAAATGCTTATTGCTATTCTAGTGGCAATATCTTTGTAGAACAACATGAAATAGAAAAAAGAGACTCTTGCAAATTTCTGTGGCCACTAATTAAACATATGCTACTCAGTTCAGCTGCATCTAGTTTTTTCTAACTCTGAGATCCCATGTCATTTTATCTGAATTTCTTCTACTGTACATATCACTTCATTCTATTATAACTACTTGAGTAAGAGGAGCAACCCTCCTAAAAAGTTTTAAGATTTCTGAGGCTAGAATCAATATTGGTGGTGGCCCAGTCACCAACCAATTCTGGGTGGCCCAGAATTATCTTTGTATTTCCTGTAACTTTTGGTGGAATGTGTTTCACAAGTAAGCATTTACATAGTCTTCAAAGAGAGACTAAGACAGTACTGCAAATGTGTGAAATAGGAGGTGTTGGGAACTATGGTAGATGGGAAATGAAACCATTTAGTTTTACATTTTTAAAAACAGTGAAAGACTAGGGCACCTGGGTGGCCCAGTTGGTTGGCATTTGACTCTTGGTTTTAGCTCAGATTGTGATGTCATGAGTTGTGGGATGAAACCCAAGAGCCCCAAAACGGCCAGTAGGGAGTCTGCTTGAAATATTTTGTCCTTCTGCCCCTCCCCCTGCTTGTGCATACATGTGCTTGTGTTCTCGCTCTCAAATAAATAAATAAGTCTTTATTTAAAAAAAAAAATGTAAAGACTAAACAAAATCCAGCTACAGACTGCTAGTTGGTGACCTTTGAAATGAATGAATGATAGGGTGAATAATTTGTTTAGTAAGGTCTACATAATGATAATCCATTTGCAGGGTGAATGATGGCCAGTAAGTCTTGGCTAAGAATTCTGGCGGCCATATCTCAGAGGATTGCTAGAGGGATGGACACTTGGTTTTTGTTTCCACTACTAGGTATGAATGAGAAAACCAAACTCTACAATGCACTTTTACTGATGACCTGTATATAATTTTGTAGCAATAAAGGGAACGATGAAGAAACATATATTTGGTGAATGAGTAAAATGCTTTCCTGTTAACCTCAACTTGAACTATTCCAGAATCAGCAAATTCAATGCCTATAGCCCAATCCCCCTTTGAACAATCATGACTTGTTAGAAATTACTTTCTTAAATGGAAATCTGTCTTTCAATCAATAAAACTTTTTTTTTCTCTCTTAGCAGAACTGGAATGAGAAGGATCCAAACTTTCTTTCATGGGACAGCCTTTCAGTTATTGCTGTTTATAAATCTCCCTAAAACATAGTGGCTTAAAACAACATGAGTCTATAGATCAGCTGACTGCTTCTGTGATCCCAGTGGGCTTTCTCATGCGTCTGTGGCCAGATCATAGGTTTGCTGTGAACTGGATGGCTTAGGAGTACCTTGGATAAATGACTTGAGTTTCTTTCATGTGTCTCTCATATCCTTCCAGCAGGCAAGCCTAGATATTTTCTCATGGTAGTAGCAGGAATCCATGGAGAAAGCAGAAACTCACGTTTTTTTCAAGGCTTTGATTAAGTCTGAATTGAGGCAGGTTGCTTCTGTCCCATTGGAAAAATCAAAAAGTGACATGGCCAAACGCAGAGTTTGTGTGGGAGAATATCTCTAAAGGGAAGCACATAAAATTGAGTCAGTTAATGGAATTAATACTCTCTGAAAACTCTTATGCTTTTTCTGATTCTTCTTTCCTTTATTCCATCTATAGACCATCTTCATTCAGCCAATTGAAGAGATAGCATGTAATTTGAATTTTTATTTCATGCTGTTGAAGTTATCTGAGAGACGAGTGAGGATAGGAAAAAATACATAGATATTAACAAAATAGTGAACTCCTATTGACTCTCATTTGACTGATGAGTCAGATATTGCACATTCCAGAGTTATAGTGTGCCTGAGATTCCTGGTTAAAAAAAGTTTTAGAAAGTTAAACATTGAAGAAATTTCACTAATTCCTTAAAACATGAGCTATTAAGCCCATCATGATGGCCCACATTTTCTTAGTTTCTTTTGGAAAGTTGATTTTTACCAAGTGTCCTGCTAATAGTCCTGAGACAATTCATTATTTTAATACAAACTGAATATAGTTAATTTTGGGCAATTCACTTCTAATTCCACTAAAACTATGACATGGAAAGAAGGCCTTGTAAATAATGAAATAAAATAATGCTTCCTTATGCATTTGAACCATATGTGAATCTCATTCATAATGTATATTCTCTAGGGATTTATGATTGTTATCCTTTAAAAATTATTTATTCTTTATAGTATGCTGTTATTTCCTATTACCGAATGCTTATTTTATGATGCTATTTTCTATTACCGAATGCTTCTGAACGTCACTACAATGAGTAAATGTTTTCATAAAAGCCAAATTACATAATTCCTTTTTTAAATCAGTAATTCACAAAATGAATCTGTTTGCTTTTGACATTAGAATTGCAACTTACAAAACAAAACAAAACAAAAACAGGATAAGCTTCTGAAACTCTCATCTCAGATGTTCTGCTTTGGTAGGTCTGGGAGTAGAAAGCTTTGATTTATGTATTGCCACATGCCCCCCAGTTTATGTTGGTTCATAGCTAGATTTGGGAGCCACTTAATGATATAATGTTCATGAATAAGAATGGAAGAACAGAGTAGTTTGGAAAATATTTTGGTAAGACTAGCATCATTATTGGAAATATAAGCACATTTTTCTTTTAATTTTTTTTTAAGATTTATTTTTATTTATTTGAGAGAGAAAGAGAGAGCGAGCATTGGGGGGTGGGAGACAGAGTGGAAGAGAGAAATCCAAGCAGAGTCTGTGCTTAGTGTGGAGCCTGACCTGGGGCTTGATCTCAAGACTCTGAGATCATGACTGGAGCTGAATCCAAGAGTTGGATGCTTAACCAACTTTGCCACCCAGGAGCCCCTTTTCTTTTAGTTTTTCTTTTGAAAATGTCTATGGGTATAAAGGACCTGTGAAAATGAAGGAGGTTATGTTTCTCCTCTAAAAACCTTAAACCCTTTTTTAGAATGTAGGTTTATAAAGTATAGAGACAAACTGCCATGAACTCCAAATCAATGGTTTTCATCATTACCTGTATCTTAACAATCACTGGGGAATTTTCAAATTGAAATACCCAGATTGTATCTCAAATCTATGTATCTCCTGGGTGAAACCCAAGAATCAGTGTTTTTTAAAACTCTTTCCATACCTCTAATGTACAGCCAAGTTTGAGAACTATTGTCCTAAAGTGAAGCACTTATGAAGTATAGTGACAGAGGGAGAAACGTTTAAGATTGAACATCAAAGATTCCTTTAATTTTGATAGGCAAGTGGAAAAAGAAGAGAAAGATATCCAGAAGGTTGTAGAACTTGAGTAAAGGCATGGGAATACAGAAGTGCTTAAAGTGTTGGGGAGAGTTTTGGGGATAGGGCGAATTCCTGATTAGCCAGCATGGAGCTGAGCTTCTGCCTGGGGAGGGATGCATGGCTTTGAGTGGTTAGGGCTAGGAAATCAAGAGCCTCACTGCATTTATTTTGTGAATATGTGCTGCCACCCATCAGACTGACAAGTCTGATGAACTGAATTCCTAAACTTCTGAGCTCAGTGTTTCCAAAAGCCATTTCATCATAGAACACCATTCCCCTGAGATACTTTGAACAAAAGCATCAAATAAGCTTGGGAAATACTGCTGTCAAACTCTCCTCTTAGAAATTTACAAGGCATATTAGATTTTTTGCAGCAAAGCTTAAGTTTCTTTACTCCAATATTTCCCCAAATATATTCTATTGATATGTAATGCTTATTAATAAACTCCAGAAATTAGTGTTCCAAGGTACACATTTCTGTTTCTCTCAATTTTCCCAAAATATACTTCCTTCATTTTTCTGAGATTCTCTTTATTTCAGCTAGTCTTTTTTCGACCTTCACTTCTTTTTTTTTTTTTTTAAAGATTTTATTTATTTGACAGAGAAACACAGTGAGAGAGGGAACACAGGCAGAGGGAATGGTAGCGGGAGAAGCAGGCTCCCTGCTGAGCAGAGAGCCTGATGCGGGGCTCGATCCCAGAACCCTGGGATCATGACCTGAGCCGAAGGCAGACGTTTAACGACTGAGCCACCCAGGCGCCCCTCGACCTTCACTTCTTTTCCTACTTATGTTATCTAGAAGATCGTCTGACTCCAAGAAATTTCTCTGTAGTTAATATTTTCCATCTACTCTTAGAGAACCAAGCAAACAAAGTTGCCTAGTTGAGAGAATAATGTTCTATTACATAACTGCAATGGTGTGAGTTTAAATAAAAAGGAAGAAATATTTTGAAAAGATTGAGAAATGATGAACAATATCACATTATTGAAACAGCTGAGGGTAAATTAAGAAATAACAGATGGGAGTTATCTGTGGATTATCACACCCAGGTATTATGTACACACAAGTTTGGCAGCATTTTACCTATTTTACCTAGCTCTTGTGCCTTTTTCCTCATTTCTTCCTGAAGAGAGCTTTTTTTTTTTTTTTTTTTAAAGCATTGCTTTTAAATTCACCTTTAGCAAAATGCAGATGATACAAAATCTGCAGATGATACCATTTTGAATAATGATGGCTTATGCTTGTGTGGAATCTCATAACAAGAATTTTGAAAAACCTTTTTCAACATCTTTTATACTATTTGTTCACACAATATCCTTATGAGGCAGTAAGGGAACTATGTAGATCTCCATTTTATTGGTGAAAAACTGAGGCTCAAGGGGTCACTACCAGCTAGATGGGGAAACATTGAAGGGTACTGATATTAAGAACAAACAGATTGAGTGTGGCTTGCCATTACAGATTGTATCATCATAACAGATAGTGTTAGGGGACCTCAACTGTATATGCCAGGCTGGTCATACAGTCCTTCCTTGAGGTATAGCCCATTCTCATTAGCCAAGGAAATGACCTTAAAAATCACCTTAAAAAATTATTTTGAGCTACTCAGAATTATTTAACAGTCATCATATTCATGAAAATTTTCTGTTCCAGAGGTGGAGCAAGAAAAAAAAAATCAATGAGCAAGAGTACATTATCATGTGTTCTCTGGTCATATGATTTACTGTGATGACCATACAAACAGAAAAACATAGATTTGACACATCACATATGAGGCACTTACTAGGAATTTTAAGACATGAAATACTGTCTCCAGAAGGAGTAAAGAGAGAGGAGGGAAAAGAAAGATAAAGTTAAGGCATTTGCTTTGAAAGTGTTTCTGTACAGAAGAGATTTGTTGCTACCATATTATAAACAACGTTTCTGTAAGCAGTAGAAGGACCCTTTCTACTGTGCTATGGTGCTGAAGGAAGTGGCTTCTAGGTTGTGCAAGACTAGAACTAGGTTTCATTATGATTTCATTAATAGACATGAATAAAATATAATTTGACTAGAGCCATCCTATCAATCTTTCTTTTTCAGGCTTTGCTTTCTGTAAATTTCCCCACACTCAAAATGCTTAAAATTTACTGTTCAGATGGTATTTTATTTTAATGTACCTTAGACCATTCTAGAGTGCCATAAAACTTTCACGTTTTATTTTAAAATATTTTACTTTTTTGTAATTTTTTTCTGAAATATCATACTAAGAATCTGTCTTCTAAAGGGAAAGTAAATCCTACATATTGTTAGGCAGAACAATACAATAACCTTAACAAAGCTATTTTCTCTCTCTCAAGAACCAAATATTTAAATATTTAAAATACATTCCATTTCTTTTTTTTTTTTTTTTAATATTTTATTTATTTATTTGACAGAGACACAGTGAGAGAGGGAAAACAAGCAGGGGGAGTGGGAGAGGGAGAAGCAGGATTCCCGCTGAGCAGGGAGCCCGAGGTGGGGCTCGATCCCAGGACCCTGGAATCATGACCTAAGCCGAAGGCAGACGCTTAATGACTGAGCCACCCAGGTGCCCCAATACGTTCCATTTCTAAAGTAGATCCATTATTTCTTGATGTTTACTTATTTAAAAAGTGGAAAATATTTTCTGACTACATTCTGGGGAGCTAAAGAGCTGTACTAAATGACCATTGACCTAAATTTTATATAAAAATTCTTAGTAATTCTGTATACCAGTTTTTAGACAAACCCATGTGGAAGTTGAGCCGCTCAAGTTGAATAATTTTGATCAGTATGTATAATCTGGACAATCTGTTCTGCTTTATCCTTCTTTTTACCTAATAGCACATTGTTTCCCCCTTTCTTATTAGCCCAGTTGGCAATGTAGCCTCATTTAACTATTTAGTGGAGGCTATGTCAACATTGTTGACATCAGGGTCCTGGTGAAGGACCCTAGCTTGCATCTAGTTTTTTTAGTTTAAATTTCTTATAGATATCTAGATAAATATATGATTAGTACTCTTTCCCACTCTCTGTTCTTTTCTTTCTCCCTCCTCTCCTGACAGATACCAGAGTGCTTAGCATTACCTGGGTGAGAAGAATTGATGATATTCTCAGAAAATGAATGGCCTTACCAATTAGTGTGTTATCCTAAGGAGTTCTACCTACAACTGTAAACATTAGAACATTCAAGGCCACCTAGAGCTGAGTTCAAATTTGAACAGACACTGGTCTTAGGGCTTTTTGGTTTTTGGATTTTCCCTTAAAGATTGGGATGCCACAGGAATGGTCTAGAATTTCATATTTAAGACTTAGATTAGAATGCTTAGGTGATGTCTCTCTGTATAACTCGTTAACTTGGAGATGCTCATTCTAAAATAATTTTCCCTTAGGTTTTCTATTCTGTCAAGTTATACTTAAATCTCCCTCCCTTCCATTTTTTGGACCCTAAAATATAGACTGTCTGAAGCTTCTACATCCTCTCATTAACTTTACTAGTCCCTTGCAAAGCTACCCTTCTCATAATCTCAACTACCTTCTCTGTTAGGTGACTTCTACATTTATATTTGCAGATCTCAGCTCTATTCTGAGTGACAATTTATATCTCTTCTTGTCTCTTAGACATGTCCACCTTAATGACTTCCTGATATCTGATATTGATTCATTCCAAAGAGATTTATTATAACATCTACTTCCTCTATAAGAGTAAGTCCAGGAGAATATGTATACTCGGCTCTCTAAACTTTGTCCCTTGTAGCACTAGTGTCCCATGAGATTTAATAGTTTTATACACACGCACGCACACACGCACACACACATTACTACACAATTTCCTGGAACTTTATTATATTTATGCTAAATGTAAATATTTAAGAGGAAGATAAGATATTTAGTGTGTCCTAAATTGACAGTGAAACTCTCTTTGTGTTGAATATTTATAAACATATCAAAGTCTCCAGTAAACTGTTTGAGGAATATTGCTTAGACTAACAGCCCAGGCTGTTTGTTGATAGCTACTAAAGAAAACATGAAATGTTTCCCTGTACTTCTACTCTCCTTGTCATTTCAGCCTGAAATCTATTATTTTTGATGCCTCTTTAACTTACTATTTTCCACAACAAAATGAATATAAAATTCTTTGTGTGTTTTTTTTAAAGATTTTATTTATTTATTTGATAGAGAGAGATCACAAGTAGGCAGAGAGGCAGGCAGAGCGAGAGGGGGAAGCAGGCTCCCTGCTGAGCAGAAAGCCCGATGCAGGGCTCGATCCCAGGACGCTGAGATCATGACCTGAGCTGAAGGCAGAGGCTTTAACCCACTGAGCCACCCAGGCACCCCTCTTTGTGTTGTTTTTAAAAAATTACTTATTTCTCTCCTCTTTGTGCCTTTTCACTTCAAAACCTTTTCCCCTTTCAATCTAAAATTTTATATTTCTCAGATTAATCTTCTAACCTCCAGCCCTCCTTTCACAGTTCCTTGTTTCTAGAGTCATTAGATTAATCTTTAGAACTTTGTCATGGGTATGTCACTTCTTCTTCCATAATTTGCAGTGACCCTTCACTTTCAACTAAGTGAAATATTGACTCTTCTGTCATTTAAAACACTTTATACCTACTTCCGTTTACCTCACCTCCTTCTTCCTTTCACAAATCCAATGTTAACACTCATTCTGGGTGCCTTACTATCCTATAGGACCTGTCGCATGCTTCCCTTCCTGAACATATGTCCATTCTGCTTCCTCTGCTTCAATGCTTCTCCTCCATCTCCTGTTTAAACTTCCTGTCTGTTTTGTTCATGCTTTAAGTCCTAATTCAAATGCTACTACTGTCTTCATGAAGTGTTCCCTGATCCATTCAGTGAAAATAAGCTTCTCTTCTCTTGGACTTTAGTGGTAATTGATTTTTTGGTTGTTTTGTTGTTGTTTATTTGTTTAATTTATATAACTAACTCTGTATTCCTGAACATATTTTCCAGATATTGGCATGATCATTTATTATTAGTGGATAGCCTATCTTCTCTTCTTAGTATGAACTTACTGATGATTGTCAAATAAATAAATAAATGTAGAGAATGATTAGTAGTTGATGAGTGTACATTTAATTTTTAAATTCTCTGTATTTACAACACCTTACAGGAAAAGCAGAACTGAAATCCACACACAGTCTTAGTAGGAAAATTTGGGGGAGTGGGGAAGGGTTCTTGTTAGGTTAGGTTTGCTAGGTTGCTCTTTCCTCTGTATTTACAACTTGTGCATTTTTTAAACTGACCTCAAAGCACTAATAGTCATGCAAACAAATGCTTAAGCACAAAAGAAGTTATATTAAGTGGAATCCACACTGTGGGGCAGACATATGCACTCCAAAACAAAAACAAAAACTAAAACAAACCCCTCAGAGTTGTATTAGCGGAGAACAATCTGGGTAACATAACTGGGATCTTTGCTGTGAGATAGGTATCTTTCACGTGCATCTTTTAAATCAGTGCTTAGGAGAAAAAAATTTTCTCTCAAAACTTTTCTCTCAAGTTTTATTATTCTACATTATTATGGAAGGTAATTATACTACCCTTATGAAATAGAGTTTGAGAAATGGAAATGCTTTATACAGAATGACATAGGTTATGTGAGCCCAGCTATGTTACTCTTTTATATACCCATATATTCATTGTATTACAATTCTTATCTATTCATTAGAGAGTATTCCCACATTCATATTTACATTGCTAATCATTACTGTTACAGTTGGAAATAATTCTTATCAAGATACAGGCTTTCTTTGGGGTGTGTGGGTGGCTCAGTCAGTTGAGCATCTGACTCTTGATATTGGCTCAGTTCATAATCTCAGGATTGGGAGATCAAGTCCTGCATTGGGCTCCAAGCTCACCATGGAACCTGCTTAAAATTCTCTCTCTCCCTCTCCTTTCATCCCTCCCAACTTGAGCTCTTTCTCTCTATTAAAAAAAAAAATACAGGATTTATTTAAAGTAAATAAAATCTAATAAAGGTTTACTCACAGTTTCAAACTGTGGGGACATTTTAAAATAGTAAATTAGTTAATTGTTCATTATAAAATTTTGATTTTTTTCACAAATTTATTCTTATAAAGTATAAATTTAGAACTATTCATTAGGAGATATCTTATGGACTATATACTCTATAAATGGAAGAAAGCAGAAAAATGTATTTGTTATTTTGAATTCTTTATAATGAAAATCATTATTATTATTGATTGTGTTTTAGCTATTTAACGATCTGATTCAAAAGTATCATGAAGAGATACCATATTTAATTTATATTAATATTTTTACTGGCAGGCCATATGGCACATATAATTTTAGTAATTCTGACCACTGCAGTTAAATGAGATCAGGAAGTCTGGAGGTTCATCATTATAAAGAGATCTTGACTTCTCCTATCCATATGGTATACCCAGTGATCCTCCCATTAATTCTGTTGTCATGAATGGAAAGATAAAAGATGCTCCATAGACCTATCAAGAAATGCGAACATGATTATTTCATAGCACCTGTAACTTTCATTTGAAATACTTACCACAGTTTGTATTTATACACTAACATTTATTATTTGCTTTGTATCTGTCTCTTCCACTGGAAAGAGATAGAGATCCAGACATGGACTCCAGAGACTCTTCTCTGGAGCAGAGCCAAAGGGTAAAAGGAAAGCACTGGAAAGGCTCAGGTTTTGCCCTGGGGGATCCTGGAAAATTTGAGGTTGGCATCTGTCTTCAGGCTTAGCCTCTATTGCAGGTGTCCCAGCATGTCTGCTGGGACATGGGTACAAGTCTGCTGCATGTGAGCTCAGGATTCCTTCCCTGTGAGGACCTGTCACCAGTCTCCATCTCCTGCTTCTGGGTAGCATAGCCAGGGCCAGCACTTAAGCCATCTTGGACACAATAGGGTTGTAGTTCATGCAGGCTACAGCAGTCACCTCATTGCCTTTGGTGTAAAAAGCCATGAACTTCAGTTCCTCCAGATATTCCAGGATGATGATATCACTGAAGCCTTTTTCATACCCTGTCGGCCTGGCAGGCAGACAGCACTATGTGAGGTGGCAGAATGGATGGGGTTTCATGGGGTTCAAGCCCTGTGGCATCCTAACTCTGCCCTGGACTTGCCACCTTGGAATGTTGGCTCTGGTCTACGGAATTGGGATTGAGTTTGCACATGTCACATCTCTAGTGCCAGTGTCTCCTACATAAAAGGTGCAAGATAAGTATTTGCCCAATGAATGAATAATGTGAGGGAATTTTTTTTAAAGAGACCCTGGGTTTATCTTACTGATTATCTAATTAAGCTTGAACCCCATATTTGAGATCAATTATTGAAGTCATAACTCCATCCAGGTGGAAATTTCTAGCAAATTATTCATAATTGAGGAGTGAACCTGGAGCCAGATTTAGGAGATACTCTAAGAAAGGTGCTAGTTTTGTTGTTGTTATTGTTTCTAAAGATTTTATTTATTTATTTGAGAGAGAGAAAGCATGAGCAGGAGGGAAAGGTAGAGGGAGAAGCAGACTCCCCACTGAGCAGGGAGCCTGATGGGGGACTCAATCCCAAGATCCTGGGATCATGACCTGAGCAGAAGGCCGACACTCAACTGACTGAGCCAAGTTGTCCAATAAAAGTGCTAGTTGAAGAAGGGGAAAAGGTTAGATTTCAAGAAAAAGACGGTACAAAGAAAAGGGACTAAAGAAAAAGGTACAAAGATAAGAGGGCTAAAGAAAGAAACAGGAGAAAAGGCCCATGTGGGAGGAGAAAGAATTGTGGAAGAATGAAAGAAGTCAATACAGAGCTGCAGAACAGCAACTGACCAGTATCCAAGATGGAGCTAGCAAGTAGCGGAGCCAAGATTCCAGCTCACATATGCCAAAGCACAAAATCCATGCAAAGTTTAAGTACAATGTATTGTCTCAAATAGCTGGGAGTAATAGTGTGGGGAAATAAAAGATGGGAGAAGGATTTGGGCAGCTACTATTTTTTTAGTGGCAAGTACTTTTAAAACACTAGTTCTTTTTATGTAAATTGATCGACCAAATTCCACTGGATCAAACCAGTGGCAATGCCAAGTTTGTGGCAATGGAGTCTTTCTCTCTGGGTGCTGGCAGTATAGGGCGACATTTTCTACAGAGAATTAAAAAGCAGTAATAACCAATTAAAAGTCAGTCTGCTTTTTATTATCACCATGTGCCAACAAATAGTATCAGTGATAAAATATTTTTCCAGTACCCTAGGCTGGCTCAACTTCTATATATATATATACACACATATATGTGTATATACATATGTATGTGTATATATATATGTACGTATGTATATATGGTATATATAGTATGCATCTGTGGGTTTACATATATATTATATATATATATATATTACTTATTCTTTAATAAATGTTGTGTTCTATAAGAAACATACTTTGGGGGAATCTCCAGTTATCCAGTAGTCTCCTGGCACATGCAGACTCAGCTACTTACATTTATTTCAAGAGTAAACAGTCGGCCAAGAGGTCAAGTTTTGGTTTTTGGTCACCATGATATCATTTTTTTATCAAATACTCTGTTTAAAATATGTTGAAGAAAACAAAAACTGCATTCAAATCAGACACAAATGGTCCTGAACAATTATAAACTTTGGAAAAGTTTACCAAGTATAGTATGAATTTATGCTGAGTTTTCTAGTGAAGACATTTTAGTGGCAATTTTTCAACTGCAGTTGCATTTGAAAGTTATTAGAATCAACCCAAAGAAACAAGGACATGAATAGCACTTCATTGTGAAGTAAGGATTCCATAAATCTCTGCCAAACTTACCTTTGATATTTTTTCTATGTATTTTTATATCTGTTGCTTCATGTGAAGGAAACATTTTCAAAGTGCCCTTTGAGTTACTCTGAGAAGCCAGATCAACAGATTTGCCTATTGAAGATCAATTTTGGCAGCATCATTGAAAAATATGCAGACCTTAAGGCTCAACACAGAAAATGTAATATTATTAATCACGTCAACAGAACATGATGTAGATAGACTTTTATTCCTTTATACAAACAAAATTCATTCATTTAAAAATTAATCCATTGCTTTTTCAATTTTCATAAATATCTCTAATGCTTATTTTATTATTTATATTTTGACATGGGCATAACAGCACAAGGTCAGCTGAGAAAATATTTACTATCTAATTTCTTCTCTAGACACTATTATTATTTGTCTCATTGAATGATCATATCTGAGAATAATTTTTTCATACATGTGAGAAAAGCATTAAAAAATAATCCACTCTGTGTGTCCAACATGCTGGGTATCTCACTGGCTACAACTCAGGATTATTTTAAAAATTCTTTTTGGATGATTGTGGGAAACAGCTTTTTATTTCTTCATTTCCACCAGAATTCTGAGCATAGCAGTTGATAATACATACTTATTGAATGAAAAGGCACATGATAAATGAATAATAAACAACTGCTTAAAATAAGTCATGTTTGGTCTGCTAGCATTACTGGAAATCTACATTTTTACTGTGAGTCTAAGAACCTAAAAATAATTTGACTACGAATCAAAACTACTCCTTTAGGTTTTGGCTGAAAGATGAAAACTACTAAGTAAATGCAGTGAACTTCAGGATGTTTAAAGCCTGATCCCCTAAAAAATACTCTGTAAAAGATTTTAGAATTTCAGGCCCAGTTTGACTTTTTATTTTTTCACATAAAATGGGGATAATAATAGTAGTACCATACAGGGTTGAAGTGACAGTAAAATGAGATAACATTTAGAAAGTATCAGTGCTCAAAGAAGTCTAAACATTTGATAAATGATAGCTATCATGGTCATATAGAAATTTAATTTTTTAAATTACACTGACCTCATATGAGTCCATAAATTGTCACTTTGTAGGAGTACATATTTGTAGGCTAATGTTTTTTGTTTTTGTTTGTTGATTTAATTTTAGGACACAAAAATTTAGTGACTATAGCTTTTGTAAAGTGAAAGCAGAAAATGATGAAAATGGAATCACAAACATAGTGGGAGAAAGGAATCAAATCTCTAAGAGGCATATTCTTACAAGCCAAGTTTATGTCAGGACCACTTGACAAAATCCTATCTAGAACTTAGATTCATGAAATACAAAGTATCGCTGACCTTAGTGGCATTGGGCAGAGTCAAGTAGCAAAGAGGCTCCCTTTCAATATCAGCTATGTCTTCTTTTTCTCTTTATATAAATGATACTGGAGGAGTAGAAGAGTAACAGTTGATTTACATGTTTCACTTCATGTGTACTCCTCATTTTATCCTGTGGAAGGCTGTACCAGTGAATTTTATCTATCTATCTATCTATCTATCTATCTATCTATCTATCTATCTATCCACACACACACACACACACACACACACACACACACACACACACACATTTATATTTATATACTTTTAAATCTCTTTCCTAGTCATGTTGATGCCATCACCCAACATGGCTATGATGTGCATTGACTATGACCAAGTGTGCACCAGTTTTGTGTGATTCAGTCTGTTGTCATTTGGACATTGTAGGTCCAAATGTAGATGTCATTTGGACATCTGCTCTCTTGGCTGGATCTGCTTTGAGAACCCTCTCAGAGGAGGGCTCTGCCTCACACTGCGAGTGGTCTGGCCTCAGATCAGAGGCAGCTGCTCTTCAGTTTAGTTCTTTGCTCCAGGTCTTAGTTTTCTTGGCTTACCTTGAATCCTGTAGTGTCCTTTCCCATCACAAAAGTAATGTCTTAAAAGTTTCCTTTGTTTGTGTATGTGTTTTTGTTTTTTGGGTTTTTTTTTTTTTGTAAACAGAAACAAAAGTATTTTTTTTTTAATTAGGATTCTGAAAGGAGGAGAAGAAAATCTATAAGTTGAATAAAAAGGGCCTTCCCTTTAAAAAAATTTATTTTTTTTCTTTTGCCTCTTTATTGTAGACTCTCTTTATTGCCTGCTTATTTGGTAAAAATATCCTCTCTCACATTTTTAGTTTGAGCTTCTACAGAAATACTAAACCTAAGTACCTAGGATGTTTCTATATATTTTTACTCTATTGTTTTAAATTTAAATCTGACACAAGTCCTGAGGAAGGGGCAGCATTTTTTATTATCCCTGCACATAATGCAAATAAGACAGTTATCTAAGTACAGCGTCATGGGGTTACATGGTAAGTGATGAAGTCTGACCTCTTCATTCTGTCTAGAGCACTTTGTACTTTATGATAAAAGTTTGAGGTGAAAAGGTGGTCCACAGCTAAAAACCATTGGATTGAGAATTTGTTATATACAATTGATAAAAGTTAACTAGGAATTTGGATTTTATTTTGAAAGTAAGCCTGGACTGCCATATTTGCCTCTTCAAAATTCCTGTTGAACAAATAATCAAGTTAAAGGAGTGGTTTTATTGTTACTGTGATAGTGGTTCCAAAAGTGGTTAGTAAGCAACTCTGAAAGAACAGTTTTGTGGTATACATTTTTCTACTGTTATGTACCTATGATTTGGGGGATAGGGGATTGGTTGGCCAGTAAAGCAGCAATCAGTAGTGACTTATGCCCCAAACTAGATCTTGACAACCAGTTTTCTGTTATTTCCATTAATAAACATTGTGAGACTAAACAATCCATTTTCTCTTGACTTGTCTGTCCCTGCCCACTCACCTAAACTTCTTATAATGCTCCTTTATTATGCGATGAATGAAATTCAAACTTCCCCACTGCTTGATACTGATGGGACTTCGTTTATTTTCTTAAAGAGAGCTGTAAGTAGTGGTGTGCTGGTAAACTGCCACTATGAAAAGAAATTAAAAAGTCCTAATTTGTAGGATTGACCAATTTCCCTGGTATAAATATTTCCACCATGGACTTGGAGTTGGAAAGTCATGAACACAGTGAATTCTCAAGACCTGGCAGGGACTGGCTCCAGCTCAGTACTGGGGAGGGGATCCAAGTTCACCACAGTGTGATCTCTGTAGTCACAGGAGAAAAGTAAGGCCAAATCAAAAGCAAATATACACCTTTTCTAGCTTTTTCTCTAATTATGGGTACTTAATTTTACTACTTTATCATCTACTACCGAGAGGTGAACAATTTATCCAAAAGCAGAGGTAGTAATGAGCAGAGGGCAGAATGTTACTCTACAATATCTATGGGAGATGAGATAAAGTGAACGTGTGTTGATACTCAGGAGCCCAGACAGATGAACAACAGGAGAATGCTCTTCCTGCCTGCACTTGTTAGCTATAAACCAAAACAGATTAGATAGACAATTTAAAAATCATTGTACATTGGACTGAAGGAGATATCTATAGCTCCCAGGAATCTGTTATAATTCAAGTTTTTATTTTCCTATCTTAGGAAAAAGCAAAGTCACAGAGTGACTTCCGAGTGGTTCACTTAGATAGTACAGAAGTTTCTGGTCCAGAAATTCATCTTTCTGGAAGTAAACACAGTGTATGAAGGAGAGTGTCTTCCAGGATTAACCAGTAAAAAGTAATCTAATTGCCAGGTCATTTTTTCTTCATTTCCTCACTTTCTTTTCAAATTCAGTCATGTAATTTATATACTCTGTTAATTGTAGTAATTACATTTTCTGGATTTGAGTTACACACCAGACATCAATTTTTATCCCCTACATTTAAATTTCCCAAATTAGTTAGATTTCATTATAAAATGCTAATGTCAAGTTTTTGCCTGTGGAGAAACAATCATGAAATGAAAAGTGCAAATGGTATTTTAATCTTATGTCAAAAAATAAGAATGAGTAGTTGAGTAACTGAAAGGTATTTGAAATTGTGGTATATAATCAGATTTATTATATTTTTAGACTTAGAAAACATATTAGATGTTCAATACTATTCAATCCCTTAATTATATTACTCTTAATTGGTACTTCTGGTGGGGGTGACTCAAATAGAACCTAAAAGAAGAATTTAAAGGCTAATGGTACATAGGATTGTTTTGTACAATGTTCTAATACCTGTTAGCCAGCTTCAATTCATTATGTAAATGGTGTTGATTTATGGTAGTGAAAGACTATGTGGCCAGGCTCTTATAATTCCAAGAATAATAAATCTTTAATTTTTCTCAAGATATAGTAGCTTATAGATTCAGATAAGTTAGAGAAGTTTTTAAGTTTGTACGTGTTTCTAGCTACAAATCAATTATACACACATTAGAAAAACCTTTGAATTTATAAATTGAAATATATATTTTTTTGTATTGCTTGTTCTTCGTGTTTTAGTTAAGCTGTCCGGCAGTGAACTATGCACAATTTCATATATTTTAATGAACACCTTAATTGCGTTTGCAGACAGATTTACAGGCTTCAGTAAGGCTTTAGTTCTATTGTATTAGTCTTATGAATGAATTGCGTAGAATCCACACACTATATAAAGAAACCATTCTCAAGCAGCATGAATATGCTGTCTCCTAAAGTTAGTTTAAAACCAATCTAAGTCCTCAAATAATAATACAAGACAATCAAGATGGGAAGCATCCTCAATTAGTAGGTGACTCTTTGCCAATAAGGGATACTGCAAGAATACTGTGAATTACTGAAGGATAAATGACTGAGTGAAAGAGTCAAGGAAGGTTTCATGAAAGAGGTAGAAAATATTTGCATCCTGGAGGATAGGAGCAAGGCCGGTGGAGAGAAAGGGAGTTGGGCTTTTTAGTGGCAAGAATAGCATGGGGATTTGCTTAGAGAATAGACTCAGCACACTGGATTTCTCTAGGGATGGTGAGCTGGCAATTCTGGCTGGAGTTAAAGATTAGTTTAATTGGACTTTAGTATAGTGTTTCGTAGATTGTTATTTGCATACAATTCACCTGGTGATCCTGTTGAAATGCAGACTCTGAATCAGTGGGTCTGGGGTAAGACGCAAGGTACCACACTACCAAGGAGCCTTGAAGTGCTGCTGTTGCTGTTCTTCCTCCTGGGCCATACTTAAATGGTGGCGTGTTAGATTTTATCTTCATCTCTAACCCCTCACTCGGGAAAAGTTCATTAGAACTTATGTGTAGATGAGACTTCATGGATTTCATCTATTTCTACCTGTAATGACGGGGCTGAAATGACTTGGAAGCAATTCATATCCTTTTTTTAAAAAATTAACATATAATGTATTATTTGTTTCAGGGGTACAGGTCTGTGAACCATCTGTCTTGAACAATTCACAGCAGTCATCATAGCACATACCCTCCCCAATGTCCATCACCCAGCCACCTTATCCCTCCCAACCCCTCTCCTTCAGCAACTCTCAGATTAAGAGTCTCTTGTGGTTTGTCCCTCTTTCTGGTTTCATCTTCTTTCATTTTCCCCTGCCTTCCCCTATGATCCTCTGACTTGTTTCAAATCCTTATAAAAGTTTTCCTGGTTTCAAAATGTTGTAGTTCTAGTTTCTGTCAGCTTGCCTCTTTAATACAGTTTCTGACATCGGTCAGGCTTGATTTTGTCATCTCACCCCGTTTCTTTCTCATTACTTTTTTTGGAATCACTTCTACTTGACAAGTCTTTGCCACCAGTGGGATTGCCCACCTTTCAGTGCTCTCATTCTGTCTTCCTGATACCTTCCAGTAATATATAACTGTTACCTCTAAGTCAGCACCTTGTCTTGAATCTCCTCATCTCTGCTCCGCCTCTGCTCTCCCTCATCCACCACGTCCGTGTTCCTGGTCTGAAACTGCTAGATGAAAGGTCAAAAAGCAAAGGCACTACCTTTTTTGTCTAATACATAACTTGATTAATTATTAATTATAATTCTATTAACGATTGATGTTTAATTTAATGAAGATCCTCTCAAAAGGCTAATGATTTTAAGTCACACTGAACAACAGCAATCAAAAGTGATATGTGTTTCATCCCATATTTGAATTCTTTTTCTGGATATGGGGAACTTGAAAAATTCACTATAAAGTGAACTGTTAGAAAAAAATTAGTTGTCAGGTGAGAGAAAAAGTTAGCTTTTCCTTTTTGATTTAAAAGGATTTTCTAGGGATATCCTTTTGTGAGCCAGAGAATGAGTCATCTCTCTTGAAACTTGGTCTATGGAATATAAAAAAATTCATGCATTTCTTGTAGTGATTTCCCTTTTGCTTTTCTCTTGGGCCATGAGGCAAAAGTTCTCCAAGACAGAAAAAAGGTGGAGCTATCAGATTTGGGGCTTGGATGAACTTCTAGTCTATCTATAGCATGAAACTGTGTTTTGGCTTATTTTATATTTACCAAGGCCATTTTCAGAACATACTTCTACTCTTGTAGATTATGGATTTTTAAAAAACGTTATTATTATTGACATGTGACACTCAGAATTAAAACTTTCCTTTGTCTCACTCTGTGGACAAAGGTTTTAGAGGATATACAGGTTTTTTAGTCTTTATTTTAATTTCATTTTTATTTTAATTCTAATATAGTTAACAGACAGCATCATATTAGTTTCAAGTATGCAAAATAGAAAGTGATTCAACAGTTCCATATATCACCCAGTGCTCATCACAAGTGCACTGGTTAATCCCCATCATCCATGTCACCCATCCCCCCATCCACCTCCCTTCTGGTAACCATCAGTTTGTTCTCTATAGTTAAGAGTCTATTTCTTGATTTGTCTCTCTCTCTCTCCCTCCCCCCCTTTGAATTAGTGTTTTTATATTTTGGGGGCAGACACCCAGTAGTACGATTACTGGATCATAGGGTAGTTCTATTTTAATCTTTTGAGGAACTTCCATACTGTTTTCCACAGTGACTGTACCAGTTTGCATTCCCACTAACAGCATATAAGGGTTCCTTTTCCCCCACACCCTCAAAAACACTGTTGTTTCTTGTGTTGTTGATTTTAGCCATTTTGATAGGTGTAAAGTGATACCTCATTGTGGTTTTGATTTGCATTTCCTTGATGATGTATGATGTTGAGCATCTTTTCATGTGTGTATTGGCTACCTGGATGTCTTTTTTGGAGAAATGTCTATTCATATCTTCTGCCATTTTTATTTCGATTATTTGTTTTTTGGGTGTTGAGTTATATAAGCTCTTTAAATATTTTGGATACTAATCCTTTATCAGAGATGCTATTTGCAATCTTCTCCAACTCAGTAGGTTGCCTTTGAGTTTTGCTGATTATTTGCCTCTTTGTGCAGAAGCTTTATATTTTGATGTCATCTCGATAATTTATTTTTGCTTTGTTTCCCTTCCCTCAGGAGACATATCTAGAAAAATGTTGCTACCGTCGATGTCAGAGACATTACTGCTTATGCTCTCTTCTAGGATTTTTATGGTTTCATGTCTCATATTTAGGTCTTTAACCCATTTCAAATTTATTTTTATGCAGTTTTTTAAAATGTACATTTATGATTGCTATAAGTAAGAACTTATAGCAAAAAGTGAACACTGATGGAATAATAAAAATTCCCCTGTGGCAGAAGTTATTAATGTTTTGCACTGGACTGGAAGGTCACAGATGCTCTGACATTTTTGGTAAAGTTGGTATTGTCATTGTCTACTAAGCTTTTTGAAAAAGCAGAGGAGAGAAAGAAAAAGAACTTTATGATAGGCTTAGAGCAGGTCGACTGTGATAGTGCCCGCCATTATTCACCCCAGCAAGTGGTTCTTCTCTTACTTGCTGTTTTGGCTTTAATTTCCTAAATTTTTTCCTAAAATATCCTTTCCTCCATTGTATTAAACTCAAAATATAATTTCACTTTCTCCTCTTGCCATAAAAGAATGATTCTTTTGAATAAAGACTTTGCTATACTTAGTCTTTTAGTGGCTTAATTGGAAAAGTACCCTCAGGGTTGCCTTGAGAGTCATCTGGAAGGCTAATTAGGGCTACAGCATCTAAAGAGACATTGAGAGACTCCTGTGAGCAGAGCTATAAATAGGAGGAGATAATGAACATATTTATGTGCTGAAAGCTCTTTTTGCCATAAACAAAGGCACATCATCTTGGAGCATTATTCCTAAAGGGTTTGTGTAGAAACTATTATAATATAAATGGAGCAAATGTTTCTCACTTTGTAGAAGTATATTCTAAAATGTGCAAATCTATTGCTGCCATGTTAAAGAGGTTGCTAAGTTGAGACAATGCTTGGGAAAGAAAAAAGAAAAAGGAATTAATTTAGTTTGCTCAGTATCTGCTGTATGTCAAGGATACAATCTTCATTTAGTCATGGGAAAAGCACAAATAGCCTGATACAAAGGTGTTCAATGACAAGGAATTAAAGATAAAAATCAATTATTACTAATTATTTTGCATCATATGATTGAGCTATGGAATATTCAGGAACTATTAAAAAGAATGAAATAGATTTCTATATTAATCTGAAAATATTCCCCAAATCTGTTAATATTAAAAAAGTAACCTGTAAAGCATACGTTAGAATGGTTTCAGTAAAAAGAAAAAGAAATGTGGCTTCATAAGTTTAAATATATGTAAAAATTCTTTTAAAACTGAGCATTGAGAAAGTTGCAGAATGATCTATATCATAGTTTTAATGCTGACTAGCTTAAAGGTATGAAATTAATAAAGAAGAATGGGAGCATACTTGCTTTTAAATGTATATATGTATTTAACTCTTTAGAATAAGCATGTATTAATTTCATTATTAAAAACTTATAAAGTTGAGAGCATATCAGTAGTTTCTAGTGATTAGAATTTGGGGGAAATTTGACTTAAAAGGGTAACATAAGGGAATAGTTTTGGCACATGGAACATTTCTGTATTCTGAGTGATGGTGAATGAAATTCATAGAATTTCACACCAAAAAAGCACAATTAATTGAATGTTAGTTTGTAAGAAACTGTAAAAGTCAGTGAATAAAAGACAATGATTTTAAAAAAAAAAAATACTGAAAAATAGGTAATAAAAAATAGTCCTTCAAAATCTACCAATTATAGACTAGAGTGAAAGACCAAATTTTTTTCAAAAGAAAACTATGCCATAAAAACCCTAAGATTATTTTCCAATTTGAGACCATATAGTCACTGATGGTTAAGAGAAAAAGTCAGTAATTCAATAGGATGAGTTAATAGGTATAATTCATGCTGTTTTATAAATAGGTAAATTAAAGCTTAGGACAGCTTAGTAATTTACCCACAATTACATAGTTAATAGGACTTTATGTTGAAATCCAAACTTTGAAAAAAAAAGAGGTCAGGATTTCCTTTTTTTCTGTTTTTTGAGATGAAGATTTTTATATGTAAAGAATATATAGGATACAAACTGTTTTTATGAACTCTAATAAGAAAGTAATGAAAAATTAGCAAGATTTGAGGTAACAATATATTCTTTTTCATTAAAAGTAGTAAGATAGACCTTAGACATAAGTAGTTACTTGTAGCCCACCTCTATTCAGGCATTCCTGAAGCCTCAGTGGGTAGTGATCACAAATTATGGTAATCATTTCAGTGTACACTTCAGTCCAGGATAAAGCAATATACTATTTTTGTAAAGAATCTTAATTCAACTCTGCCAAATAATTTGACCTCCAAACTTGTAAAAGTGCTTTTAATGAAATAGTAGGCAGAAAAGAGTCAATGTTAATGATTTAACATGGGGCCACTGTAGTATAAAAAAAGTATAATAAATCTGAAGCCTGTTTGGTAGTGCTACATTCACAACTAATCATAATGCTGAACTCTGTGTTTTTTTGTGTCAATAGGAGTTAAGTGGCAAAAGAGATCAGAGTTGTATAGTTATGGTTGACCGTTTACATTATAATTCATGGATATGTCCATTTTCAGTAATAACAGTGAATATTAAACATCTTTTTTCTTTTTAAGTGGTCATAATTCAGAACAGCACATTTTAAATATAAACTGTTTTACAAGAGTAGAATAGGCATTTCCTTACTGCTTCATCAAATTTAAGTTTTAATTTTTTTTTACAGTTCCATTTGTCATCCCTGTTTTTTCAGTGTCAAATTTTCATTTCATTTTTCATTTATTCCTCATCTATTTAAACCACTTCCATCCTTTCAGAGCTCAGTTGAAATTCCATGTTTTTCATGTAAACCTCTTCAGAAGTAATGTTTTTTATTTTCTGAAATCTTACTATACTTAGAATTTAAAATTTTGTCCCATGCAAGTTGGTTTTATCTCCAAACTGTAAGTGCAGAGTCTATATCATGCTCCTTTGACATTTTCTGTAGCGTCCATTCATTCAATCAAGTAGGTACTGATCACCTTTTCTGTTTAAGGCACCATGCTAGCTGGGGAAAGAGATATAAAGATGACCTAAAACTCATTCCTGATGTCAAAGAATTTACTATCAAGTACAAGAGTTAATAAGACTTGTATATGTGACTCCAGTACTAGACATTGTATCGTATGAAGTGATGAAAAAAAAAAGACAAAAAGACATTAGAGTACTGGTACAGGGATAGAGGATATTTTTTCCTGTTGATTTAAAAAAATATATATTTTAAAGATTTTATTCATTTGACAGAGAGAGAGAGAGAGCACAAGCAGCAGGAGCAGCAGGTACAGGGAGAGGGAGAAGCAGGCTCCCTGCTGGGCAGGGAGTCCGATGTGGGGCTCAATCTCAGGACCCTGGGACCATGACCTGAGCGGAAGTCAGGTGCTTAACAAACTAAGTCACCCACGGGCCCCTCCCCTTGATTTCTGAAATAGATTGTGATACAATTTTCCTAATCTGGTTTCTTTTTTTATCTTTTAAATTAAATTAAATTTTTTTCATCATGGTAAGTGTACTCTTTAATCCCCATCACCTTTTTCACCCATTTCCTGCCCATCTCCCCTCTGGTAACCATCAGTTTGTTCTCTATAGTTAAGAGTCTGTTTCTTGGTTTCTCTCTCTTTCTCTCTTTTTCCCTTCACTCATTTGTTTTGTATCTTAAATTCCATGTATGTGTGAAATCATATTGTATTTGTCTTTCTCTGACTGACTTATTTTGCTTAGCATTATACTCTCTGCTCTATTCATGCTGTTGCAAATGGTAAAATCCTAATCTGGTTTCTTATCCCAGAAATTTTCTCTTAAGTCTTAAACTAACACTAGAATTCTTAAAATTATGTTTAACCTTTTTTTCTGGGAAACAATGTATTGAAAATACACTTTTTTTTCTGATTCATGCATTTCTGCCTCATATTGCAACGTCCCTGAAATCAGACTTTTTTTTTTAAAAGGGGTCTTAAAATGCCTTTTGGGGAGATGGCAATCATGACATACTAGGTTAAACAATATGAAATTACTGTTGATATTACTGTATGAATAATTTTTACCTACAAACCTAGCAATTTTATTTGACATAATTGCCAGCCCATTTATAAATTTTTCCACTTCTGTTCATTTTTAACATCATCTTAGTTGTGCTAAGTGAATTATTCTTACTACACGTGTTGAGTTTGCTGCTCCTCAAAATGTCCAAAAAATATCATACTAGAGATGACATTGAAATGAAAAGTAATTGTGCACACAAAAAGGCACAGAAATAAAGCAGTGGGGCCTATATTTGACATTGGAGCAAACATATATTATGGAATAAGTGACCTTGGTATCTGTTTTTTTTTTTTTAAGATTTTGTTTATTTATTCGACAGAGAGAAAGAGATCACAAGCAGGCAGAGAGAGAGGGGGAAGTAGGCTCCCCGCTGAGCAGAGAGCCCTATGGGATGCGATGTGGGGCTCAATCCCAGGACCCTGAGATCTTGACCTGAGCAGAAGGCAGAGGCTTTAACCCACTCAGCCACCCAGGTGCCCCGGTATCTGTTTTCTTAAGAAGAAGTAATAAAGTGTGTAGAGATCTTGACAGGGGGATATTTGCAAGTAGATAAAGCTGTGTTATGCTGTCCTTAGACATATAAACAAACATTATTTCTCATTCCCCAGGCAATACAACTAGAGAAGAATAGTTGCCAAATCACCTGGACTGATAAAATAAATGCCAAAGTGATGAGAAGCATTTTGTTATAGGTTAAATGGCAATTTTTGTTTCTTTTTAGTGGTATAAAAATAATAGTGTTTCTTACACTGATGTTGTTTTAGATTCAGTGCAATGAAGTAATTTAGATATTTGCTCTTTTTTGAAAAACTTTTTAAAAGCCGTTCGCATAAATTATGCTATAAAGAAACACAGACTCTAAATGATATAAACATTTGGAGAACACTCAATCAGCTTATTTTCTTTTTCTTCCTGTCATGACTAAAATGTGATTTCATTTACTTTTCCTTTGTGTTTTATTAGACATAATTATTCTAAATAACTAAAATAATTAGTTCTAATTATTTTTTTGAAGTTTCTTTATATTTGTAAAAAAATTCAAATAAACTGTCAAATACTAATCATTTCCTATTTTTATGATATAATTTCTGTCCTTGATGAGTCTACAGTCCATACAGAGAGATAATATGAGTTAAGTAATAGTTCAAGATGGCATTTGAGATAACAGAAATAAATATAATGGCAAGATAACTGGCACAGACAAGAAGTACTGAGAAATTCAGAAAAGAAAGAGATCTTGAGGGCAGGAGACACATATCAGGAAGGACTTCATGTCTTGAAAGACAGGGAAAAAATTTTTATTCAGGTCCTTTGTCCCTTTGTAAATAGAAATGCTTGCTTTTTTGCTTTTGAATTCTTTACATGTTTTGGTTATTAGTTATTTTGGATATTAGTCTGATAGATATGTGATGTGCAAATATTTTCTCCCATTTCTTAAGCTGCCTTCATTTTGTTGATTGTTTTCTTTGCTCTGAAGAAGCTTTTCAGTTTGATGTACTCCCAATTGTTTATTTTTTTCTTTTGTTGCCTGTATTTTGTGTGTCATATCAAACAAGCCATTGCCAAGATCAATGTCTAAGAATTTTTCCTCTATATTTTCTTTCAGGAGTTTCATAATGTTAGGTCTTACATAAGTCTTTAATCCATTTGAGTCGATTTTTGTGTATAGTATAAAGATCCAATTTTATTCTCCTGCATGTAGGTATTGAGTTTTCCCAATACCATTTGTTGAAAAGACTATTATTTTTCCATCGTGTATTTTTGGCACTCTTGTCAAAGATCAGTTGATTATGTATGAGTAGGTTTATTTCTGGGCCTTTTATTCTGTTCCACTGGTCTATGTACCTGTTTTTATGTTCTTACCATATGTTTTGATTACTGTAACTTTATAAATAGTTTGAAATCAGGAAATGTGGTGCTTCCAAGTTTGTTCTTTTTTCCCAAGATTGCTTTGGCTATCCAGGGTCTTTTGTGGCTCTATACAAATGACCAATAGGTACATGAAAAGGTGCTTAACATCACCAATCATCAGGGAAATGCAAATCAAAACCACAATATGATATTACCTCATACTTGTTAGGAAGTCTAGTATTAAAAAGACAAGAAATAACAAATATCAGAAAGGATATGGAGAAAAGGGAACTCTCACTATTGATGAGAATGTACATTGGTATAGCCACTATGGAAAATTACATAGTGGTTTCTCTAAATACTAAAAATAGAACTATCATACAATCCAGTAATCCTACTCCTCGATGTTTCTGAAGAAAATGAAATCTATACCTTGAAGGGATAATTGCACTCCCATGTTTATTGCAGCATTATTCACAATACCCAAAATATGGAAATAACCTAAATGTCCTTCAGTGGATGAATGGATACATATACAGGAAGATATCCAAAGGGCACAAACGTTCAGTTACTAAAAGAATAACTTCTGAGGATCTAATGTACAACATGGTGGCATTAGTTGATAATATGGTATTGTATACTTGAAAGTTGCTGAGACTAGATCTTAAACACTCTCATCACACACACAAAAAAATGTTAGCTATGTTTGATCTGGTAGTGTTAATTTTCTTGATCTCAGTAATTATTACACAATGTATATGCATGTCAAATCATAATGTTCTATACTTTAAACATATACAATTATATTTATAAATCATTTCTTAATAAAGTTGAAAAAAAAAAGATGGGTAGAAATTAGATAGGAAGAGAGGAAGAAAGGGGAGTCCAGATATCAATGAGAGGAATATTAGACCAAGTGAGAAAACCACGAAGAGAAAACCAAAGAGATTTTCAGAGTATAAGGAAGATCTGAGAAGACAATTATAAATGAGGTGGGGGGAAAGATTTGGGACCAGAATGGAGGGTCTGGATATAGATTCTGGATTTTATCATGTTGGTGAAGAGGAATAGTTAATGATTATTTTGATTATGAGTTGCAGTAGTTAAGCTGTGGAAACTTTTAATTTATCACATATAATCTTTTTTTTTTAAGATTTTATTTATTTATTTATTTATTTGACAGAGAGAGAGAGATTACAAGTAGGCAGAGAGGCAGGCAGAGAGAGAGGGTGGAAGCAGGCTCCCTGCTGATCCCAGGACTCTGAGATCATGACCTGAGCCGAAGGCAGAAGATTTAACCCACTGAGCCACCCATGCGCCCCACATATACTCTTTTATTAAAACTTTTTTTCACAAATGTTTTTCACAAAATATTAATTTTCAGACTTTTAATTATTAACTTATATAAGATGTTATAGTTAATATTTTAGGAAATATCTATTTAAATCTTTTAGGAATAACAGTTATGAGTTCCAGAACAGAAAAGTTAGATGTTCAATGAATAATAACATGTTTTTGAAATATTCTGTGCAAAAAAGAAAATAGCCCTAAAACTGAGCTCTTTTTTCTAGATAGTAGACCAAGCTTATGTGTTTCATGGTTTTAGATGCTGTATTAATTTTCTTTTGCTAACTAACAAATTATCACAAACAATGGCTCTACACAACATCATTTATTAGCTCAGAATTCTGTAGGTAAGAAGTTTGAGCACACGAGCCTGGGTTTTACATTCTTGTAAGAATGTAATCAAGAATGTAATCAAGATGTTGGCCTGGCAGGGCTCTCATTTAGAGGCTCTGGGAAAGAATATGTTCCCAAGTTCATTCTCAATGTCGGCAGAATTTTGTTACTTGCTCTGAGCAGTTCTTGTTTCCTCAATAACTTTAGCCAGGAGCCACACTTCAGCTTCTAGGTGCTGTTCTTGGTCCTCGCACATGGCTCCTGCATCTTCAAATGATCAGTCAAATCTTTCTCTTGCTTTAAATTTCTCTAACTTTCTCTTCTGCCTTTCTTATATGCCTCCATCCAAGGAAAACCCTCTGCTTTGAAAGGACTTGCGTGGTTAGATTTAGAGACTTGGATTATCTCCCTATTTTAAGGTTAACTTTTCCACGTAACATAATCACAGCGGGAAACGCAGATATGTCATCATACTCACAGGTTCTCCTCATACTCAAAGGAAGGAGGTTACAAAAAAGTAATGATGACTAGAGATTATTCTTAGAATTCTGCCTACCACGGATAATGAATTTTATTACTGTTAAAACTTACTTTTAATATTATGGAAGGTAGAAATACTGTAAATAATAATTGTTACTAAAATAAATAATGAGTAGGTACTAGTGAGAAAACAAAAAACAACCAAACCATGTAGTTCAGAAACAATGATTATCTCTAAGCAAGAATAAAATAAGATAAAAATTAAAAATACATAAACATTATTCTTTGATAGCAAAATTGAACAAAGTTAATACGGGTCTAATGAGCAATCCCTACTTTATGTATAACACATGCCTTTATGCTGACACATTCAATTAAGGATCTTTAAGAAAGCAGTTGCCCCCATTCCAAGAATCGTGTAAAGGGACTCTTCACCGACCTCTCTGGCAACTATTCAAAATCACATTTGGAACTGATAAGATGCCCTAGTAACAAATTCAGAAGTTTTGTGTCTAGGCTGGAAAGGGCCTGATGGTAGAGTGAAGAAAAATCCCCTTTTCTCCCAACATCCTAGATGAAAAACAATTTCTCGAGTGTCTAAAATCTATCAGAACTCCATTAGTTCTATTTCTTCTGAGAAATGTAACAAAACAAAACCAACCACCCACAAAACTACACATGATTAATGAAGAAAATCTATCACATTCACATTAAAGTAATAATATAATTTGATTACCTACACACCTTTCATGATCACCTTCAGATCCTTAAATGCTCTGAGTTCATTACTACTTCTCAACGCAATCGTTTTCTAAAATTAATTAATTAATTAATTTTCCCCAAATACGTTTATTTTTTCAGTTACAAGATTAACTATTCATGCATTACACCAGTCCTGTCCATGTTGATAAAAAGTTGGGTATTGGAAAAAAGACAGTCTCTTCAATAAATGGCGCTGGGAAAATTGGACAGCTATATGTAGAAGAATGAAACTTGACCATTCTCTTACACCATGCACGACGATAAACTCGAAATGGATAAAAGACCTCAACGTGAGGCAGGAATCTATCAAAACCCTAGAGAAGAACATAGGCAGTAACCTCTTGGACATCAGCCACAGCAACTTCTTTCAGGACATGTATCCAAAGGCAAAGGAAACAAAAGTACTATCATTGTCTTCATTCAGATACAACCATGACTCCTGGCTAGTAATCTTGGCTATGAATTTTTTTTTTTTTTTGGCTATGAATTGATTGGCATGCTTTTCTAGTCTCACACCAGCATGCTCCATGTCTGACTTTTCACTTCTAGGACACTGGTACATTTTCAGGTGATCTTCAGTGCATTTGAAATAACTGGTCATGGTCTGCTGAGGTTTACTTAGTGGTATTATCATTGATTTATGCAATGACCCTAATTCTTATTAGCTTGTGAGTTGGATTTTATAAGTTCCCATCAATGACATAAATATCCCAAAGATGAAGAAATAATTGTCCCAATTAAAAAAATCTACAAATGATTATTAACTATAGATAAGAAGAAAAAAGATAAGGTTACTTAAAATGTAAATTTCAAATTTTTCAACAGACTTTTTAAATGATCTTGTTTAAATTAGGTATGAAGCCTAGCATGCATGCCCCTGTTCTCAAAATGAACAAGGAGATGTATCAGAATGGGCAGAGGGGAGGTTTATTCTACCTGGGCAGGAGATAGCAAACTTGGGAAGTTTGAAGAAGAGCTAAGTCTTCTAAGATGGATTGGTGTTGGGGAGGTTACCAGGGAGAACATGAGTAAAGGCAGAGAGGCATGACAGAGCAAAGTACTAGTGGAGAAGGGGTGCAGGAAGAGAAAACAAAAATAAAAGAGAATAAGATTTTGGTGGCTCTTGTCTGCAGTGCTTCAAAGTGTGTCATAATGATGGCGATCCAGAATCTCTAGGCTTGCTTATGAGATGCTGCGAAGTAAGGTGCTTGCTTATTCAAGTCTCTGGGTTATCATGGATGAATAGAAAAGATTTTCGTCCTGACACAAACCACACCCGGTGTTTTCAACCAAGTAAGATGATCCTGACAAATATCCACTTTTGGAAAGAAAAGTTATTTCATAAATATTACGAGACCATCTTTATCTCCAAGTAAGAACAGCCCTGTTAACACTTTATGCTTAAATCCTTATTTTGTATTATGTTACTGTACATTTCTTTCCACTTAACCTTTACAGAACGATGCATTTTTATTTCCTCCATTTGTGGGATTATTTACTTTTACAAAATCCTTCCCTGTGAGCATTGCTTTATTCCTGTTTGTGCTGTTAAAGTTCAGCCAGATGGAACTCTTCCAAGCCCTTATTTCTGTCAGACATTTGAACAGCTGGGATTGTGTAGTTTCTGAGCTTGAAGGAAAGGATCTGTAGAGCTCATGTCAGCAAGGGCCATGAGATCTCATGATCTCTTTCACTAGCTTTATATTCACACAGTTTCACTTGGAAAAAAACCTAACATTTTGTAATTTGTGCCAAGATGGAAGAGAGAATGAGAAAGAATTACATCTAATATCTGACTTTTAACATTCTAGGACATTTGTAACTGCTTTATTAAACCATTTTTAAAAATTGTGACTATGTCATTCTATCTTGTGAAGTCATTTGGCATGAAGCATGGATATAAGTAGTTCTAGAATGATTTTTTTTTTCAGAAGGAGTTGCAATTCACTGTGTTTAACTTAGATTGCTAAGTGAAAGGTAATTAAGAAAAAATGGTGTTGTAGGATGGGAGGGAGATTTGTCTCAAAGGTTAAGTAGGTTTCAATAATTGTTCTTTATGTTATTAAAAAATAGAGTTTATTATTTAAAATTTGAGAGTAGACATAAATGGGATTAAAAACAATTTCTTCCCTGTTCTCATTTGTAATGGCTTAGTATTCATAAAAATGAAATTTAAGGATTTTTGTCAAAAATGATTTTCAATTGGTCGTATGTGCCTTTGTGGAACATGTTGAAAATCTAAGCAAATGCTATGTTCAGATTAGAGACGACTAAATTTTGATGCAGATAAAGCTATGCTAAAATAGCAATGACCTTTAAAAATATGAAAATACCAGATAATAAAAAGATTTTATAGTAAAGAGTAGAAACAACAACAACAAAAAAAACCAGGGTTTTCATAGGAATGTAATTCTGAAGAAGATAAATGGGGAGATTTGAAGACTGAGAGCCTTTAAATAATACAATGAATGACATCTGGGTTACATATGGTAGCATTTTATTTGAACAGTTTATTAGTTGCAATTGGAAACTCATTAAAGAGCTATATAATGATAACTTTAAAATAGTAACATGCGGGGACGCCTGGGTGGCTCAGTTGGTTAAGCAGCTGCCTTCAGCTCGGGTCGTGATCCCAGGGTCCTGGGATAGAGTCCCACTTCAGGCTCCTTGCTCAGCAGGGAGCCTGCTTCTCCCTCTGCCTCTGCCTGCCTCTCTGCCTGCTTGTGCTCTCTCTCTCTCTGACAAATAAATAAATAAAAACTTAAAAAAAATAAAAATAAAATAGTAACATGCAAATGGCTCTAAGTATAATGTATAGCTTCCCTTCAATAGTTATTTTTTCAATAGTTATTTTTATCAAAGCTAATACTTAGAAAATTATTGCAATCTTGACAAAAATATTGGGATAGGAAGAGACTCCTAGAAATCATTTGGTCCAATTTCAGTTATTTTTATTAATTGAGGCATAATTTATATACAATAAAATACAGATTATAGGTATTTACTTCAGTGTAACTTAACAATTATAGATATGTGTAACCATAACTCCAATTAAAATAGTGAATATTTTCATCTCCAAAAACTTTTCTCAGTTAATTTTAACACCCCCCTATCACCCAGAAGCAACCTCTATTCTAATTTCCATTACCTTACCTTGGTTTTCCCTACTTTAGAACTTCATATAAGTGGAATCACTTGCTATGCACATTTGTATCTGGCTATTTTAGCGCAACATAATACTTTCAAGGTTCATCATGTTGTTCTGTATATCAGTACTTGATTATTTTTTAATACATTATTTCCAAGTTTTATTATCTCATTGTATTAAAATGCCACAATTTGTTCGTGAACTTTTCTGTTGTGGACATGTGGGTTATTTCTATTTGGGGACATTATGAATAAAGGTACTGTGAACATTCTTGTACAAATCTTTTTGTGGACACGTTTTCATTTCTCTTAGATAAATACCAAGGAGTGGAATGGCTGGGTCATAAAGAGTTTGTATATTTAACTTTATGAAAACTGTCATGTTAATTTCCAAAGTAGTAATAAAATTTTACTTTCATCAGCAATGTAGAAGAATTCTACTTGCTTCACTCTTTTATCAACATTTGATAAGAAAATTTTATCCTGTTTCAATAGGTTCAAAGTAGTAACTCATTAGATTTAATTTGTATTTCCCTGATGACTATGATTACATTGAATATCTTTTTTTATGTTGAATATCTTTTTATGTGCTTACTGACCATCTGTATCTTCCTTTGTGAAACATTTCATATATTTGTCCATCATTTATTGGGTTGTTTCTGTTTATTATGGATTTGTAGAGCTCTTTATATATTCTGTATGTAAGTCTTGTAGATATATGTCTGATGAGTATTTTTCTCTAGCTTGTGACTTATCTTTATGTCTATTTAATGGTCTCTTTTAAAGAACAGAAGTTTAATTTTGATGAGATTAACTTTTACCAATTTTTTCTTCAATGGTTACTGCTTTTGGTGTCCCAAGAAATTTTTGCCTACACTGATGTCATAAAAATACTTTTGCATTTTTTTCTGTAAGCTTTATAATCTTATCATTTATGTGTAGGTCTTTGATTCCTCCTGAAATTAATTTTTCTGTGTGATATGAGGTAGAGGATACAGTTTATCTTTTCTATGTGGATATCCAGGTAGTTATGCTGATATTCATTATGGAACCTATCATATCAGTCTTTAAAAGTTGTTTATTTTACTTTGTTGCCTGAATCAATGCATATACAAATTTTTAAATATCACGTAGGAAAAAATAATGCTAAGTGTATGCTACAAGGAATTATTCATTAATATTTTAAGTGGACTTGTCTACCTAACTAAATTTTAAATTTTTTTTTTAACATATTCCATATTTTATTATTAACATATAATGTATTATTTGCCCCAGGGTACATGTCTGTTAAATTTTAAATTTTTGAACACATTTATACTCTGGCTAATATTTCTCCTCCACCATTTCCCAAATACTTAGAAAATATTTATTGATTTAATGATTGGATGATTAAGGTGGATGATCCATTAACATTTATTAGTTTCTGTCCTTTTATATATCTATTTAGTACCTTTAAGCAGTAGCACACAATTTGGAACTCAACTCAGTCATTAAGTGAAAGTCTAATTTCTTTTCTTGTGCTATTAGTATTTTCTCTTGCTTTTTTTTTTATCATGTTTCTCCCCCAAATACTCCTTAAACTTATAAACTCTATTTATAAACTTGTCTCTCTCTTAATTCCTTCTTCACTGCCTTCAAACAAGCTCATGTGTGAAAAACAACAACAACAAAAACTATTCAGTTTTCAATTTTGCTATTCCCCAGGTACCACTCTTTACCTTTCTTCATTCCTTTACTTCCATGTAACGCTATCATATATTGCAAGGGTCTGTGGTGTTCTATTTAAATGAAAATCTATGAAATAGCTTTCTCATTCCAGTTCATCCAAGAAACTATCTTAAAACCGAGTTCTACCAGTTTTAGAACTGCTCATGGAATTTGTATTTATAATTCCATCATGACCAAAAATGATAACCTAATGATAAATTTCTTTGAGTTCTTAAACAAGGAGTGTGGCTTTGCTAGTAGATTGTGGGAAGAAGTAATTTACACTGTTGCTCTCTTCTTCTTTCCTTCCTTTACCAACCCTTTGTCATTCGGCTTTGCCTTCCATCACTTTGTTAACATTAGAAATTACTCTTTTGACAGTATCCATATCAGATTAGGCTACCCTCAATCCCCACAAAAGGCAGGTTGGATAGTAATTGCTCCCATTCCATTTATATTTGATACGAACAATGATCCAAGTAAATCAGCTGGGCTCCCATGACACTTTTTCTTTCTAGTCTTCTTCACTGGCTACCACAAGTGAGACCTGCTATCCTGTGAAGGCATGAAGTTGCCAAGCCTCAGCAGTTCCTCCTTGTCATGACATGGTGTCCTACTCTACAGGATTTGGGCCTTTTTCTAAGTCTCCTTTCACTACTCATGAGTTGACTGCTTATCTGTACACTAGCCCCACTCTGAATTCCTGTCCTTAGCAAATCTCTGCTTCTGGGCTGACATGTCCAGTCTCTCTACTGTCCAGGAAATGGAGTCTTGACTTACTCTTTAGGTTGATGTTTAAGCATTTTCTTTGTATGGGAATGCTTCCCAGGTGGTAACCATTTGTTTGGTCTACCTTACTTTTGAGTATTCAGCACATTCTTGAATTTCTCTGAGCTCTGACCCACTGTGCAGATCCGTTCTCCAGTATGAAAAGCTTCTGAATTTGGATCTGAGGTTGTGGCATTGCACCCTCTTAGACATTGCACCTTCTCACTGTCTAGAGCCAGACTCTGGGGTGGAGAGTGTGTTTCCCACCTCTGTCCTGCCTGGCCCTGGATTCCTCAGTAATTCAGAAAGTTGTATCTCCTTTATGCTTAAGGAATTGCTTTGATACTTGCTTATAACAGTGTTACCTGTTTAGCTCTTTGTCCCATTTCAAACACTTCATGGTGTCTGCTGTGATACAGTAGGGAGAATTTGTTCATATTTTTATTTGCAGCTGTGAATATCTTTCTCTGTGTAGTCCTTTCCCTTTGTTCAGCTTCTTCTGAGCTGAATAAAGCTTAATGGCAAGGTTTTGTCAAAGTAAGTTTTCATTTCAGGAGACCTGATAGCCATATTTAAAAATAATATTTGAAATAAAATATTGCTTGGAGAAGTTTCTTCTGGCTTTCTTCTCTTAACAAAACAAAATTTGTCAGGATCTTGACCTTAAATAGGAACTGATGTCTGCAGGTATTAAAAGAATAATTTAATATGGAAGAAATCTATATTTAAGAAATGTTTATAATGCACATTTTATAACCACTTTTTCCATAATCTTTTTTGGGAACTATTGCTCTAATGTTTTTCAATGATTTTGGAGTCAGGTGACATTAAGTTGTGATTCCACCCAGCTGCTACTTTAGATAGGCCAAGACTTTCTGCCTAACCTGTACCCCTGGGAGGTTTTCCTCCTGTATTTCTTACACATGTAAGTTCAACTTGTTTGGATTATTTCCTCTCTCCTCTCCATCTCATGGGAAGCCTCAAAAGGCCTCTCTTTGCAGTTTCTCTTTCTTCTTTTCTTGGTCTTTGTTGGAAGGTCTCTGAAAGCACCTGAAATATCATAACTTTATTACCCTCAATGGTAATCCATTTAACAAACCCTTAACCTCCTCTAATCCGATGCCTTCACTATATCAGCCACACGCTCCCAAAGTCCTTCTCTAAGATCTTGAGTTTTGAAAGTGTCCTTTCTGACCTCAATCATTTTTCGTCCATCCATAGCCTCTTACCTCATCATAGTCCTTCTTAAATTGTTGCTTATTCATGGCCTTCTCTTCCTACCTTGATTGGAGTTCCTCTTAAATCTCTTTAACAGCAGGTCTTACCAGTAGTGCAGTCTTATCACATTCTTTGGGTCTTGCCTTGTCTACCCTCAAATCAATCATCAGCTTACTCCGTGCTAGCTCCTGGTCCAACTAGTGCTAAAGAAAGACTGCCTGACACTATTGCCATTCATCCTTAAAGAAGTCACAGTCAGCCTTTCTTGATTCCTAATCAGTCTCATGCACATTCACTCACCAACTCCTGGAAATCTTTATAACTTCATAACTTTCCTTAAAAAATTGAACTTATCACTCAACCAACTGTCCTTAATTCTATTTTCAAGAAATTAGAGTCCATCAGGCATGAACCCTATTAATTTCATCCATCTCC
>CM053605.1:43058482-43141793 GCA_028646535.1 Procyon lotor
TATCTTAAGGTAGAGGCAGAATGCAGAGTTAAAGAGGAACACTAAACATCCTATAAATCGGGCTTTTTATGATGAATCAAATCTGGGATAGAAAGATGGGAGAGAACTAAAGTGCTTGATATTCAAAAAGATTTAGTGACTATTAAACAATGCCTCATCCAATTCTAACTCCTTACCATCAGGCCTATAGTGGAACCAAAATATGCCACTATTTTTGCTCAAAGCCAACTTGGTATTTTCCAAAGAGATAAAAAAAAATGTAACTTGAAATAATAATGTAAAAGCAGCTAGCATTTAATAAGCATTTTATGGGCAAGGAATGAATTTATCATCATCATTTTTCAGATGTGGAAAATGTGGTTCAGAGAATCTAGGTAACATGCCTAAGGTCACTCAGCTGCTAAATGGAACTGTGCACCTAGTCCAGGTTGTCAGTCTCCAAACTTCTCACTCTTTTTCTTTCCTATACTGTATAGGCTGCAGATTCAACAGTAGAGAACCTGACTTCCAGTCCTTCACTTCTATTATCTCATCCTATAACAAAAGATCAGTTATTGAATCTCTCTTAGCCCCAGTATGGTCTTCTGTAAAAAAGAGGTAATAAGAAGTGTGAGAGGGAGAAAATCACCCAAATCTGAAATGTGAGAATTTTATAGGATGAATGACATGAATAAAAAGGAGTGGGGAACAGAAACTAACACTTGATGGACATTTCAACCAAATATGATGATGCCTGGTCTTCTTGGGGGGGTTGCATTGGCAGGGGCTGCTCTTGATTTAAACAACAAACTGAAAAAAAATATGTATAAGCCAATCACAAAATTTGAACATGAACTAGATATATGGTGCTATTAAGGGATTCTTAGGAATATTGTAAAATATGATAATAGTATTTGTAAATGTTATAGAAAAAAAGTGTTACCTGCTAAGGATACATATCAAAAGGTAAACAAGTGAAGTGATATTCAGTGTGATATTTGCTTTAAAATATTCTTGTAAATACAAGTAAGGTGAAGATAGATGAGAAAGATTGACAAACTTAATAATTGTTAAACCTGAATGGTGGATGCATGGGAGCTCATTACACTGACTGCTCTACTTTTGAATGTGTTTTAAATTTTCCATAATACAAAGTAAAAAAAAAAAAAAAGGGCAGGGAAGAAATAAAAATGGTGAGACAGATATTTCCAAGTTCACTTTCAGATTCAAGACTAAATTATGAAGAAATCAGATATAACTTTTATTATGTATTACGGCATTTGTGCATGGCAAAGTATAATTTTATTTTTTAACTGATTTTTAAATTGGATTTTTAAAAGTCCCCTGACTAACCCGTAAATGCTACATATCTCCACCACATACAGTTTCACACCTGAATTGGCTTTGCTAAATTAACTTGTCAGGAATCTTTTATCAAGAAGTTAAGTACCCAGGATTCAGGAATGTTCTTTAGTTCCACCTCATTGATTTTGTTGGGAAAATAGTGTCTCACCCTGAGAATTTAAAATTTATTAAAGTGTTCTTTCTAATGTTTAGTACAGATTCTAAAATTTTAACACATATTTGAACTAGAAATATAGAGAGATAAAAGGATTACAGAAATGATAGTGAGCAAATTTGCTAATTGTATCGTATAATATGTGTATCAGTCCCTTGTGAAAAAAGGAGCAAATTATTTTACATTCAGTTTTAGTCATAAGAGATAAAATAGTTAAAAAGATTAATAATAAATCAGTAAGAGATGGCTTTTATCTTAAAGAGCCTTTAAGATAAGTTAAAGCTGCCATCTACTTTTTTTCATCTTTTCCATGTGATTTCCAAATCAACAGAACCAGTGAAAGAGGACTGTGTATTTTTTCTAAATTTTATAAATCATTAAATATTTTGATCAAAAGAAGCAGGCTTTTTTTTTGCCATAGCGACCAGTGATAATTTGAAGAAAGATACTCAACAAATACTTGAAATTCACTTTTATTGTTTGTGGCATTTTGTCAGCTTTATGGTTATCTAGTCAAGTAATAAGGCCCATGACGATTGAACATGAGCTTGTGACAATGATGCGTTCCTCTGTTTATTTCGGTACTACTCCGATTGCCCAGGGAGCTGCTTTCTTTGTCCCACATTGGCCACGACTGCCAAGTCTACTAGTCAAAACAATTTCACAATTGAACATTAATGGACTCAAGAACATTAGCAGAAGCAAATATAAGCAGGGTACCATAGTAACCCATGGAGTCTGAGGAAGTGGTATTCTATTAAAAGGAAAGATAATGTCCCAAAATAAAGCTTGACATAAACAGATTGGCTTCTCATACTTAAAATATCTCTTAATGTGAAATGAACTTCCAATTTTATTGTGTCCATATTTGCCACTATCATCTCATTTAAAAAATTCTGTTAATACTTAATATATTTTTAAAATAACAATTGAGTATCAAAGTAATGAGGGAAGGGAGATAAAATTATTTTAGATGTAAGCAATTTAGAATTTTTAGGGTTATGTGATAAATTTTAAGAAAGGCAACAGGCACGATTGGTCTATAAATTAATATGATTTTAGATTCAGCACTAGCAGTAATGTCACCTGACCCAGAAAGGAACATAGAAAATATATCCTTCATTCTCTTTTTTCTCATTTTTTTAACTTATATTGGTCAATCAGCATTCTTCAAATAAACATTTATTACAGTGGGTCTCAAACTTTTCATGTTTGAGGCAAACTCTTTAGCACTCAACCTACCTTTGAAGGGATTAATAGCACTAATCACAGAAAAAATAATTAACTTTTTAAAACTTCTCTAGTAGAGAAACTTCTCATAGTGTCTATTCCTATAAAAGTAATCATAATTTCAAAGAATTCACATCATCACCTTTCAAGATTGTGTCACTTAATATAACTGTTTAGTGCCAGACGAACATCTCTTAGGACATAGGAGTCAAATTCCTGCACATGGCAGGCACATTCTCATCTTTCAGCCCTTGGCTACATACCAAGGAAGAATATGGTAAATAGCAGAGGGGAGAACCACTGATTTATTATCTACTGGGTACAAAGCCCTGTAATAAGTTCCATGCACTCTTTTTTTTTTTTTTTTTTTTTTAGTTCCATGCACTCTTTTCACCTCTTAGTTTGTTTTCAGTTACACAGAGGACACTACAGAATGAGAAATAGATTTCTTTTTTTTTTTTTAAGATTTTATTTATTTGACAGAGAGAAACGCAGCGAGAGAAGGAACACAAGCAGAGGGAGTGGTAGCGGGAGAAGCAGGCTTCCTGCCAAGCAAGGAGCCCGATGTGGGGCTCAATCCCAGGACCCTGAGATCATGACCTGAGCCGAAGGCAGAGGCTTTAACCCACTGAGCCACCCAGGCACCCCGAGAAATAGATTTCTACACAAGAAGCTAGCAAGTGGATACTTATATCTATATTCAATCAAAAGGATTCTAGAACAGGTCAGCATATTTTTAATGTTGAGAAAAAGGCAAGACTAAACAATATTAATTCTATCATTGCAGGGCCAAGGTAATAATAAGAGAAAGGGGGAAATAAGGAGAAGAATGTAGGCTGAGGAGGAAAAAAAGAAAGATGGAGCAAATAAGGAGCCTGTGATTTACAATCAAGAATTAATTTAGGGATGTGTATTAGTTCCCTAACTTATCTACTTAGAATTCAGTTTAATTTGATTCCTCTTCCTTTGTAATATATATTTAATATATTTAACTAAGCTAAGTTAAACGTATAGGGTTCAAAATCATGCCAGCAGAGGAATGATCCAAGGAAATGGAGTCATGTTTAATTTCATGAAAGTGAAAGTTAACAACAGTAGTAGAAATCATCAGTTATTTTAGAGGATAGCTTGTAAAGGAGGAATCATATATACTCATTGTGACTCATACTTAGGTTGATTGTCCTTGTTTATGTGTCCAGCATTATTTCAGTCTACACGTGCTGTCCCTCCATAATTACCAAGAGTGTCCTATTTCAAAAGTGTTCTGGCTTGTATGATAGAGAATAGAACACTTTACTCATAAGCTGAAGTTATAGTGATACAGATTTTTACTCAAAATTAGGAAAAACCTTCCATAAGTTCAGTTTATCCAAAATGAGAGAAATCGTGTTATGAGCCAATAGAAATGTTAGAAGTTCTCAATTAGATGCTGAAAAATTATTGAGTGTTTCAGGGGGTCTAAACTAGGTAATGTTTAGAGGAGTAGAACTATTAGTTTGAATTATATAAAAGTATCAGTATCTGGCTGTTTTAGACTTACAAAAATGTGAATTTCATATAGTTCAGCCTAATATAATATCCATCAACACTCTTGGAGTCTATTCTATGTTTATCGTGTTATAAAGGCATGTTATATATCTGCAAAGAAACCTAAATTTATTTTATTTTAAAATCTTAAAAGTTTTTCATCAGAAAGAATGAAAATTAAGATATCTTTTTATTGGATACATTAATAAAATGTCAAAGCACATAAGTCAGAGGAATAGCATTGAAAGCTAAGAGGAAAGTTGGATATATTTTTATGCCAAACTGTATTGAAATGTCAGAGCTCTGTACTAGCATTTCCTATAAGGGATAAGATTCCTAGAAAAGAGTTCAGAATATGTTTTTATTTTTTTTTAATATTTTATTTATTTATTTGACAGAGAGAACACAAGCAGGCACAGTGGCAGGCAGAGGCAGAGAGAGAAACAGGCTCCTCGCTAAGCAAGGAGCCTGATGAGGGACTTGATCCCAGGACCCCAGGACCATAACCTGAGACAAAGGCAGTGGCTTAACCAACTGAACCACCCAGGCCTTCCCAGAATACACTTTTAAAAAACAAAATGTTGTAATACAGTCTGGGAGTGCTATAAAAGCCATGTTAAATTAAATCATGATAACAGTTAAGATTAATGAAAGGCTTATGAAAGTAGACTACTATTAATTGATTTGTACAATTGCATTATAACCATGTTTTCCAAACAGAAAGCAGTCACAGGGACCCCTTTCATGTGGGATATTACATTGACGCAATGGTAGCCTCCAAGCATATTAACCGACAGACATTCTCAAGAACCAAGAGACAGAAAGACTCACAGACCCATACTAAGGTGCTTGATTCACATTATTGAACCAAATGAAAACACACAGGAAGAAGCAAGGAGAAAGAGTTGGAGATGGGTTAACTTACTTGCAATAGGGTACAAGAGGGGTGGAAGGAAAATTCTACTGGACTCTTGTGTTGCATAACATTCTATGTCCCACCTCTCTCTTTCTGTTATATTGACCTTTATTATTGAATATGTGGTTACAAGTTACATTGAACAAGGAGGTGCAGTGAAGGAAGGCAGCTGAAGTCAATGCATTCTTGTTCTACTAGAGGTGTTTAGGGGCAGAACCTGGTCAGTTCTCATTTTCACTGACTTGATGAATAGCTTTGCCTTCTCTCTGCTCATGTAGGGTAGAACATACATGGGACAAAAATGGAACCACGATGTGTGTCACAAATAGGTAGCTGACTTAGTAATGATATACCTTTCAATCTGGAGGTGGCATGATATGTATTTTACAACTTGGTCTTTGTATCTGTTTCTATCTCTAAGTGATACTTCTGTTTATTCCATTTATTTTTTTAATCATATATGTCATTTATTCTATCTGTAGGGGATAGATATCCATATCTTACAAGTTATTGATTTGCCTTCTATTTATACTTTTTGTCTAATTATATTTAATATTTCTTATGAATATTACCTATGTTTTAGAAGCCGGTTGAATTGTTCACCATCTATACTTAATACATCTTGTGAGTTTCATCCATCACATTTTGTTTTCTGTTTTTCTACTTAGCAGAATTGGATATTCTTAAATAATACAGCAAGTACACAATGCAGACCCACAGGAGGAAAATAGGAGGGGAAAATAAGGAAGGGTAAAGGCTTAGTATCCCCAAGTAGCTTCAACCTGGCTATGGTTTCTACTTTTACTATTTTGCATATTCTGCATGTAGTCTTGTGTGACAAGGTCTTCCAGTGCTACAGATAAAAGAAATTGAAAGCTAATGATGTATCAGGTTACTTTATTATTTAATATTTAGGTTTGATTAGTAATTCCATAATTATAAATGAAATTTTAAAATACATAGCTGCCACATCATTAGGGGTTGAAAAGAAAATTGCTATAGGAATTACAGATAATATATGAACCTATTATTTCAAACCCTGTAACATGGGCATTTACCCCTGATACAAATGCTAATGGAGGAAATTGGCTAAAAATCAAATTTCATGTTTAGAGTGAATGATAGCAACATAAAAATACCTTCTTAGATGAAAAACTATCGTTTAAGTAGATTAAGTTACCCAAAATGATAGTCTTTATTTTATTCATTTATCAAACTATTCACTCTTCCATCTTTCTAACAAGTATCACTTAGATGTTAGGCACTGTTGTAAGAGCTAGTGATACAAAGATGAGTAAGTCTCTGCTCCCATTCTCAAATAATTCAGCTTGGTGGAGAAGACAGAGAAGTAAAGCATCTGTTAAAATCCAATATGATAACTCTTTTAAAGGGTCTACTTTGGAGACACAGAGGAGGAGTAGAGAGGGGAGGTACTATAAAAGAAAGCTTCATAAAGGAGTTGAATATTGAGCAAGAATTAATGGAAGTGAGGAAATAATTGGGATAAGGGGAGAAGAAACACATGAGTTGTAGAGAGAAGAATAACATTATTAGGGGCACAAAACGGAAAATAGATGTCGATTCCACGTGGAGAATTATCAGGAAATGAAACCTTGACAGATCTGGTCATGAATGGCTTTTATGCTACAAAAGGAAGATTAGAATTTATTCTGAAGTTGAAAAAAAGTGCCTAAAGAATTGTAAGTAAGAGGATGGCATGATTGCATCATCATGTTTGCAACTGGAAAGATAATTTTGGAAGAGGAATGGAGAGGATCAAGAGATTGATTATTAGCCCATTGTCCATGACAGCTGTCCAATTGTCAGAGGGTGGTGTAAGGGGGCGCCTGGTGGCTCAGTCGGTTAAGCATCTGCCTTCAGCTCAGGTCATGGTCCCAGGGTCCTGGGATCGAGCCCTGCATGAGGCTCCCTGCTTGGTGGGAAGTCTGCTTCTCCCTCTTCCACCACCCCTGCTTGTACTCCCTCTCTTGCTTTCTCTCCTTCTGTCAGGTAAATAAATAAAATCTTAAAAAAAAAAAAAAAAAAGAGGGTGTAGGAAGTGGAGGAGGAGACTCTCAAGTCATTAGAGAGCCACTGAGGATTAGATCACATCTTCCCATGTCTGAATAGTCCGGTAGTATTTCCAGCTCTTCACACCACCATGGTCACAGACCAGATGCTGGCTAATACCATGTTCATCTGCAAAATATCTTTTGGCTTACACTTTTAATTCTGGAAGGTATGTGTTAACTTTGTAGTCGCTTTACCTGTTACATCAGAAATGTTTTCCTCAAGGGGCGCCCGGGTGTCTCAGTCCTTAAGCGTCTACCTTAGGCCCAGGTCAGATCCCAGGGGCCTAGGATCGAGCCCCGCATCAGGCTCTCTGCTTTGCAGGAAGCCTGCTTCTCCCCCTACCATTCCCTCTACTTGTGTTTCCTCTCTCGCTGTGTTTCTCTCTGTCAAATAAATAAAATCTTTAAAAAAAAAAAAATGTTTTCCTCAAGCTTGGCTCACTGTTATGAAACTCAAGACTAAGGAAATTCACATGTATTTGTGAAATAGAGTTTTCTTTATTAATATCAATGTAATTAATATCACTATTGCCTCTTACTAAGATGCAAAGCAAATATAAAATGACATTATTAATGTTATATAGAATATTTTCCCAAAGTAATTTGTTGATTTTTAACCATAAAAGGTACTGACTCTATCTTTCCTCAATCTGTAAAACTCATGAGATGTATCATATAATTAATTACTGCATGTGTTCATCAGTGCTCTAAGCCTCTCAGACCTTGTTTCTGTCATTTGTGGTAAAAATCTTTTACTGGGACTATTGCCTTGTTAGTCTCTAGAGGCATTAGTTTCTAATTCCTCCTGATAAAACTGTTCTGTGGTTAATGTTATTTTAATGTCTTTAGCAGTCCAACTTTGTCTACTCTAGCTCACATGGTGTGGCTATACAGGCTTGGAGAATCCGAATTTTCTGCAGGGCTTCATCTCTTACTACCCTGCTTTCAGCCCACAGTGGACTTTTCTTCACTCCTATTCATACAGCTTGCTCTCTACTTAGAGTCCTCAAATGTGTTGTTCCTTCTGCCGGGAACACACTTCTCCCCAATAATCCATGTGGCTCACTCTTTTACCTCCCTCAAGTTCAATGTTTAAATGCTACCTTCTTAGTGAAGTCCTTCCCTGCCCATCATACTAAAAAAAGGTGCTGCCTTGGATCAATTCTCCTTCACTGTTCTATTTTTTTTTTTCAATAACACTTAGAATTTTGTGAAATTTATTAATTATATTTATTTTCTATCTCTTTTCCCCTATTAGAACATCTTTGAGATAAGGATTTGTATCTTGTTTTCTTCTCTCTGTTCTCTATAGGAGTATGTTCATGTATGGGAGCCCTCTCAACCCTGTGCAACCCAGAGAGTTGGTCAACTTTCATTCTTGTAGTTATTTGTCATTGTTTAATGATTTTATCACCTATTTCTGTCTTGGTGGGAGATGACTATTACACCATGTGTCCAATAATTATTAGTAAGATTACTTATGTTCACCTCACACAAAGACATCGAGGACTTTCCCCATTTACTGATAAGTCTCAAATTGTCATCTCCTTGGTCTTTTTGGCTTGATTTGCAGAATGAATACATGTTTCTACCCCTAATACTTCCCATATTATCATGAGGTAAGCACTAGACTAGCAAACAGATTCTGCCATAAATCTACTCAAACCATCTCACCAACCTGGCTTTGGTTTTTTTCTTTCATAAAATGAGGAGACAATAGAGATTAAACCGTGTCCTTTTCACCACTGACATTCTAGGGTTCTATTCTGTGGTATTTCTTCTGACCTGCAATGGAAACTGTTCCTTTCGCCCAGGAGATGGCTTAGCCCCTACTGCCTTAGAAAACTCGGCACTTGGGAAAAAGCATGGGCCTTCTCAAACCATAAAAGGTGGAAGAACTCTAGTTCCCTTATCTTCTCTGAGTTAGAGCCTTACTTGCCTTTTCCCTAGTAAGATTTCCACAAGGAGAAAAGTGTGGTCTACATTTTGCTTCCTAAGTGACTGTGTTTCTTACTGAATGAAGTTTTTTTTTTTTAAGACTCTAACTGTATTTTGAACAATTTAAAACTTAATTTTGAATTTAATAATTGGCCAGCAGTTTCCTCATAATATATACATGTGTATGACTAAAATAATACATATTACACAGTCATATATATTAAAATAGGTTGATGTTACCATTTCATGAGTTTGAATAAAACGTAGATGACAAACAAGTAGTTTGATTTACATGTACCTCTCATATGGAAATCAAAAAATGCCTTGGGGAAAAAATGTTGGCCAAAGCAAATGCCATCATTTGCAATTAACTACTTTACATTTAAATGATGCTTAGGTGTTTAGAAATCATTTCCTTTGTCTACTGATCTTCACAGTGACTCTGGAAAGGAAAAACAGGTGTTCAAATCAGATTGGATTCAGATCTTTGCTCTACTACTCACTAATTGTGAGTACTTGGAGGAATCAGGTCAGCCCTCTGAGCCTCAGTTTAGGCAGGTATATATAATGGTGATTACAGTGCTTGCTTCATTTAGTTCCACCATTTTCCAAGTTGTGCTAGCACTAAATGAGTTAATACTTGAAACTATGAGAGTGCCAAGTACATAAGCTGCTAATATTATTATTACTGTTTATAGATAAAGAAATTGAGGGTAGAGGAGGTTAAGTGATTTGTCCACTTGGCAAAACTCATAACTTGTGCACCCGGGTCTTGTTTATTAGTCTGGGGCTCTTTCTCTGAGAACCACAGTAATATGTTAAAGCCTGTCAAGAATCCACTCAGCAAAAAGATCAACTAAGATCAAGGCTGCATTATGACTTTCTTGGGCCACAAACACTTACAACGCTTTCTTGGGCTCACCAAAGAAAAAAATAAGCCTAGATTGGATTCATTAAGATATATGCATTACTATTCACTTTTCCTTCATATTTTAAAGGAAATTAAAATTAGAAAATTTCCATGAGTCTCTAAATATAGCGTGGGCCCTAGGCACTGTGCCCACTGTGCCCAATGGTTAAATCAACCTTAAGTTAGAAAAAAACTGCTTCATACTGAGACAAACAATAAAAATAAGGGATTTTCTATCCCTATGTTTGGTCTTACAATTGAGAGAGTGTTCTAGTGAGATCTTTCAGCTGACCCCTCAGTGCCTCACAAAGTGTACTATAGTTAGCTTCTAAACCAAGTTAAATAAAACTGGGACACCTGCCAGATCCTATTGCCTCACTCTCCACGAATGATGGATGGGATTATACAAATTTAAAAGTTGATGATAAAGAAGTTAATATTTTAAGGCATGTAAAATATGATTCTTCCACATCAGATAATGAAATCTAAGATTAATCACAAACAAATTTGTACTAGGACATGTTGTAGTAATTCATCATGTCTTCTCCAGAAGTGGTATCTCTGTTGAATGTTCCCAAACAGTGTCAAAGTCAGTGTCTGGAGTAGATGTAATCAGGAAGGAGAAAGAGCCCAGAGTCATGCATTTAAAATGTGTAGGCTTTATATGATCATCACTGTGAGGAAGAGGAATGGTACGTTGAAACTTTTGTAGCACTTCCCTCATGGTATTTGGGTTCCATTTTGAAAGAATCTATAGAACTTAGGAATTCAGGGCTTGAACTGTATAAAATCTTCAAGAAAGAAAGCTAAATAAATACGTCATTGCTTGGCAATCTTAGGATAAGCCTACCCTTCTTTGCTGGGTAATTTTTAGTGTGCGTGACCATCTGAGTTTCCTCAGACAGGAAGGTTTATGAATGCAGGGAATAAAAGCTCATGGGAAAATGCCTTCTGTAACCTTTTCCCTGTTACTTTTCTTGATCGCTGGGAGCTTTATTCTCAGCAGCATAAAGTGTGTGTATGTGTATGACATACAATCGTGTACAGATTTTAACTACTCAATTATTATACTGACACAGACATCAAACAGACAAAAAAATAATTAAAGTTACACCAGTTATTTTTCTGATGCATGAAAATGATGTTTCAAACTGAGGGAAATGTATTAGTAGAGATGTAAACTTGGGTATCTAAATCCTTAGACCTAGAAACTGATTTCAAGCTGAAAAAGTCATTTACATTAATCATTGATATGTCAGCGGAAAGCTTGTAAATTTGTCATCTCTAAAAAGCAGTTTTACGTTATAAAGTCACTCAATAAAACCCTTCAAGTGTAGGACGGAGGGGTTTATTGCCATTATTTATTACATGTTTTAACATTTTAACGTGATTATTTTTGTTTTGCCTTTTTAAAAAAGAATCAATTAAATGAATTAGTGTACTCTGAAAGAGTATCCTTAAATTTTGCTTCAAATAGATTCTGGTTATCATCAGTTTCAAACTAAGGAAACAGAATTATTTATGTATAATTTAACTGAGATTTATTCAACTTTTTAAGAGTTTATTTGGGAAGATACTGTGCCTACCTTTCCTAGGACTTGCTCATACGTATTCAGACAATGTTAATTAATTTGCTCAAGAAACATATACAGCTACATGTTAGGATAATAGGCATTGAAAAGGTAGGCAGGCAGGAAGAACTAAAAAGAAAAGAAAGAAAAAAGAAGGAAGGAAGGATGGTAGGAAAGTAAGGAAAAAGGCAGTGTAAGGAATTGATTGGGAGCAAGGGTTATGGAGTTAGAGGGCCTGAGTACGAATACAGTCTCAATAGCAAGAAATTACTGCTATCTGCTTTAGTTTCCTTATTTTTAACACTATTTTAATAATAGTCCAACTTTCTAGGGTTCTTATGAGGATCGAATGGATTTATGCATGTTAAGTGCTTAAAATCATGCCTTGCGTTTAGTAAGCCCTCAATAAATGTTAACTATTAACTGAATAACTCAGCTGCAAAGAAACTCAGTGTATAAGGAAAATGAAAAAATACAGATGTAGGTACACTATAATACAATGTAGTGAATGCTGTCATAAAATATCTGAATGAAGTGCTAGAGGAACTACAGATATGATACTAGATGAAAAAATATCATGGTGATTAGGAAATAGAGATGATGGGGGCTAAAAACCATCACTGCAGGGTGACCCAAAGGAGGAGAGTAATTCTGATTAGGTGAGTCAGACCAAGCTTCCAACAGGATTTTATGTGGACGGATGATAAGATTTTCAGAAGCACGAAGATGAAAGCACTTGAGCAAAAGATTGGGGGCATGAAAATACAGATTTAAGGAATGGTGATCAGTTAGGTGTCCTGAAGGAAGGGAGTGTCAGAGTTGATGGAGATGAGCCTGGAAAGGAAGGTTGGGATCAGGCAGTCCATAGCTTCTCGCGATCCTATGAGCATTACAAAGCCACTTAAGGATTTACATGAAAAGGTGACATCATTGAATCTGTCTTGAAAAGATAGCTCTGAATGTGAAAGAGTGGGATCTGGTATACCCAAAACACAGAACGGAGAAATTCATGCAGTTGTCAGGAAAAGGGAAGGTGGCTAAGAAATGGTTGAAAGGCGATCAATAAATGTCCACCTAGAAGTAAGAACTGCAGCAATGCTCATCACAGGTGAAGGGGTACTACTGCTTGGCCCTCCATCTCCCTTAACCAATAGTTCTAAGGTTCAGGCCTCAGTGGGGCCAAATGCTGCCTTGGGACAAACTGCTTGGATATCTAATACTGTATTTTCATGATCTACTAGAAACAGTTAAGTTATTTTTTTGATGCATGTGCTTAACTCAGTGGAGGTGTCTTAGAAATGCATAATGCAGCAATTTAAAATCAAGTCTGAAATCTAACATTATTTAGAGAAAGCAGAGTTATAGAGCTAGTTTCTTCCAGATTCCATCCAAAGCAATTTAGCAACTAAGATACAAAAAGGGCACTGTAATAATGTATTCTTACTCATAGGGATTATATATTTTTGTTTAGATTTTGAGTGAAGCATCACTATGAGGCTCTGTCGAAAAGAATGATCTCTGTGGTCTTCTTAAGTGTTTATCATTTTTTCAAATGCCAAATGTTTTGAAAAGTTCATAGATAGTACAAAAACATGTTGAAACTTCCTGCAGCTTTTCTTTGGAGTGTCTTGAGTGGTAGTTAAGTGTTTAGTATGAATTTGAAAGTAATATTATTTCGTACTTTTGTCTTTTTCATTTGAATTATTTCAATTTCAGAAAACACTAAGATGTATTTTGTACAACAAACATCCAAATTTCTCATAAGTCTTTCACTAGGGTGTTATTAATGTTAATTGTTTTATTAATTTGATATAGGGAGTACTGGTATTCTTATTTGAATCATAATGATCCTAACAGCCAAAGAAATAAATAAACTGCAACTCTCCAAAGATTGTTGGCAGTGTAATTCACCATAGCTTAGTCTTTTAATATTGTGGGTTGATCTCTTATTCTAAAGAAAGGCTAGTGAACTTGTGATTATTTATGTAATATTGTATTTGAAGCTTTTCCCCCATATATGTAATGATGATTTGAAATAATGAACTGATTAAGGGGATGATAGAAGGTATTGATGTCACCTAAGTGTTGAGACCTAGTTTTCTTCTCCTCTCTGGTCTTCCTCTTCTCAATTCTCTCTCTTTTTTTTTTTTTAACTTTTCTCCTTGCTCTTTCTCTCCCCTCTCTCAGTTGCTCATTGAACTATCATGTCATAAGAACTATGTGTCAGAAAATGATTACATCACAGGAAATTAATGAGAAATTTCTATTTTATTAATAAATTAATGATTCTTAATTAGTATTAATAAGAATTCTCAAGATATATTTTTCATTTACAAACAGGTACAAAAAGGTATGCAACAGAATATATGTCCCCCAGGCATGTAATCTATTGTTTTTGTTTTTGAATCTGTAGCTTATTGTCCTACCAAGGCATTCTTTAATCACTATTAAAGTCTTCTATCTCTGGGATTCTGGCAGTTTTGTAAAATATCTTTGTATTTTTGTATGGTACAACAGTGTATTTATATCAACACCTAGCAGGGTGGTTTAAAAGTCTTGTTACAAACGAATTCACCATGAGCTGTTTTCAAATTGTGCAACTCTTATATGTTAGATATTACCCGACTCAGACTTTCCTATCCTAGAATCTGGACAACTGTTATAAAATTGATGGTAAATTCAGTTTCTTTCAAAATCTCTACAACTTGAAGCAACTTGAAAATATTGCAAACATTTTCATTTTAAAGGAAGAGTTTTTTTTTAAATGAAAAGCCTAAATTTCATTAAATGTGTCTCCAATTAGAATTGTTCACTTTGAATTCTGCGTTGAAGGAACTATGCTGAAACCATAAGTTGTCATAGAAACGGCATTGCTGCCAAACTCGACCTTAATTAAAACCTTTTTTAAAAAAAATTACCATGAAATGAGTTTTAAGAAATAAATGCCTTAGGCAATTTGAATTTGATAGCAGTAATGTTAGTGTTAATAGATACATGTAAAATTCAGATGATGGTATACGCTTGTAAAAAAAGCCATGAAGACATGAAATCCAGTCATTCAGAAATGATTGAAATATTTTTTATATGTTTCTTAGTTTTATAATTTTATTTTCAAAGCGAGAGATTTATTTTGAAAGAACAAGAAATGTTAGAATAAAATTTACTTTTTAAAATGACAATCATTTTGGGCTGAAGTTTTATAATATACATATATACTAGGAATGCCTGGGTGGCTCAGTCAGTTAAACATCTAACTCTTGATGTCATCTCTCATCTCAGGTCTTAATCTCAGAGTCTTGAGTTTAAGCCCTGTGTTGGGCTCCATGCTCCATGTTGGGCTCCTGTGTTGGCTCCATGCTTAAGTAGGCAGGGAGCCTACTTAAAAACAAAACAAAACAAAAACCATAGTGGTTTTACAATATACAAAAATACTTAAACTTATCTTCCCTGTAGTATGAGTACCAAGACAAATTCAGAAATTAATTCATTTTTAACTATTGATAAGGATAAACCACTAAGTTTTAAAGATAAGAATATCCATATTTATTTAATTGTAATTCAGCTACTGATATAACTGGCAAAAGAGTATTCATATACATATATTCATTTGCATTTTATTATGTTGCTTGTGTATATGAGAAAGATTGGCTCATATTAAATATTCATGTGAGTTAAAACACAAGGCCTCTACCTTGTTCTCTGTGTTTGGTTTGTATATATATATTTTTAACCAGGTGCATTAGCAAGTTAGTCAACTGTATTTTTTATTTATACTTCAGTACAGAAAGGCAAGCATTAGAACATATATGTTCAGATGAAGAGCAATCAGAAATAAGCCGATGTTGGCTTTACATACATATATTTGATTTTCATAATATGCATTTCACACCAAAGAATTCTGGATTTAACAAATTCAGTTAAGCTGCTACCACTGATGAATGTTGGCAGTTTAAATAACTGGTTACTTTTTAGAAAACAGATGAAATCAAAGCATACTTGAATTCAATGTGCATGTCTACTCTGACCATTAGTGCTTGTTTTTTAGCTTTCAACTATAAAATACATATGACTTTTCCATATGTAATTGGGGTACAAGTGTCAAGGTACATTTTTGTCTATTTAGATGTTCATATTTAGCTACTACTACTTTATAGTTACCCATTAGAAAGCTCAGGTACAGCTCAAGTGAAATGTACTATTCAAGCATTGAATTTTGATTCATGTATGCCTCCCATATTTGAGATACACTAAGTTAAATGGCTGACTTATTAAAAAAAGTGATTTTAAAGTTCTCACTCTGGAAACAGGTTGACTAATGGTTTCCTTGACTCAAGATGAAATGTATTCACTGCTTAACTGATTGTGACAGCTGTGTTTTGTTCACAAAATTTTATCTAAAATAAATGCTTTCTGTCATTTATCAAGTCAGCTTTTATGGGCACCTCCTTTAAGTCCAGCTGGCAACTGGGGAGAATACCCACATGATTAACCATTGTTTTTAGGGGAGGAACATTGCTTTATACCAGTTGAATATTCTTGCTCCCAAGTTCCACAGGGGCAACACAAAATGGGCCAGACACATTGACTGCATCACACCTGAGGAACACAGAGCTTGGGGAATCCACATTTTTATAGCTAGCAGTAGGCAAGCCTGCTCTTTGTCCCAAAGGGAGACATTTCCTTGACTGTGAAGGTTGATTACTGCAAATACAAATGGAGAGATGGCCTGGGGGAGAAGCAGTCATTATCCTGCAGTCTTGTAGGAAGTTACCCATATAGAAGATTCTATCAGGTAACACTGTCAGTTATTTTGACATACAAAACCCTGTTTTAGGTAGATTTGGATGCACATTTTCTTGTATTTCTTGTATTTTTTTGCTAATGACTCTCTGAATGTGTATATTGCAGACTATATACTTACCACCTCAGTTTCTTTTTAAAAAATTTTTAAAATTTAACTTAATTAACATATAGTGTATTATTAGTTTCAGAGGTAGAATTTACTGGTTCATCAGTTGCGTATAACACCCAGTGCTTGGGGTGCCTGGGTGGGTCAGTCGTTAAGCCTCTGCCTTCGGCTCAAGTCATGATCCCAGGGTCCTGGGATCGAGCCCCACATTAGGCTCCCTGCTCAGTGGAGAGTCTGCTCCTCCCTCTTCCTCTGCCCACCGCTCTGCCTACTTGTGCTTCTCTATCTCTCTGTCAAATAAATAAATAAATAAAATCTTAAAAAAATAAAAACACCCAGTGCTCATTACATCAAATGCCCTTCTTAATGCCCATCACCGAGTTACCCCATCCCCCCACCCACCTCCCCTCTAGCAACCTTCAGGTTTTTCCTATAGTTAAGAGTGTTTTATGGTTTGTCTCCCTCTCTGATTTCATCTTATTTTATTTGTCCTTCTCTTTCCCTATGTTCATCTGTTTTGTTTCTTAAAATCCATATATGAGTGAAATCATATGATATTTGTCTTTCTCTGACTGACTTATTTTGCTTAGCATAATACCTTCTAGTTCCATCCATGTCATTGCAAATGGCAAGATTTCATTCTTTTTGATGGTGAGTAGCATTCCATTGTATGTATATACCACATCTTCTTTATCCATTCAAATGTCGGTGGGTAGCTGGGCACTTTCCATAGTTTGGCTATTGTGAACATTGCTGTTATAAACATTGGGGTGCATGTGCCCCTTCAAATAGCTATGTTTGTATCCTTTGGGCAAATACCTAGTAGTTCAGTTGCTGGGTCATAGGGTAGCTCTATTTTTAACTTTTGAAGGACCTTCCATACCGTTTTCCAGAATGGCTGCATCAGTTCACCTTCTTAATCCACACTATTTTCCAGAAAATCAGCATCAAATAAATTATTAATATTAGCTAATATGGTTCAGTTTCATTGCCTTCAATAAGTTAACATGCACACAACACAATAGGGATGATTTTACCTTCAGAAGCTAGAATAGACTGCTTTGATGGATGATACGGTGTCAATGTAAGGTGCCAATACTGACTCTTGACAGAACTTGAATGAAATGATTTCTTTGTGACATGCATGGAAAAGCATTCCAAAACTTCTGAAGTAAAATGATTTATTCTCTGATATCATCTTGTCAGATATTTTCATCTCACACCCTCTATTTTCTTTAGTTCTTATAGTCTAAACTGCTATTTCCCTCACTTGATAATCAGGTTCTAAAAGATATCTTCCAAATTTGGCCAATCACCCAAGAGCTTTCAAAGTTATTCTTCAGGAAATTGGCTTTCTTCATTTTGAGACATTTAGAGAAAAACAAGCATCTGGAAGCTACCTCTCACTATGGCCATTATTAATGTATTAGAAGATTTAAGCACATATTTGAATTTACAGCTATTGAAAAAAATGAAAATTTTGATGACTACTTTGAGAAACAGCAGGTTAAATTGTAGAAGCAGTGAACTAAGAGGGTGAAATCGTCTGCAGTGTTCAAGTGGTGCTAGATGTCAGAGATCAATGAAATTGTTTCTAGAGTCCCTAGAAGACAGAGTCTGCCTATTTCAAATGAATTTTGTCCTTCAAATTATCATAAGAAGAATATGTTCTGTTAGTCAGTGGCTTTTTGTTAATATTGCTGAAACAAGGAAAAGCAACAAGGCCATCTTTCACTATAAGCTAACTTTGAATTTGTCATAATTCATAAAGATAAAAAGAAGCTATATAACTTACAGAATTAGAACAACCAGAGTCATTCTTTGGGATGAGGAAAATCAGGGATCAGAATATTATAGGGCAAGGAGTAAAGACTGATGGGTGAGGCAGCTGGTAAAGGTGATATTGGTAGTAGTGGGGGTGGAGTGGTCAGTACTATCCTAGCTGAGTGCTGGGGGCCTCCACCCTGGTCCCTCTGACTCTCCTGTGGCCATGCCCACCTCACAGACTGAGGAGTCCACAGAGACAGCTAGAAATGTTCTCTTAGTGTCTGTATTTCTCTCTTCTTGACCACATTTGAAAAACCTGAGATGCCAGAATTCGATGCCCAAATGGATTAGAATCTGCTTTCTAGGTCCTGCATGTCTTTCTGAGGGTGGCCTGGCCTGTTGGTGATAATAGCTACCATTGATGTCCTCTGCTATGGTATGTTTTCCTTCACAAATATTTTACTTCGGTTGATACATATTCTCAGAAATTCTCCCGTAGGCCCACCCCTAGGTGGGGCCCGATGTGTGGTGGAAGAAGATTTCACCTAAATGTCTTGAAACTCTGTAGCGGTAGTGAACATCCATGGATCTAACTTCACCTACCTGCCATCATCAAGCATTATAAACAGTCATATTGCAAGTGGCCTCTGTTGAGAACTCACCAATCCTACTTTTGGGTATTTCTTTTGGCTGAATCTCTGACTTCTAGAAGTTTAGTTCACAAATATGTGTTGTATGTTATCTTTCTTTTTTTTTTTTTTAATATTTTATTTATTTATTTGCCAGAGAGAGAGAGATCACAAGTAGGCAGAGAGGCAGGCAGAGAGGGAAGGGGAAGCAGGCTCCCTGCCGAGCAGAGAACCGGATGTGGGGCTAGATCCCAGGACCCTGAGATCATGACCTGGGCCAAAGGCAGAAGCTTTAACCCACTGAGCCACCCAGGTGCCCCCGTATGTTATCTTTCTAAGGACCTGTTTGACTTATAAGAGCGCTGGAACTTTTCTGTTCCATCTTACCTTAGCTGACCTCCTTGAACCTGACATCTTGCTTGCTTGCTTTTGCTAATTTTCCAGCTCTCTCTTTTCAGAGAGGTCCCTGACCTGGTCTCTTTTTGGTCAAGCCATGATACTTTCTCTTTCTTTTCCTTATCATTCCATTTTCTCTAGATAATTTTATTTTCAACATCTCATCAAAGATGCTTTTGTCTTTGATATATAATAATTTAAATATATTCAAATAATTCAAATATAACTGCAAATGTTGCTGAAAAATATAAGAAGATATAAGGGATCTACCATAAGGGATCTACCACTTTCTTTTATAGGAGTCCCCTTGTGGTCAGTGGCCATTTTTTTATGTTTCTCAGGATGGCTTCTTGGGTATGTGATTTCTGTGTGTGACTAGACATGGCGCTGGGCTCAGAAGGGTCTCACACTTGATTTAAAGCCATATTGGGGCCATTTTAACAGCCTTATAAAATGTATTTTTCAGTTCCTATTTTGTAAGGAAGTCCCATGGGACAATGGTTTATGTGCCAGGAATTTGGAGCCTAGGTTCATTCATGATGACACCTAGCACTACCCTCCTGGTCACCACTTTTTTGTTCCCTAAGCCCAGACCCTGCCTGACCTTCCCTTTCTGTCTCCCTGCCCTAACCGATGACACTGCTGCCTTCTGGAGGGTGGAAAACTCATTGTGTCCACTGAGTGTGATTAAAAGAAAAAGGAGATCCAAATTCAGCTCAGTGCCTCTAACAGTGGCAGAGATCTGGACAGGAACATAGGGTTGAAGAGGATTGAGGTCAGGCACTGGGGAAGTCGCGAGGCCGAGTTGGTAGCAATTGTCCCCATTATGGTTTGGCAGCAACACTGCCCATTTTAAAAGAAACTTGAGAGTTAGCTGGACACTGTAGATTGAGGCAGTGGGCTCATGGAAAGGGGAGATACCTGCTTCAGTTTCTCCAGACCCCATCCGTAGGTGGGCTTTGTGTATTGCCCCAGCAGCTGGTGGAAAAAAGAAACTGTCATTCATCAGACCTGAGCTTGCACCTGACCTATCCATGGGGTGGCCTCCTGGTTGCTTGTAAGGGTTGGCATGCAACACTGAGAATTCTGTGCTCCAAATTGACTCATTGGCCAGCTCTGTGCCTCGGGGGGCTCTATCTTCCTTCTGCCAACCTTCCTAAGTCTGACTTGTGCTTATTCTGGCCACCTCAAAGTTCCCTCTGAAATAAGAACTATGAAGTTTTGGTGATTCTTCATATAAATTGAATGCTCTTATGTTTTCATTTAATCCTGACATTGTATATTATAGACGTAAAGGGTAAAATCCATGCTAATAATTTCAATTAATTTTTTTTACTTAGAATCTAATTATATACCAAGTTAATAGAACGATCATAGAAAAGAGGAAAAAATACTTATACATCTAACTATACTTCTTTCTTTCAAAGAGGCAAAACTAACCCTTGTATCAGAAGTCAAGATAATGGTTAACCTTTGTCAGAGGGGTTGGGTAAGTACTAAAAGAAGGCATAAGTGGAATTTCTGAAGTCTTTGTAATGTTCTATTTGTCCTTCTTGGTCTTGGTGCCAATGATATGTTCACTTGTGAAAGTTTATCAAGTTGCAGTTTAACATTTGTGGATTTTTCTGTATGTTATACCTCAATACAAAAATTCGAAAAAGTAGGCTAAGAATAAAAAATTCTCTATTTTTTTTTTTTTTTTAAGATTTTTTTATTTATTTGACAGTGAGAAACACAGCGGGAGAGGGAACACAAGGAAAGGGAATGGTAGCGGGAGAAGCAGGCTTCCTGCTGAGCAGGGAGCCCGATGCGGGGCTCGATCCCAGGGCTCCGGGATCATGACCTAAGCTGAAGGCAGACGCTTAATGACTAAGCCACCCAGGCGCCCCAAAATTCTCTATTCTTGAGGCACCTGGGTGGCTCAGTGAGTTAAAGCCTCTGCCTTTGGCTCAGGTCATGATCTCAGAGTCCTGGGATCAAGCCCCACATCGAGCTCTCTGATCAGCAGGGAGCCTGCTTCCCCCTCTCTCTCTGCCTCCCTCTCTGCCTATTTATGATCTCTCTTTCTCTTTCTCTATCTCTGTGTCAAATAAATAAAATCTTAAAAAAAAGAAAAATTCTCTATTCTTTTAATCACTGCTACTGTAAAGTGTGACCTGATTCAGTTAATGTGCGGTTAAGTGGAGGAAATGATAAAACCAGAGAAATTTATTTTCTTTTTTATGCTAGAGTTATAAGCTATGTAGATGAAACAAAAACAAAAATAAAAACAAAAAAAACCATTGTTTTTGACCAAAACTTTAAAAAGTAAAGAGTAACAAGAGGCGAGATATAGTACTACTAAAAAGTTCTCCCTAGATAGGCACTGGCAATGGCTTGGGACGGTGACATTTTAAGAGCTGTTCTGTGGGGTGTAATTCAGGAGTTGGAACCAAACTTGGTGAGGTTAAAGCAATGTATTTTCATAATTAAGTAAAAAATTGGTGTGTAAGAGGAATGTACTCTTGTCGATTTCATCTGGTTGATTTTTTTCCTTTTTTTTTTTCTTAGTTGTCACTATTGATTTGGGGGCAGTTTTTAAATACCCTCAAGTATTCCTTCCTCATAGGAGCAGGGAAAACTGTATAAACTTTAAATTGGAGAGGAGCAGCCAAGTGCAATTTCCTACAAAATGTAAGAATTGTAGAATATTTTTTTTAGAATTGTAGAATATTTAAAGTAACTGATATTCTCTGCATTTCCATTATTTGTCAAATAATTTCAAATACATGAAGGATGGGAAATAATTGAAAAATACATGTCCAGTGACAGAATATTTAGTGAATTTATTATCTATCCCTACAATATTAGCAGATTTATATATGGTTTCTCTGTCAACCGTCTCTTTGGATTAGTTCACCTTCCTTTCTATCACAAGTTTATTTCCTGAAAATCAAATACAATAATATTAAATCTATGCTTATAAGCTTCAGTTGACTCTCTGTTATCTATTGAATAAGATCTATATTACTTAATTTGTTCTACAGTGCCACAGTTTGCTTGCAACCTGATCCCAGACTGCTCCTCTCACCTTGTCTTCTGCCATTTCTCTCCATCTTTCCTTAGCTCTGTAACCCTGAACCTATTGTGGTTTCAGGATTATGTCATGACCACTCATATGCCTGCTACTATACTTTCCCTAAGAAGATTTTACTTCTCCTTGTCTTCTATGACCACCCAGAATTAATACTCCCCTCTTGGTCATTTTATGGAATCTTATTCATATCTCTGGAATAGTTCTTAACTCAAAATATATTTGTATATCTGACTGCATGTCACTAAACATGAGAAAGTGAAGTGAATTTAATCCTCATTTCTAAGGGCATAGCTTAGTGCCTGGCTCATAGTGCTCAACTATGTTGCTTAAATAACTGATTATTTAAAAATTGGAAACCAGGGGCTTCTGGGTGGCTCAGTCAGTTAAGCGTCTGCCTTTGGCTCAGGTTATGATCCTGGGGGTCCAGGATTGAGGCCCGCATCAGGCTCCCTGCTCAGCAGGAAGTCTGCTTCTCTCTCTGCCCCTCCCCGCTCATTTTCTCTCTCTCTCTCAAATAAAATCTTTAAAAAAAATAATAAAAATTTTTAAAAATAAATAAAAATTGGAAACTGGATGGAACCCAGTGAACTAAAACTATCAAAAGTAATTTCTACTATAACTTGATTTTAGAAAAAGGATTTTTTATTCTCATAGAAAGTTTCAGTTATGCAAGATGAACAAGTTCTAGAGATCTACTGTAAAGCATAGTATACTACATTGTATACTTAAATTGTATACCTACATTGTATACTTAAAAATTTATTGAGAGGGCAGATCTTATGTTAAATGTCCTTATCACAAAAACAATAATAGTAAATAATACATAGAGGAGGCAGGAGGAAACTTTTGGAGGTGAGGGTATGTTTATGGCATAAGCAGCAATGATGGTTTCACAGAAGTATACTTACGTCCAAACTCATCAAGTTGTATGCAGTAAATATGCACAACTTTTTATATGTCCACCATACCTCCACAAAATGGTTAAAAAATATTTTGTGTTAGCTCTGAACATGAGTTTGAGCATTCTCTCATCATTTTGGATAGTTGAGGCAGTTCTAGGATGAGGCAATTAACTGTCTGAAATTCCAATCTGCTGTCTTTAATCTTAACATGACAAAATATTCCCCTACTGTTACCCTCCAGAGACTTTATATATCTTTTCTTTTGAAATGTCTGTGTGTGTGTGTGTGTGTGTATTTGTGCTTGTGTTTTAATTTTCAGATTAAGTACCATGCCTAGAAGTCTATGGCTTTGGAAGGGAAGGCAACTTGATAAATCTTAATTTTCCTAACCAGAAGATCAGTGGTTTGCAGAAATTTAAAGTACCTTTCAGTGTCATAAACACTATTAAAAATTCTACCAACCTACTCTCTGAACAATAAAAATAACATGAATGAACAATAAAAAAAATGACAGAAATCTAAGCATAAATGCCTGTAACTGAAAAGCTTTCCATTCAACTTGTTGTTGTAGTTAAGATCCCATGGACTCAATGACCATATTACTTTACTGTCTTATACTGGCTCAGTTGGAGGCCAGTATGTGATTTTGGCAAAGAGAAATGGAAAGTGTGTCTTTTTCAGACATATTCTATGTTTATCCTGTTTACTTGTGATATTTTAAAAAATTAAATTGTTCACACACAGAGGCTACCCTTTTTCTCCGTGAGCTCCATTTTGTAATCTGAACTTTAGTATATTGAAATACTACTCCTAGCCTCCACAGCAAAGAGCTTTCTGACTAAATAAACTTAGCAGTCAAAGGTCTGGTCTGTACACTCACATGGGTTATTTTCAATTCTCCTGAGACTGAAATCACCATAGCAATGACATTTTATTCTACCTACCGCCTTATTGGAGATGCCTATTAATATACCATTTATCAGAACAGATTAGTTTATTTTGGTGTTATAATAACACTTTTTACAGGCATTTAAACTATCCCACCTCCTTTGCACAGCCTTTTCTATCTTGAATTTTTTCCCTCTATTCACAACCAGAATCATTGAGCTCAATCTGTTTTAGTAGAGAAAAGTATAGAACAATTTGAACTTAAAATTTTGAATAAGATTTAATAACCCTTCCAGGCATGTAGTAACCCAAAGCTCTGGCACAAGGTAAGATTTTGAGATCCAGGACAACAACTGAGAGTATAACTAGACATAAACCTAAGGGGAACTAAGGTCTGCTTTTTAGATTAAAAAAAAAAAAGAAATGGAACAGAATGGAATGGACAGAATAATGTGGAGTCAGTTGGATAGATGTGATCTACACACCTCAGTAAAATGTGCCAAAGAGAGGAAAAAATAACCAATCCATGCAAGAAATGAGGAGAAATTCCCCTTGAGCCATGTGAAAACACAGGAGGAACCCTTTTCTGTGGAATCTGTGATCTTAGTGTTAAGTGGTCTGAGGCAACTCATATGGGTAATGCGAACTTCCAAAGCCAGAGACCACAAAATACTGAAATTTTCTATACATGTTTATTGGCCTCATTCACTTTTCCTGTCTACTCCTTTTCTCTTTGATCCTTCTTACTAGAAGGGTCTAACAACCTACCGAATTTCGTGAAGATTTCTATCAACATTAATAGAATGGAGAAATGATCTCTTTCTGTTTTTTCCCATACTGGCTGCTTCAAGTCTATTAATATAAAGGCAGTCTTTAATTCAACAGGTACATTATTTTTTGTAAAGATTTAGATTTACAGCTAAGTAGTAGATCCCCAATAAATGACAGACATACCAATTGGCTTTACATCAGCATAATATGAGGTAGTTTGAATTCAATAATGTCTTCAAATATCCCAGTCATACTAAGCAACTTAAATGTATCATTTCCTCTATGACTGGCATGAGTGGTCTTTTCCCCATAAAAGTGCTTTTGCTTCCTTTGAAGATGTCTATGTACCACCACAACTCTATGCCTTTTACTTATGCTTTTCCCCTCATCTGGCATAAACATCTTATAATTTTCAGCTTTCTGGCCCCTCCTTCATAAAGCTATTTCTGAACCTCCCTGTTAAAATCGGTACTCCCTCCTTTGTGCTCTCATTGTGGTGCTTTGTCTATATCTCTTTGTAATGGCTTTGCATTATTACTATTTATGTGCATCCCTATCTTTCCCACTAAACTGTAATCTCTTTGGGAATAGAGAACATGCCCTATTTGTTCTTATTGTACAGTATTCTAACATGGCACCCGTCTTAAATTAGATACTTGGTATGTATTCGGGAGTTTCACTACATTATGGATAAAAAAAAACCAATTTTCTAGGGGCTGAATGCATGCTGCAGTTAGCAAAGTTTTCTAACTGTATTGTATCAGAAGCAAAGGAAGTAATAAGTTATTAATGGAGATCATGAGGGAGACATAATTTTAAAATGGAATAGATATCCAAGTACATTAATATTGAAACAATATATGAGTTAAATAGAAGCATAGCACAAATCAGCCATTAGACTGCAGGCTCCAAAGGCTTTAGTATTAGCTTCTGAGTTTACAACTTTAAATCAGGTTAATAGTCAAAATGAGGGAAACTGCTATCTTTGTAGTGGAGTCTGCTTATCCTCCCTTCCCCTGGATTGTTACCCTGAGACAGGGCCAATTATTTATCAAAGGGATATGGGAAGATTTAAACAAAAATAAATTTTAAAAAATTCTTTATCAAGATTTAAATCAAGCTTTGATTTTTAATGACTTTTACATTTAGGCTGAAGGGAAAAGCAAACTCAGCTTCTTGCTACCTTTTTTTTTTTTTTTTTGTCTGACATAGATGAAGACGTCACCATTAATAGTTAGATCTGCCTTTATAAACCATTATCTTGGACTTTGCTTCAGAAAAATTCCCAGAAAAGAACAGAGGGTCTTAATAGTTTACTTCTTAGCTAGGTGCCCATTGAAGAAAAAGTGTTTCTATGGAGGACAAGTCAATTTTCTCAGAGGTCTTGGAGTGAAATACTTGAGATCTTTCTTGTTGTGGGCTTTAAGGTCAAAGAGACAAGCTGAGATGCAGGCTCTACCATTTATTCTCTAACTGATCATGGGATGGCCATTTAAATGCTCTGCGTTGATTTTCTCATTTTTAGAACAGGGATGAACTACCGTTGTGTAAAGGTTTTTCAATAGGCATACATTTTTCTGTGCATTGATCGCCTCTAAAAAGTTTAGAAGAAATGGTTGCAATCTTTCCCTCCAGGTAGAGGAACTGGGTGCCTTCCAGGTATCACAGATAGGAGAGACTAACTTTTTGTGATATACCACTTTCCACCTTCAGAACATTGTACTGTTACGTGTAGTTTCCTTTCAAAAGTACAATGTTTGATTAAAAAATTAAAACATAATAAAGTATGAAACTTCCAACACAATCGCTGACGTGATAGTCAATAAATATTGTTCTCTCCACCTTCTCTATTTCATTTCCCAATCTACCCTCTTTGATCTGGTATCCATAGGAAAGTATACTCACCCTTTCATAGAAGTTTTACTTCTACCATATTCTAGAAGGTTGTCTTTTAGATTATTAACAACTAAAATGAATTAATACAAAAGATATTGATGTTTTAAGAAAATTCCAAGTTTGATGACTTAGCTTGTCATCCTTTTGTGAAAGGCATATAGATCTAACACCCTGATGATAGCACATTCATTCCTCTAAGAGATATTTTCATTTTCTGCTATGGGCTTGTCAGACACTATTCTAGACTGTTGAACAAGGCAGAAAAATATCCTTCTCCTTTCAGAGGTTTAGCTTACAGGAGACAGTGATTTGCACGTTAGAAGGTGGAGTACTCCATGGAAATAAAACAAAGAAGATGGAGATACGGAAAAAAGAGAGAGCTGGGATAGGTGGTGACTTTAACCGTGGTCAGTGTGGTACTATTGAGAGAGGCTTGAGCTGAGGCTTCAGGTGGGGATAAAGCCACGCAGTTAAGTGGGGGAGAGCATTCCCGGCAGAGAGAATGACCATTTCAGAGTCTAAACAGAAGTGTGCCTGGGGCGCCTGGGTGGCTCAGTCGTTAAGCATCTGCCTTCGGCCCAGGTCATGATCCCGGGGTCCTGGGATCGAGCCCCGCATCAGGCTCCTTGCTCAGCAGGAAGCCTGCTTCTCCCGCTACCATTCCCTCTGCTTGTCCTCCCTCTCGCTGTGCTTCTCTCTGTCAAATAAATAAAAAAAAAAAAAAAAAAAAAAAGAAGTATGCCTGTGTTTCCAAGGAGTAGCAGGGGAGTGGCTAGAGTAGGTGTGATTCAGAGGAGGTGTGGCAGAAGAGGAGATCTGCGAGGAAATCAGTTAAAATCATGTAGGGCCCGTAAGCCACATTAAAGAGGTCAGCTTTTATTTGTAGTGACATAGGGAGACATGGAGGGTTTTTGGCAGAGGAATGACAAGTGCGGGCTTCTTTTTCAAAAAGGATCATTCTGGTTGCCTTGTTCAGAATAAACTTATGGTAAGGGAAGAAGGAAAGTAAGAGATAGTATTTATCAGCCAAGAAATTGTGTTCAGAGTGGTGGTACTAGGTTTGATATAGGGTTGTGAGTGAAAGATAAGGCCAAAGATACTTAGAGCTATGTGGGTTGAGCATCGGGAAGAATGACATCTCTATTAACTGGGGTGGGGACAACTGGGAAAGGATCAGAAAGGGGAGATACTGGCAGTTCATTTTTTGAACAAATTAAGTGTGAGATGCCTATTAAATATCCAAGTGGAGATGGGGATGAAGCAGAGAGGTTCCGGCTGAAGATATGAATGTGTTAGTCGTGAGCCTAAATACAGTAGTCCCCTCTTTGCCCACATTTTTGCTTTCCACAGTTTTAGTCATCTGTGGTCAACCATAGTCTGGAAGCAAATGATCCTCCTCCTGACCTATTGTCAGCAGGTCAAAAGTAGCCTGAGGCTACAACACAGTGCCTACATTATTCACCTCACTTCATCTCATCATGTAGGCATTTTATCATCTCACATCATCATGAGAAGAGAGGTAAGTGAGTACAGTACAGGAAGACATTTTGAGAAAGGCCCACAATTATTTAACTTTTATTACAGTATATTATTATAATTATTCTATTATTGTTGTTTATCTCTTTATTTTTTGATCTTTAGCAGAGGTTGGTTTAATATTAAATCCTGAACTCAGTTGTGTTGTCATGTTTTGTATGCATTTTTTTGTAGCATGATGCAAGGTATAAATAATGGTTTTCATTAAATTTCTATGATAGCATCGAAAACATTGACTAAATGACTATTATGTCGCAAGTGTTGTAATGTAATTCAGGAGAAGTACTCAATATAGTTTTTAGGTATTTTTATCAAAGATGATATTTAATATTTTAATTCCTAAAAATGAGAAGACATAAGTGGTAATATACTAATTCTCCCACTCTGATACTCAACTTAATCATGATGATTTTGATAAGTATATTACAAAAACACTTCAATAGTCTAAAGGTGTAAATCTGTATAAAATGCCAACCTGTCAATTAGGCTGTAAAAATTTTTAAGAGTAAGAATTTTTAAAGGTTGGGGCAATTGTAATGACATATTTTCTAGTTTTCTATCTTAGAAGAAACATGCTGCACTAGTTTCAGAAAGGATAAAATTCGAGAGATCATGTAATTGGGTCTACTGCGTATGCTGTTATACTAAACAGCTTTATAACTCTTTCATATTTTAAAAAAATGTAGATGTACCATAAAGTGATTGATTAATATAGAGTTGTGTTTCCATCCAATAAAAAACTTACCAAATGAATATCAACCATAAGCTTGGACAACAGGCACTAAATAGATTAATTTATAAAACCAGGGTGTATTTTCTGATTTTGTTTCTTATGCTATGATCATATAAAGATGTTTACTATATTAAAATTTCACTTTCAAACCATAAGCCATATGAGAAAAACAATACCTACTTTGTTTTTCTCCAATTTCTTTTTTTTTTTTTAAAGATTTTTATTTATTTGACAGAGAGAAACACAGCGAGAGAGGGAACACAAGCAGAGGGAATGGTAGCAGGAGAAGCAGGCTTCCTGCCGAGCAGGGAGCCCGATGCGGGGCTCGATCCCAGGACCCTGGGATCATGACCTGAGCTGAAAGCAGACGCTTAACGGCTGAGCCACCCAGGCGCCCCTGTTTTTCTCTAATTTCTTAAAATGAATATTTACCTGGTTAATTATTAATCTTTCTTCATTCCTAATATCTACATTTCATGCTATCCATTTTCCTCTATTTTGTTTTTTCTGCAGCTAATGTTTTGATATGCTGTATTTCATTTGTCAATCAGCTCAAAAATATCTTGTATAATACCTTCTTTGATCCATGGGTTAATAACAAATGTATTTCTTAATTTCCAAGCATATGGAGGATTTTCTAGTTGATTTCTGTCATAATTACATTGTGAATAGGGAACACATGCTATGTTTTAAAGTCTTTGAACTTTTTTGAGATTTGCTTTATGATTCAGTATTTTGTCAACTTCATAAATGCTTCCCATAAACTTGAAAAGAATATGTGTTCCATAGTTGTTATGTACAGTGTTAGATGCAGTTTAGTGCAGGGTCTATACCCATTGGGTATTTTTAAGTCTTCAACGAATTTACTTTTTATTTCCTACCTTCTCTCAATTACTGAGAGAAGTCTACCAAACTAGCCCACTGTAATTGTAGATTTATCTATTTCTGTTTGTAGTTCTGTCACTTAGTTTTATATATATTAAGGTTATACTACTAAGCATACACATTTAAGAAAAATTCTGAATTTAATTTTCTGCATTTATGTAGTGATTCTCCGTATCTCTAGCAGAGATATTAATATAGTGACATCAGTTTTTTTTCCTGGTTAATATTTGCATGATAGTTCTCTTCCCATTATTTTATTTTTAATCTTTCTGTTTACTTATAGTTTATATGTGTCTCTTTTAAGGGAATTTAATTTTTAGTTTACATGGTCTATTTACATTTAGTATAATTATTAATATATTTTCAGTTTAAATCAGCCAACCTACAATTTTCCTTTTTTTGTTTTACCTATTATGTTTCCTTTATTTCATCTTTAACATAGTACTATTTATCATTTTACTTTTTTATCCTTGCATTAATCTGAAGGATATATATTCCCTTTCCAGTCTTTTAAGTGAGTCCCTAGAAATTATAACATTTATGCCTGACTTATTAAAATTTAATGTTAATTTATACTTTTAGCCTTCTGAGAAATGCAAGGCATTAGACTTCTTAAACTCAATTCATTCCCTTTATAATTTATTTTTAATATATATTTTAATTCTACATACTATAAATCATATAAGATGTTATTACTATTTATACAGGTAGTGTTCACTTAGGTGTATCCATATATTTACTATCATGATACCCTTCATTCTTCCTGAATCTTTAAATCTCTTTAATTCTCTAAATCATGATATAATCTCCCCAAATATGATTTTTAACCCCATTCTCTTTCTCTCTTTTCTCTTTCTTGGGCTCTAAACATAACATATGAAGATATTTACACTATGCTCTCTATGTCTCTTTTCTTTTGTCTCTTTTTGTTTCTCTCTCTATTCTGGGAAGTCTTTTGATTTAACTTCTAATTTATTCATTCTCTCTTTGATAGCATCCATTCTGCTGTTAAACCAATCTATTGATTTCTTAACTATAAATATTGTATTTTTTCACTCCTGGGATTTCCATTTATTAATTTTAAAAATCTTGCATGTCACATATTATAGCTTCCTCATGTTATTTTCAATTTAGTATTTATCTACTTGGTTATTTTGTAGTGTTTGCTAATGCCAGTATCTGGAGTCCCTATGGTTCTGTTTTTGTTGTTTATGCAGTTTTCACTCATGGGCTCTTGCTCCCTTGTGTATTAGTTGAATTATCTGCTAAACACAGAATTTGAAAATTTAATTTGGAAATAATTTGAGACTTAGGCTTCTTTTATTTTCTTCCAAAAAGTACTTTAAACTATGTTTGCCGAGCTTCTGAATTTCTAGTGATTGTCTTAAATAACTTTACAGTTTAAATTTATCTAGGCCACCTAGATAACGCAAAGCTGGGTAAAATTCTGTTATTGTTACTTCTAGAATGAAGCCCTTTTAGAATCCAAGCAGAAATTTGGTGAAGATAGTCATAGTGACTTACCAGGAACTCAGCCATAATAGATCCTAAATTCAAACTTTTGTGTCCTTACCCATGTGAAGTTCAGCTTCTTAGCTACCTTTTTCATATCAGCCTCTGGAGTACAAGTGGTATTTTATTTTATTTTATTTTATTTTATTTTATTTTATTTTATTTTATTTTATTTTATTTTATTTTATTATTTTATTTTAAAGAGAAAGAGTATGCAAACAGGGGAGGGGCATAAGGAGAGGGAGAGAGAGTATCTTAAGCTAGCTCCATGCTCAGTGTGGAGCCTGATGTGGGGCTCAGTCTCACAACCCTGAGATCATGACCTGAGCCAAAATTAAGAGTCAAATTATTAACTGATTGAGCCACACAGACACACCGAAAAGGATATTTTATGAAAATGAGCCCACATTTCTAGATTCCTATCCTCTCTCAGGTCTTGATCCTGTGTGTGTGTGTGTGTGTGTGTGTGTGTGTGTGTGTGTGTGTGTGTGAGTTTTGGAAGGGTTTTAAAATTCTCTTCAGAAGGAGTATTTTCAATTACCCAGTCCTCCATTATATAAAGAAGAAGTGATGAACAGCCATATATTATATTCACAGTTATAGCTCCATTTACTAACATACTAAAGAGAATGTCTTAAGTATATAGAAAAGCTTCTTATTGTAATGTTTATATTCTGTTTATTGTATACAGCAAAATGGTAGGTCCAGGAGAGATTTCTGTCCTGCTCTCACTCCTCCACCAGCAGTTTCATAGCCCATTTCTGAGTTCCTTCCCCCACTGTCTTTCCATTCACTCAACAGGTAATCATGCCTTCAAAATAAAGTGTCTTTAATGGGGAGGACATTCTAATAGTTCCTATGGAAAATAGAAAGTCAAATGTTTCAGTCCTGGTCCCTGAGGTTTAAGGTCTACTTGAAAATTCAAAATAAAATTATACTTGCAAACTATTATTGAAAAGGAAAGAAAATATTATAAACACTAAGTATTCATTAGCTTCATGATAAATCTTTTTTTTTTAAATTTTATTTATTTATTTGACAGAGAGAGAGATCATTAGTAGGCAGAGAGTCAGGCAGAGGGAGGAGGAAGCAGGCTCCCCACTGAGCAGAGAGCCCGATGTGGGGCTCAATCCCAGGACTCTGAGATCATGACCTGAGCCGAAGGCAGAGGCTTTAACCCACCGAGCCACCCAGGAGCCCCCATTAGCTACATGATAGTTCAATACCAATCTGGGTGCCAAAGAGAGCGGGGTTGGTTGTAATGATTAGCTTGGATTGAATACAAGGCTGAGAATGAAGGCTGAGAGAAATTATAATTTAAGTAAATCATTTATATCAGTCAGGATTGGAAGTTGGCTGGGAATAAATAGGATAAGTATTAACTCTAATTCATAATGAATGGGAAGGAGTTAGAGCTAACACTTTATTGTTAAACAACCACCAAAATACCAAAATAAAACAGCTTGAGCTGTGACTATTCCTGTGACTGTATTCTTGCAGGCAATGACACTGTATATTGATTTATGCACACTCTAAATAGATTAATTGATTCAAACAGAACATTCAAGTGATCAACCAATGAGGATTTGGGGTCTGTTTGTGTATAAAACAGTGTGTCAGTTCTATGGTCTAATTATAAAAAAATAGTTGCATTCATTCTTAATATGAAATTTGAATGCATATGTACATAAACATATGCATATAGGTACACATACATTTAATATATACTCACCTTATCCTGTATAAGATTCTAAAGAATAGAGAACGTGTCTTATTTTCCATTCCATGCTTCCTCAGTACAACACCTTGGAGTCTCTAGTTATAACTAGAGTTATAAGTTATATACTTATATATAACTTATACTTATATATGTTATATACTTATAACTTATAACTTATAACATTAGTATTTTATACTAATGCAAGTGTGTTCCACACTAAATTAATTCATGTCATTCCATTTCAGTGATGTTTATCATATATTTTAAATGGAAAATTCAGCATAATTCTATTCAGCATTTAAGTGATATTTTTCACTTCTCATTCTTTGAAAAAGTTCCTGATTTGGCTACCAAGTTTGGCCCAGGTGTAATAAGAAAGAAGTGAAATGTTCTCAGCCAAATCATAAAATCTTATTTAATAGGTATAAAGCAAACATTAAACACCAAATTCTTTCAACAAATGTGAGCATTTCTCAGCACCAATTGTGAGCAAATTCTGCTAATATATAGCAGAAAACTAAAGAAAATAATACACCAAATTTGGAGTTTCTTCAAAGAAAATGTCCTATATAAACAATAAAACCCTAAAATAAGAACAACTTTCTTCCTATTTGTTGTTCATTCAGTGACTACAAAGGAAATTTTATAAGTAAGGACTTATTTTATGTTTACATAATGGCTAAGATAAAACTACATCTCATACTCATATACTGACTGGGTCAGGTTGGAGTTTCTGGAGCTGCTGAATCTCTAGGGAAGGGAACTAGAAGTTAGATTGTACAGTTCTCACATGAGTGCACAGTGATAAATAGCAATGAGAACATCTACAAAGATGTCATTAAAAGATAGACATATGTGGGGTGCCTGGGTGGTTCAGTGGGTTAAAGCCTCTACCTTCGGCCCAGGTCATGATCTCAGGGTCCTGGGATTGAGCCCCACATCAGGCTCTCTGCTCAGTGGGGAGCCTGCTTCCTCCTCTCTCTCGGCCGCCTCTCTACCTACTTGTGATCTCTCTCTCTGTCAAATAAATCAATAAAATCTTTAAAAAAAAAAAAAAGGATAGACATATGTAAGAGTTACAGCCACAGATATTTCTCTATCTTTTATAGCTAGAAATTTGATTTAGATTACATAAAATAGGGGTATAGTTTCAGCAGATAATATATGTATTTATATTTCAAATATTTAATAATTTATATGCCAGGGAGGATGAGATAAGTCTGCTCTTATTGAAAACTGAGTTACTGACCTAATTTTGGATACCTACTGACCTTTTATAGTAACATTTGGTATACATTTAAATGATATTTTAGGGTGTTAGGTGAGAGAAAATTATCTTTTAAGATTTATTTATTTATTTCAGAGAGCGAGAACCCACAACTGAGGGGAGATGAAGAGGGAGAGAGAGGATCCTCAGTCAGAGTCCTTACTGAGCGCAGAGAACAATGGTGGGGTTCGATCCCAGGACCCTGAGATCATGACCTAAGCCAAAATCAAGAGTCGACTGCCTAACTGACTGAACCATGCAGGCACGCTGAGAAAATTTATCTTTTGAAAACTTTATTTGAAAATTATTTTCTTTTGCGATTCTTGCCAAACAAAACAAAACAAAACAAACAAACAAACAAAAAACCCCAAAAACAAAACCCAAAAATCTTCAAAAAAAAAACCCCCTGGAGAACATGAACGTGTTTATGCCCTTTTTCTTTCTTTTTTTTTTTTTTTAAATATTTTATTTATTTATTTGACAGAGAGAGAGAGATCACAAGTAGGCAGAGAGAGAGAGGGAAGCAGGCTCCCCACTGAGCAGAGAGCCCAATGTGGGACTTGATTCCAGGACCCTGAGATCATGATCCAAGCCCAAGGCAGAGGCTTTAACCCACTGAGCCACCCAGACGCCCCTATGCCATTTTTCTTAAAGAGAAGTCCACTTTCTACTATGCGTTATTCCTGCTTCAAGGAAATATAGTCTTTGTGTTATTCCAAAAGATATTTAAAGTAGAAGTAAACAATTTTTCTTCAACTAATCCACTTGACATGTGAAAATACTCGTCATCAATAAGTTATTTCCAGGATCCAGATTTTAGTTAATTTCTACCTGTTTTAATATCAGGGCCATAGAAAAGGTAGCTATTGTCCCTGACAATGTAGCTATTTTAATGATATATAACATAACCATACAATTTTCAGAGTAAACTTCCTTAACCACTTTTCCTGCTTGAACATCTAAAGATGCCAGATCTAGTTAAGGAATTGTTTGTTTTCTTTGTTTCTTTTACTCTTTTTGTATTCTGTTTCTAATTTCAAAGTTTCTTTTTTCTTCTGTTTTATAAGAGGTATTTTATGAAGTAAGTTTTATAAGACAAGGTGCTTTTGGCTTAGATTAATGAGCAAAAGAAAAATGGGGAGTGGGGGAACAAAATAGGTTTCAGAAATTTTGTTCATCAAAATTCATTCCACTTGGAGCCTCTCTAAACATTTTGACAGCAAGCTAGTCTTCATTGCTGAGAGCACACAATAGCCATGCAGAAATAATGGTGGGACATTTTATTGGACAGGCTTTCTGAAGAATAACATTTAAATTTGATGTAATTTACCTGAAAGCAAATGGAAACACAAGTTACATATTTTACAAATGGCCTTAAGAGCATCCATTTGCTTATTTTGAAACTTTGACAGTTCTATAAATCCTACAGACTGTGTTTATTTCATTTTGCTATTTACCTTGGCCTTATTATAATTCAACAACTCCCATAAATTGCTCTTCAATAAAAGTCGCATTTTATAGCATAATCTCAGTGATCTATGACCAAACTAAAAATAGGAGCTTGCTTTATATGGGTCACTTGGTGGTAGGTTTATATCTCTATGATGAGGTAGGATAATGAATATATGGTTATAACTCTACCTCAAGTAAATTCAGTTTAGGACTTCAGAAAATGAAGCATCTTCCTCTTCTCAATAAAAGATAAACACAATTGCATTGTGAAGTGTGTTATGAAACCCACACTTCATAGACTGGCTCAGTCAAAATCTCATAGAGCATTAATATTTTCAAAAGTTCTGCAAGTGATTATGATTCAACTATTTTTACAAACCTTTGCCATAGATAGAATATTTACTTTTCCCTGAAAGGGGTTCAGCCCTTGCATTACAATTTCTGATTGTTAAAAATTTGGAAATGCACAAGATTCTCCTAGGCCAAATCGAGCTTGTAGAACTTGAGGGCATTTTTATGTGAACATTTTGACCCAGAAAATTGGATTGAGTCACTTTTCAAAACAATTACATTCTAATGATCGTTCACAATTACATATTATTAATGAAAACATCTTATTCAAGTTAAGTAAGCTTAATTTTAATGAATCTAGATTGTGTTTGAATTTGATCACTCCTTTAAAGGTATTTTTTAAGGATTATATTTTTTTACTGCCATATTTTCATTTATAAAATGGAAATTCAAGAATATTTTATGGATAAAAACATCTGGTGTATACAAAATATTTCCTCAGGTGACTTAGATAAAAAGGTAATATGAAATGGAGCATGGTAAGATGAGTGCTTCCTTGAGAAATACAAATTGCACTGAAAGATTTCACAATCTATTAGGCAAGTGGAAAAGGCTGTTATTTGTGTCTCCTTTAGTTTTACCAAAGAAGGCCTCATTCCTACACCCTATAAAGGTTTCTTTTGTCTAATGATTCAAAGAAAAGGAAACATGCCTTTGAGGTTAAAGCAAAGTTATTCTTTCATAGACACATGGAGAATAATAATGTCTTCAGCACAAATCCATGAAGAAGACTCTAATTAAAATTTATATTCTTCAGCAAGACACTAAGAAGCATCAAATAAAAACGAAGTTAAGAGTTTCAAACAGTGCATTAAAGGCAGTCTGGCTGCCACTGAAATGTTGTTTACTGTCATTGGTGCAGTCATGCAAGAAGAAACAGATGACTCACCTGCCTGTCATCTCAGACTCTTGCCTCCTGGCAACAAAGAAACCCGTGCACTTTTAGCAGAAGGCAGGATTGTGACAGTGACCGCTGGAATGAGCTAGGTGGTTTTGACTGCATAGGTACTTATGCTAGTTAACATTCTAAATGGTAAACCACCAAGAAAAGCACTCTCTCGTATTAGCTCAAGTGAACTATCATTGATTAAAAGCATTTTTCACGCTCATTTCCTTAATTCCCTATAAGCTTATAAGCTGAGCTGTATTTTCCCTATCTTACAGGTGAGGGAACTGACATCTTGACAGGCCCACATCACCTCATACTAAACGCTGGGGGGTAGAGTCAGAGTTCAAGAGCAGGTGTTTCTGTTTCCAGTACCCTCACTTATACCCATGACCCATTCGAAGCCAAAAGAGAATGAGCTCGGTAGATTCAGATGTCATATCTTCGAAAGACTATCTCCTGTCTGCAGGCTTGCTTCTAAAATGATGGTATTAGAATCCTTCAATCCGTCCAGACTGTTGCTGACATTGTGTAGATACTGTTGAAGGCCATAACAAAAAGCGGGATCCAGAAGGACAGGTATCATTACTGAGACTCAAATATGATGCAGAGAAAAAGGTTCTAGAACTTCAAATGGCAGGTAACTCTGAGGACCAAAATTGATGAGGAAGGCTTTGGCAAGTGTTTGATATTTTACCAAAGATATTGCTGTGATAATGGGTCATCACACTTCATTTTCTTCAAGGAAAAGAAGCTGTATGTATCTTTAGCACGTTGAAATGGATCATCCTGCTTTTTGTCTAAAAGGCAGCAACAATGCATTTAGTTAGGCAGTTTGACAAAACTCTTTCCTGTAATAATTATTCAAATAGGTGACCTGTTAAGATCAGGAATGAAAACATATTGACATGTTTGGGGAAGGGAACTCGGGAGCGCATTTTGGTGACCTTCTGTTTGCTTTTGTTTCTTGGCTCTTCTAGCATCGCTCTCTCCCGCGCTCTGCTTTTCATTTATCGGTACCCAGGTTAGAAGGCCCTTTCCCCTGCCCCACAGGGTCCTGCCATTGGTCATCTCACTCATGTGCGCTCTGCCTGGAGGTCCCATTTACCCTCAGGGCCTCCCGGGTGTGCTGTGTGGCTGGTCTCCAGACTCCAGGCTCTGCTTCGCCTCTTAAATTCCACAGGAAGTTCTACCAGCAAAAAACAGATTAGTTGTGGCAAAGTCACTTTCTCTTAAGCGCTGGTGGAGGTCTATGAGACTCCTTTATGAGTGCTGATCAGGTGATTCCTGATTGACTGGTTTAAGATTCCATTTCTGGGAGAGGCAGAAACTGTAATTAAGTGTCAGTTTGGTAATGTGGGGTTTAGCGTACAGAACTCTATTTTGAGCCTGTTGTCTTATTTTTAAAAAGTGGAAACACTGGTGAAAGCTAATTTCTAGACTCCAAAAGCTAATTTTTATGGTTGAGGAGATAAAATGACACGTTATTTACCAAAAGCTTCACGTTATTAATAATTTTATGACTTTGAAAATGACAGAATTATTCATTATTCTGTCAGAGATTCCACATACACGCTTCCATTTAGACGGTAAATTTAATGTAACTCAGTATTATGATCTGATGAACTAAATATATTTCAAATACTGTTTAAGTGAAATTAACTGTGAAACTCTTAACATGTAGATTTTCTTCCTTTCCATACAATGTACTACTGTATTTTTTCTTTTGGATTTTTTTTTTCATGTAGGAGTTCACAATCTTTCTATCTTTCCCAGCTCTGGAGGTCTTGCTCCTTACACTATAGCATATAATGCAAAGGGAACAGATTCAGGCCTCAGGTAAGGAAAATAATACCTAACATATACTTACTATTTACTCTGTACTCTTCTAAGAACTTTATACTTTTCTTTCATTTTAATTTTCACAGCCAACTTGTGGCAAAGGGACTATTTTTTTTTTTTTATTCTCCTTTTTTAAATGAGAGAATAAGGCACGGAACAGGTAAGTAATTTACCCAGTCCCAAGATTCAGATCCTGAACTGTGATGCCTCTGATCGGCTGCTCCATAACTATATGATCTCAGCTAAATTCCTCAGCCTCTCTAAGCCTCCATCTGCTCATCTGTAAAGGAGGGCAGTGAGGATACAAAATAAATAGATAAGCCACAAAGAAGTCACAGTCTTCTTAGTAGCGATGTTAACGGAGCAGGTAAAAAGGTGACAGATTCAAGAGGCAAAGTAGAACAGAAGTCTGGAGACGAGCCACGTACAGCACCCAGGGAAGCCCTGGGAGTGAATGGGACCTCTAGGAGGAGCACACACTGAGTGTGATGACCAAGGGGACCCCGTGCAGCCTGGGAAGGGGCCATCTGACTTGGATCCTGAGGATGAAAAGGACAGTGTTGAATAGATTGGGCGCTAGGATAGCACTAAGAGTAAGGCTAGAGGAGCCAAGAAACTGGCTGGCAAGCTCAAACTTAACTTTTTATATTTTGAGGATTAGCCATGTCATTTTGTTTAGTGGTGAAGTCATCACTGACCTTTTGAGGGACTTCTTCCTAGAGCTGTGGTGGTGGAAGTGGGTTGCAGCAGATTCTGAGGTGGGAGGGCAGGAGGGGGAGGTGGGTAGAGAGTGAATGTCCTCTCAGTTCTGTGCAAAGGGGCTGTGGCTGGAGAAAAAGCAGTGCTGGGAGATGGGCTTGGGGAGAGGGGACTTCTAAGTGTGTTTCCTCTTAACGTTTAAGGATCAGAGGAAGAGCAGGGAGAGATGGAGAAGGGGATGGGGGATAAAATAAAACTTGGGAAAGAAATGGGCCAATAGCTCTTCTGAAATCATTTGCTCTTTAATAATTTCTTCAGTGCTATTACTCAAGAAATAACTGGTAATAATTTGAGACTCTTTCAACAATTCATATTAAGTGGTTACTATATGTCAGACACCGTTTTAAGTGCTGGGAATACAACAATAGTTGCTCCTAAATAAGACAGGCAGAATTTCTGTTCATATGGCACTTGCACTGGAGACTTTGTCAAAAATAATAAACATGCCAGTGAATGGATAGAAAACACATCTGGTGGAGATAAGTGGTATGAAGAAAGCCGAATTGGAGAAACAAGGTAGGCGCAGCCCCCAGAGGGTTGGTGGTGCTATTGTAGCTGGGAGTAGGAAGCTGTATTCATAAGGAGATATTTTAGGGGAAATCTGAAGCAAAGGCTGAATTTTAAATACTTTAAATAAATATTTTAAATAAATAAAAGGCTGAATTTTATGACTATATGGTGAGAAGATGCTTTAGACAGATGAACAGTGGGTGCACTATAAGTACAAAGCCTATAAGTACAAAGATTTAGGGAGATCCCGTCCCTGAAGAGTTTATCATTCGGCTGTCACTTTAATCTATTTCATAGTGATTCCACAAAGAATTCTGGAATCTAAGTTATTTGATCCATTTCTGTTCTCCCCACTCCCTCAATCACCTGTTCCTGTGGTTATAGTGGAGGCTTAAGATTGGACCCCTTCCATAATCTCAGTTTCTAGCACTTCAGTCTAACTACTGTCTCTTCTCTATCCAGTTTCTTCCTTCTAGAGTCCCAACTCCAGAAATTCTTATCCGAATGGAACCTACTATCCATTAGTCCTACCACCTTTTTACTGCACCCTAAACTCTGTCCTTGTTTTTCTCCCCACATAGCTCATTTATTTAATAATCCATCATGCATTAGTGACATTCCTTACATTCTCAATGTCCTTGTTTCCATTACATTCTTTTGGCAAAACCCCAACATTGTTTGATTCAACTCTCAAACTATTTGCACCACCACTTGGGCAATGTGACTGAATAAAAACACAGCCGTCCTAAATATTCTGTGTAAATTCATGATCACAAACCTCAGTAATCCCTTAATATGCTACCTTCAACCGTACTGTTTCCTTACTGCTTTAGATTCAAATACACCCCTAGAAACAATTTCACACCTGGTCTCTCCTCTCATATCACCTGTCCCCTTGCTCTCAGAGTCTTTGTGACTTTGTTTTCTATTTCACTGACAAAATAAAAGAAATCAGAAGAAAACGTTTTTTTGTGGTGCATTTACCCACCTAACTGCACCCGCATTTACAAATTCTGCTTTCCTGCCTGAAACTGTAGAGGACCCCACCTGTTACACCCATCACTTCTACCTGTGTACTAAATCACATCCTTTCTTATCTTCTCAAAGACTTTAGCCATTGCTTCCTTTCTCCACCACATCAGTTTGTCCTATTGGATCAGTGCTTTCAGCATAAAAACATGCTTTTATATTTTTTCATTTAGACAAAACTCTTCCTCAACCCACATTTCTCTTAAGTGTTCTCATTCTTTTTATCATTTAGGGCAAAATCCTAATGTGTTATCTGTATGTGCTTTCTCTACTTCTTTTTCTTCCACATTTCTTAAATTCATTTAAATGAGGTTTCCCAACCCCATCTCCACTACAAGAGTTCTTGTCAACCTTCAGTGACCTCATGTTGCTACACACAATGGTCATGTCTCAGTCTGCTTATGGGAACTATCAGCAGCATTTGAGATAACTAAGTGATCTCTCCTTCTTCTTTTTTTAAAGATTTTATTTAATTATTTGAGAGACAGAGAAAGCATGAATGAGCAAGAAGGAGAGGCAGAGGGAGAGGGAGAGGCAGACCCCCTGCTGAGCAGGGAGCCCAATGTGGGACTCGAACCTAGGACTCTGGGATCATAACCTGAGGCAAAGGCAGATGCTTAAATGACTAAACCACCCAGATGCCCATGATCTCTCCTTCTTGAGGTAATTTCTTCACTTGCTTCTGCTCCATCTCATTGAGCACTGCATCTCAATGACCTTTGATTATTTCTCATCTCCCTACATTTAAAATTTGGAGTACATAAAAAAAAAAAACCAAAAAACAAAAAAAAAAGAAACCTGTGCTCCATTTATACTGACCTCCATATTCTTTCTTGAACATCCAAGAATGTCCTTACCTCAGAGCTTCTGCAATTCAATTTTCCTCTTCCTGGAATGCTTCTCTTGTATAAATCCACACTGTTTGCTTGTCCTTTCATTCAGTTCTCTGCTGTAACATCACTCTATCATTCTTTTTTCTGAAAGGCCACTGACCATTTTTTAAAATATCCCTCACTCTGCTACCAACAACCCAGTTACTCCATCTACCCCTTACACTGCTTTATTTTTCCCTCAAAATTGATCACCATCCAACATTATGTATTTTCTCATTTGTTTACTATCTGTCTCCTCCATCCAACATTATGTATTTTCTCATTTGTTTACTATCTGTCTCCTCTAAAAGCAATATCTGCTGTATTACGACAGGAACCTTAATACACTACAGTGTCCTCAGACCCTAGACTAATTCCTGGCATGTGCTAGACATTCAATAATTTGTTCAGTGAATGAGAGATGACAAACTGATTTGGCATCACAAGTTTGTGTGTGACATAATGCTTATTCAAAATAGTCTGTAAACTTTTTGAGCAAAGGAACCATGACTTGCTTATCTTATAAATAAGTGGATGAAAACCCTAACATGCTTCCCAGTGTTGAATAAATGGAAAAAACTGCATTGTCAATTTTCAGAGAAAGGTATGTTGTGTACCTTCCTTTGATCTCTGACCTCAATCTACACATATACTTATTTCTTTAAAAAGACTGCTTACCCACCTTTCTTATGTAACTATAGGGATACTATTTTTTAAATTGTAGTATAATACACATAACGTAAACTTTACCATTTTAACCATTTACCATGGACAGTTTCATGGCATTAATGACATACACATTGTTATGTAACCATCACCACTATTCCATTACCAGAAATTTTTTATCATCTCAAACTAAAGTCCTTTATCCATTGAACAACTACTTATTCCCTAGTAACTATTATTTCTGTTTCTATGAATTTGATTATTGTAGGTATCTCATATAAATGGAATCATATACTATTTGACTTTTTGCATTGACTAAGTTTATGTCACTTAGCATAACATTTTCAAGGTTCATTCATGCCGCATTATATACAGGAATTTCTCTTCTTTTAAAGCTAAATAATATTCCATTATATGCATGTACCACATTTTGTTTATCCATTCATTCATCAATGGACATTTGGATTGCTTCTACCTTTCTGCTATTGTGAATAATGATTCTATAAATACTGGTATATTTGTTTGAATTCCTGCTTTCAGTCCTTTTGGGTATTTACCCAGATGTAAAATTGGTGGGTCATATGGTAATTCTATGTTTAATTTTTTTGAGGCATTGCCATACTGTCTTCCCTAGTGACTGCACTATTTTACATTCCCATCAGCAGAGAACAAGAGTTCCAACTTTCCCATACCCTTGCCAACATGTATTTTCTGTTTCTTTTTTTTATACCTAATCATCTTAAAGGGTATCTATTAATATCTTGTGGTTTTGATTTGCATTTTCCTAATGATTAGTGATGTTGAGTATCTTTTAATATGTTATTGGCCATTTGTATACCTTCTTTGGAGAGTTGTCTATTCGAGACCGTTTCCCATTTTTTTAATTGGGTTGTTTGGGTTTTTTATTGCTGTTGTGGAGTTGTAGAAGCTCTTCATATATTCTGGATATTAATCCATTATCGGATACAAGATTTGCAAATATTTCTCCCATTTCTCCCAATTCCCATGAGTTGCCTTTTCACTGCTGATAGGGTCCTTCAATGTACAAAATTTTAATTTTGACAAAGTCAAATTTTCCTATTTTTTTCTTTTGTTGCCTATATCATATCTAAGAAATTATTGTCAACTCCAATGTCATGGAGTTTTATCTATGTTTTCTTCTAAGAGATTCATAATGTTAGCTCTTCCCTTAGATCTTGATCCATTTAGAGTTAGTTTGTGTATATAATATAAGGACACACATATACTCTTTAGTCACATTTGGTGCTATAGATGAACATAATATCTAATTATCACTAAATTAATTACTAACTGAAGAGTCTAGACTTGCCAGTTACTATCATACTCAAGATTTATATTTTCTAATTTCTAATTGTGCAGCATGACCTTAATTTATTACACTTTTTGCTCCTGTTGACTTATTGAATGTTCATTCATACCTTGAGATTTTAGCCAGGATGTGTTGTTGGTATAGGAAAAGGAGAAATGAATTCAAAATCCAAAGCTTGGCTTGAATCCCAGCAATAACTAGATCCATGACTTTGAGCAAGTCCTTAAAACTTTCAGAGTTGCAGGAGTAATAGTACCTACCTCAGTTTGTTGTGATAACCTCAGTGAAAGCAACTGGCACATAATAAACCCTTAAATGTTTGCTGAATCTATTGCCCAAGACAATACTGATTTTTTCTGAGTGACTAATCTCAGCTGACTTGGTCTTGCATCAAGGGCAGTCAACCATACAGTACCTAGAGGGTAGAGAGGGCAAATCACCCATGCTGGGGGAAAGAAAAAAAGGACAGGAACCAAGAGATATCACAAAACAGTATAGGTGTGGAGTGAGCACATTTGCTGCAACAGGGTACCCACAGAGCTATTATTTTGTTTCCTCATAGATTTGTGGTAAAACATACAACTTAAGCAAAGAGTAATGGCAATAACAAATCTGACCTCTAAAATAGAATGTTTGGCATTAGATAGAAAGTCTAAAATGCATGGAAATGGGATAGGAAGTCTAAATTTTAAGAGTACATAGGAACCCCACTGATTTCCATCTATTTTTAATTTTCTCACGTACATGTAATTATAACAAGAAAGCTGTTATATATTGAAATCCCCTACATTTAGGCATTAAAATTATTTTATGCATATCATTTTCATATTTAGGATGATTATAGCTTGAAAATATGACATTGAGTATCTCATATGCATGATCCCAAAATTGGAATTTTAGCAGTTTAATGTGAAGGGGTCAAGATTCTGGTAAAAGGTTATGATTTGAAAAGTTCTGTTCCCTGTTCCTTACCACTGAGACATAGAACTTTTAGTGTTATTTTCTCCTCAGTAAAACTGAAATAATATTTCTTATCCTATCTCCACCACAGTGATATCATGAGGTTCAAATGAAATGAAACATAATATTTAATGAATAATTTTTCCAGGAACTAGCCTAGAAAATGGAGAGTAAAAATTAATAGCACCACTAATATTTATGGCTCTGTGTTCCACTTTCCTACAATGTCTCAAAACAGGGATATCTTCTCTCCTGGCTACTGTGAGTCTCAGATTGACTCTTTGGCTCCCCCAAGAAGATCTATGCTATACCTGGAAAAAGTTGTTTGCTGCTCAAGAAATCTGCAGAGCATCACTTTAATGCCAGGCCCTGTAGCTTGCATAGGATGGTGGGACTACATATTGGCCTAATGGATTAGGATAGAGAAGCCCCCGGATATTGGTATAGCCTCTCACTTCTGGAAGAAATAGGGTGCCTCAGATGGTTGCTCCAAGATCTCCTGAGTAGCTACACCTGCCATACCATCCTCCTTGAGGTCCATGAGGACCGACTCTACAAGCAGTGCTCACATTGGAAATGTGTTTTTCTTGTGCTCCTCTGACAGGCACTTAAATCTTCCAAAGAATTCTTTCTTCCTTTCCATAGAACTGGAAGAAATTTTTAGCTCCAGCTACTAGACATTAGGACAGGGGTAAAAATATTTTCAAAAAAAAATTTTTTTTGGCCTGGCTCCAGCCTGCATTCAACTTCCTAATTGTCTCTATCTTCCTTCTTAGAAAAATGCTCTTCATTTTAGTTACTGCTTCCCTAGTAAAAAACTTATTTTTATAACTTTTGTGACTGAATCTTTACCAAAGAGAGAAATAGCTAATTTCTTGGGGAGGGGGGAAGGATGGGAGTTGTTTTTTTTTCCTGCATAGAAGCATGATATATTAACCAGCATTGACAATAAATGAGTATTTTTAACTGGTCACAAAAAAGAGAGAAAATAGGTATGTTTTCCTATCTTTTACTTATGTGTAACTTCTTGGAATGTCCTTATTTTCCACTGCTTTAACTTGTTTATAGATCTAAAGGCTTTCACAAAGCTGTTTATCCTAGATTTGTTTGTTAAAACTCATCAGGTTAAAATAATATTTGCTTGATTTTGTAATAAATTAGGAACGATTCTCAACTGTTTGTGGGCCTTACAAAATGTCACAGTAACTGTGTTATACACAAAACTCAGAATATTGAGAACTCTTTGACATTCAACTAGAATTCATTTTGTGGAATCTAAATATAAAATTTTATTGACTTATGTAGTTATGATATTATTTTTATGGAATGTCATCTTTGACTTGATTTCTGGGTCTAAAGCTGATTATTTATTCATTTCTGAGAAGCCATTTAATTTATATTATTTCTTTTCTAAAATAAAAAGAATAATTAAAAAATAATACATTTTCACCTGTTTCACTTAACTGTTCTAAAAATGTTTCCACTCAGCTTTATAAAGTATTGAGTGTCTGAAAGGAAAATTCCATCAATAACGAAAATGAAAACTATTGGTGAATCACATAACTTCCTGTGTAGCAGAGATCCTGCATCATGAGCAATGAATTCAGCTTCTAATATCCAGGAAACTCTGGGTCTGATTCTGTGACTTACTGTGTACCTAATACCAAATTAAGAAATCTCCAAACAATAATAAATTGTACCCTAGTGATGTAGATTCTACTCTTAACTCCTTTTATAAACGAGAAGACTGACTTTTACGAACAAACTTGCCCAAGATTACACAGCTGGCAAATGGAAGGAAGGATTCAAAGTGCTATGTGATTTGGTAGCTTTTAAAACCAGAATACAACAACATTTCCTAGACTCTTTGAGTGATGAAGCTGCAAGAGAAACTAAAAGACTATCTAGCCTAGTGACTTACAAATTGGTTCTTGGCCTTGAAAATCCCTTCAAATAAAAATTTAACTGGCAGCTCAAATACATAAACCATACAGCTTAGAGAGCTCTATCAAAGAAATCAGGGGCAGAGGATAGATTTGTACAGTTCTTAGTTTGAGGTGCTTTTCAAGGGAGCACCAAAGAATCTTCCCAGAATAAGGTCCTAGGGGAGTAATTTGTAAAATGACTTTAAATCCAACATCTTCATTTCACAAATGAAGAAAACAGATTTTCAGTAGGGTAGTTAAAATGAAAGAATCACTATCAAAATCATAAAGACACCTTTTTAATGTAGATCTAGACAGTTGCATAATGACCCAATTTTTTCTCCTTTTAATCACTGAGACCCATTTATTAGCACAGTTCTTGGTACCTAATAGGAACTCAACATTTTTTGTGTGAATGAATCAAATAATTGATGCATTTGCTAGCTTTCTTAAAAGTGTGTGTGTGTGTGTGTCTGTGTTGTATGCACGCATGCATGCACGTTAAGATTTGGAAAGGAAAAGTAATTTTTATAGCCACATGTTGATAAGTAACTAAAATCTTCAGGCTCATTCCAATATATTGCTTTTGGGAGACCTAGTGAACTATTAAAAATGGGACACCATGTCCTTTCAGCAAAAAGTAGAGAAATGTGCCAATTGGAACTACAAGAGAGCTTGGCAATTCTGGCTGTGATCTCATGAACTGGAATCCAGTCAGAGAGTATCAGTAAATGCTCTTTTTGGAAAATGCCATTACTGCTGTTTTTAATGGCCATCTTGATTTTATATCTCATTCAACATGCAAAACATCTTTCTGCTTTAGATTAATAGTCATACAGAAGTCATTAACAGTCATTTGCTCTAAATGCTATTTATTGCTTCTCATTGAAACCAGATTAATTTTTTTCAAGGCACTTTACTACAATGTATTGCAAGAGATTGAATGTGTAAACATTAAGATAAATTGGTAATTATTACAGATTATATAACTGCTAGTGATTAAAAAAATGAAAATATTTTACAGATATGTAATCATTTATACATGTGCGATATTTTTGGTTTAGTGTAGTACCTTAGAGATCAGATTCCATGGAAACAAAGCAGCCACAAAATCAGTAATAGTGAATCTGCTATTATAAACTGTCAAGATACTCTATGAAATGTTAAGTGTAACTTTATATTTAACACAGTCTTCTGTAATAAGTAGCCCATTTACAAATTGTTCAATTGAAGTTAGCTAAGAACTTAGGAAGGGTGATTGGATACTAAAAAATAAGTTAATTTTTAAAAAGCTAGTTTTTTTGAGTCCCCAAAACAGTAAATTCAAAGCAAATTCCTGCTTATGGTTAACATCTACTTAGGTAACAAAGATAAATGTAAATTTTAAGAACTATTTCTTCAATTCCAGAAAATAGTATTCTTATTAGATTTATAATAATAGTTTTAAAATATAATTTTAAAAAAGATTTTGCTTATTTATTTGACAGAGACAGCGAGAGAGGGAATATAAGCAGGGCAAGTGGGAGAGGGAGAAGCAGGCTCCTCGATAAGCAGGGAGCCTGATGTGGAGCTCAATCCCAGGGTCCCGGGATCATGACCTGAGCCGAAGGCAGACGTTTAAGGACTGAGCCACCCAGGTGCCCCTAAAATATAATTGTTATTTAGCATGCAAGGTTGTATATTTCTCTCAAGTTTCTTTCTCCCACATTCCTCCTGGTCAATGTGACATGCATGAAGACAGAAATGTTTAGAGTAGGTATCCCCTGCATGAGTACGTACGTGCCGTGGTCTCCACACTGTACCCACACAGACAGCCAACTAAACCAGCCTTGCATGTTCCTGGTTCTCAGGACATAGCAACAAAGAAAATGGACAGGAGGCTTCCATACTGAACTTATGTCGTCACTAACATCAGTGTTGTACAAAGCCTCATTTGTGACCGAATATTTATTAATTAAACAATTTACTATGTTTGTCCAGTCCTTACTATGATCCAAAAACACTTGTGTATTTTCAATCTGGCCCTTATTTTACAGGTCTTGGTGAATAAAAGACACTGTGTAATCAATACTGAGTCTAGGAGTTGTTCAGTATACCGTGAGAATGCAGACACATATATTCTTCTATAGAAGAAAAAAAATGAAAGTTGAAAGCTGCTTTTTGATTTGACATAGCCTCAGACTCCAGTAGAGACTGTATGGCAGCCTGGGTCCTATTGGTGAAGTTCTTTTCATTCACATAATTTTCATAAGGGCATTAAGATAAGAGCACCAGGTTAGAGTGTGAAACAAACACACTACTACTATAGCATTTGATTTTCTGGGAAAGAGCCTCCTTACCTCTGATCAAAACTTTCTGTTAAAAAATTGTTTTTTGATTATGTAGATTTTATGTATAGAATATTGTCAGACTTTCAAAGTGGAGGATACTAAAAGTGGCAAGTGGCAGGCGTCATTTCTTTGTAGAAAGCAACATCAGGACAGGTTGGGCCAGGAGAGAGCTTGGTGCAGTGTAGAGGTTTTCTGGAAGGGACTCTTGAGGTAGAGGGTGTGTGTGTAGGTTGAAAAAACACAGTTGTCATTGTAATTTTATATTTAGAAATAAAAAAATATAATTCGATCTATGTTACAAATATAAGGATTAAAATTCTTGTCTAGTGAAAATATCCAGATTATAGTGGTTTATACTGAAGGGACATATTAGACCAGTGGGAGTGTGGGGGTGAGATTTTCATGTTTGTCAAAAAGGCAGAAGGAGGTTTTCAAAGTTTGGGAGACTTGGTGTATTTAAAAGAAAATGTGAATTGTTTTTGGAAAATTTGTATTAGTATTCCAGCCCTGCTTGTTATGTAGCCTAGGACATCTGATTTATACTCTTTCAGTCTTACTTCATAGATCCATAAATTGGGGATAATTATATCCACACATAGAGTTATACAATTACATCTATTCATTACGTTGTTGTTTTTTTTTTTTTTAATTTTAGTATTTAAGGTGCCTGGCACAGTGTTAATTCAATATATCCACCACCTCTCCACCTGTTTTTTTTAAATCCCTGTCCCTCTTGATCTTATTCTTTTTTGCTTCCCCAATCTCTTCCCCCCCACCCCCCCCCATCCAGCATTTAAGCATACTCAAGAATTGATTAAAAACTTACAAGAGAACCTCTGTTGTTCTTAGGTCTCCACCCTGTTACCACACTGGTTCTCTTCTTCCCTTCACAATGAAAATTCTTGGTCTATTTTCACTGCCCCAACCTTCCCTTTGTTTTGAGCTCCATCTGTTCACTGTACCTGGTCTCACTAAGGTTCTCAATTCCCTCAGTCACCAAATTTAATCAGTAATTTTCAGGATTTTCTTTCTAGACCTAGTCTTCAGAAATACTGCTGTTATAATTATTCTAATGCATCCTTTCTTGTTTTCTCCCTCAGCTTCTTTGCTGCTGGTTCTTTTCCTTACAGTGTTCATTTTTCTTGCCTATTAACTTTGTTATTTTCATGGTTCCATCTTTAATATCCTTTCCTTCTGTCTTTACCAAGTCTTCTGGAGATGTTTAGCTGCATTTTAGCATCAACTACTCTTTATTACTGTGTATGTAGTCTCTGAACAACCTGCTTTGGAATCGCAAACACGTAGCAGAAGTGCAGATTTGGAGCTGGACTCCAGACTCTCTTCTGCCCTACACTTTGATGAATTTCAAGTATGTGTTACTGTCACTGAACCTAATCTGTCATTTCTCTCAGCCCAACTTGTGCCTCCCCTTTCCATGGGCACTATCCTGGCGATGCTCACAAGTCTTCCCCAGTTTCCTAAGCTCACACATCTCCCTCTCTTTTACCACTGCATCCTAACAGTCATTAGGCTTTCCACCCTCACTGCCTCCTCGTGCTTCTCACTTGGGTAACAAAATAGTGTCAGTTTCCCTGCCATAGTCTCACCCCTCTAGATTTACCCTCCACTCTACTGCCATACTGCAGGAGTGGTATTCCATACTTTAAATTGGTTGCTGACTCCTGCACAAGCCTCTGAATGTATTCCAAACTTCTCAATGTGCATTGAGATGGCCCCTGCCTCTCTTCTAGGATCATCAGCAGAAGCCCCAAGATCCCTTCTCTCTAATGGTTTGCAGTTTATTGCAGACTTCTTGACTTGCCTGCCTCCAAGCCTTTGCCTATGTTGTTCTTTATGCCTGGGATTCCATTCATCATTTAACTCCTCTGTAGCTTTAGTTATTTCAAGGATAACCTCTCAAGATCCCCTTAGGAAACTCTTTACCTCATTTGGATTAAAAGGTCTACTTTTTTTTCCTTAATAGCATTCTGTGATTTCCTTTATCACAGCATTAATCATCCCATATGGTAATGATCAGAGCACTTGTCTGTCTGCACTTCTAGTCTGTGACAATGAGAACTGCAGCTTTCATTTTACAATCTACAACACCATGCACAGTACTGAGCACATAGTAGGTATTCAATATATGTTTGTTAACATATTAGCATGTGAACTAATGGTCCTTTCCTGTGGATGATGTTGGCCTTGTGAATGGAGAGAAAGATACTATTCAGAATGTCTTAGCTCAATTAATTATTGTTTTATCATATAATACTCTTATTTTTAAAAAAGCTCATGAGAAATGTTCAAAAAGGATTTGTTTTCTTAAAAAATTAAGCATAAATATTTAAAACTTAACGCTGGAGCCACATATCACTATCATTGTCATAAGGCTTAAATGCATGAGAGTGTTAACATCTGGTTAGCCTGAAAATACGTTTAAGTGTGGGTATTAAGATGCATTGCATAACTAAACTTGTTTAAACTCCAAACCAGAAATTTATTATTTGGAAGCAAGATAAAACCAAAACATAAGCCTTTTAAACCTAAACACAGGCTGGTCAGAGGAAGAACAATGAAAACATGTCCATCCCTAATGTCTTGCAAAAGGATATAAGTAATTTTTCACCTTTTAAAATGAATGCTGCAATCCAACAGCAATTTGGCAGATTTTCCTCACTTAATATTAAGCCAAAATGTATCAGAAATGAGGGAAATGACCATGTTTTTACCTCTGGTTTTAAACAATAATACCCAACTCAGATAACTTTGAAATGCCCTAATGTATTTAGAGTATGAAGTCTACATAATACCTATTGAAAGTAAAGGTACAATGTATAATAACCTATTGTAATACAGTTTTAAAAAGTATATGCAACTAATGAATCATCGAACACTACATCAAAAACTAATGATGTACTGTATGTTGGCTAATTAAACATAATAAAAAATAAGTAAAAGTAAAAATAAACTCTGTATTCCTGATTCTCCAAATATATTTTCAATTCCCAACCAAAAGTGAAGACTCCAGAAATCTTGTCACAGATATCATTAGCTGTTAATAAAATTGACATTGCAAATCCATTCTTAATGAGATGAACTTAGTGGAATGGAAAGAACTTTAGACTTCAAAAGACCAAATTTTGTCTGGGCCACTTACCAAATGTATGGTCTTCAGCAAATTACTCATTCTCTTTGACTCTCAGCTCACACGTCTGTAAAATAGAAATAATAATTCTTGTTTGCTTACTTGTCATTTATGTAAGTACTTTTACTTGTCATTCAGATGACAAAAATATATGATCTCTCTTTGCATAATTTAAATGTATGTAAATTAATACATCAATATAAATAATGAATTTCGGGGCACCTGGGTGGCTCAGTCAATAAGCGTCTGCCTTCGGCTCAGGTCAGATCCCAGCGTCCTGGGATCGAGCCCCAATTCGTGCTCTCTGCTCGGCAGGAAGCCTGCTTCTCCCGCTACCATTCCCTCTGCTTGTGTTCCCTCTCTCGCTGTGTTTCTCTCTGTCAAATAAATAAAAAAAAACTTTAAATAATGAATTTCAATTTTATAAAACATTACATTTTCTGCTAAGTTTAACCACATACATTACTTCATTTTTATATGAGGGTCTTCTGTTACCCTATTTTTTATGAGGATGAATTAGGATAATCTCATGTTGCATTTTTATTTTTTGATAATCTGGGTATTATGTCATGAACTGTTAGATGTATCTCCCTAGTATAGGTCCTCAGCTTATAATCAGAGACCCATTCATTCACTGCTGGGAAACACAGGATGTCTCCTCTGAGCTTTCAAACAACTTTCTGTTTCTCTAGTCTCTAATAGCTCAGTCAATTTTTACTGCTTGTGAAGTCACTTGGAGGCAGAACTTTGTCAGGCCTCTGTTGCCAGGGTCCCCAGTAGAAATGGTGCCATGTTTGCTGGGAGGTGCCCTCTGTTGGTGCTACCAGCACTATATTTCCCAGAACCCTTTCTGCTGAAACCACATGGTAGAGCCCTTGAAACTGTGGGATGAATAGTTAATTGTCTGGCCCTGCAGGATCCTGCATGTGCTCTCAAAATTGTCCTACATATACAGTACAACCTCAATAATAATTCTAGCAGCCCTTGTTTTGTAGAATATAAAAACTTCATTCTAAAATTAATACAGAAATGTGAAGGACTGATAATAGCCAAAAATACTTTTCAAAAAGATAGATTTAGAGAATTAATACTACCTGATTATAGGGCTTATTATTAAAAGCTACAGTAATCAAGACAATTTAGTACTGATATTAAGTAGAAAAATAGAAAAATGGATTAGAATAGAGTCCATAAATTGACCACACATACATTATGGAAAATTGACTTTTATCACAAAGGTACAAAATTCAGTGGGGAAATAATAGCCTTTTCAACAAGTGATATGCCCCAAGATTGGATATTTATATATAAAAATAAAATAAACTCTTACCAATAACTCACATCATATGTAAAAAAGTAATTCAAAATGAACCATAGATCTAAATGCAAAACCTAAAACTATAAAATGTCTTAGAAGAAATCATAGCAGAAAAGCTTAGTGATCTTGAATTAGGCAAACAATTTTTAGATATGATAGAAAATCTAAAATCCACAAAACAAAAAAATTGATAAATTGGACATCATCAAATCTTAAAATATGAAAAAACACTAAAAAATGCTCTTTGAAAGATACTATTAGAAAATGAAAAGATGCCATGAACAGAGAGAAAATAGTTGCAATTATATATATGAAAAATGACATATCTGGAATATATAAAGAACTCTCAACCCTCTATTTAAAAAAAGAAAAAATAATTAAAATCAAAGAAGACTGATTTTCATCAAGGAAGATCTATGAATGAACAGAAGAAGCACATGAAAAAATACTCATGTCAGTAGAAACATTAATCATTAACAAAATGTAAATTAAAACCACAATGAGATATCACTACACAACTATTAAAATGGCTAAAATTAAAGGAAATAAATATATTAAGTGTTGATGATGTTGTTGAGGTGCCAGAACTCATACACTAATGTTTGGAATACAAAATGGTACAACCACTTTGAAAAAAAAGAGGTTTAGCAGTTTCTTAAAACTTCAAACTTACACCTATATATAATCTAACTATTCCATCCCTAGGCATTTATATGAGAAAAAATGAAATCATACAACCATACATAGTGTAGGTGAATGATTCTTGGCTGAGGAATGAATAAATAAGTTGTAGTTCATCCATACAAGGGAATATTTTCTAACATGGGTCTTCAACAAACCCTGAGATCAAGAGTTACATGCTCCACTGACTGAGCAAGCCAGATACCCCAGCTTATATGATATTTTATTTTTTTATTTTTTATTTTTAAAGATTTTATTTATTTATTTGACAGAAAGAAAGAGATCACAAGTAGACAGAGAAGCAGGGAGAGAGAGAGGGAAGCAGGCTCCCCACTGAGCAGAGAGCCCGATGCTGGAATCCATCCCAGGACCCTGAGATCATGACCCGAGCTGAAGGGAGGCATTAACCCACTGAGCCATTCAGGTGCCCCTATATGATATTTTAGAAAAGCAAAACTATAGGGACCAAAACACATCAGTGGTTTCCAAGGACTAGTTGTAGGGAGGGAACTGGTGGAAAAGGACAATGATGCAACTCTTAGGAGTAATGAAAATAGTCTAGATCTTTATTGTAGTGGTTGTTACATGCCCGTATACATTTATTAAAACTCAATGATCTGAACTTCTAAGAAGATTTTTTACATTATTAAGTTATATTTCAATAAACCTGATTTTTAAAAATGAAGTTACACACACTAAACAATAAACAGAACTGGTGAATTATAGGGAAAATCAGGAAGCACTGAAGTGGTCAGAAAAGTTTTCCTGGAGCAGGTTAACTTGAACTTGGTTGGAATGTACAGTTTCTATCTGAATAGGTAAATAGACAAATAAAATTTCATATTAGAGCAGATTTAGTGATATAACAGTAACCCTAAATATTAGTGGCTTAACATAGTAATGGTGTATTTCCTGTTCATTTGGTAGCATATTTCAATATTCAGGAGGCAGTCTTCCCAAGGGTGACCAGAAAGTCTGTGTCCTTGGAATCCTCCACAACATTCTCTGTATCAGGGAAAGGAAAACAAAGAAATAGAGCCCTTGTGTGGCAGATTGGGAGTTTTTAAAAAACAGGCATGAAAGTTATATATATGGTCACATAGTCTCATTTATCAGCAAAATCTCTGGGTTCTCAGGAGGAAAAGGAAATGAGTTCGGTGAGGACATAGTACTGTCTTTGCCACAGGTATGGACATTGAAAAGTGAGATATGCAGTCATACAGTGTGGAGGAGTCTGTTTGGATGTAGGAAGCTGGTAAAATGTAAGGGAATGTGGAAGGAACTAGAAAAGGACATTGAGTACCAAGATTAAAGAGGAGTTTATATTGTCTTTGGGGCAACAACTGGTCAAAGATGTTTTTGTAAAATAGGATGATACTTGCCAACCACTCAAAGGTGTGCTGAGGATGAAAGGAGATGATATACTGAAGCTGTCTGTCAAGGTTTACAAAGCACTAACTAATTATGTGATATATTCTGTATTAATTTGAAGTTTTTACAATTGCAAAGCAATTTGTTTTCTTGATCAGTGAGTTTTCCTGGAAATTTCAGTTTTTCCACAACTTTTGAACTTTGTTAATTATTCCCTCCACATCCCCAGAAGGAATATTATTTCCTTTGCCTGTCTTGTTCATCTCTGAGAAGATATTAATAAGTTATTAACTATAAAGGAACAGAAACCACAGGACTTCTTAGAACACTTCTTTGCAATCCTGCTGTGTCATAGTTAAGGATATAGCATTACCATCTGTTCTAATAAAACAAACAATAATGTGCACAAATAATGTCAAAAAACTAAATTAACTTTTGGTTTGTTTCTTTCTGCAGATTTTGATTTTGCCTTATCCATATTTTTCTTTTATCATTAGTATGTTCACTATATCTTGCCTTGATTACTCTGATAACTCTGCTTCCCTCCTTAGGGCTGTCTGTTAACTGGTCACTTCTAAAACCAATTTCCTTCATTGCATTGGCATTCTCTCCTTCTTTTCTTTTTAAATTACCTCCTCAGTGCCTTTGAATCCAATTTTAACTATTTTATTGAGTCATAGAAAAATTTTCCCACTATTCTTGAGCTATTCACATCCATCACATATAGATATTTCACCTTTATTCTATATCTTTATGTGAGCAGCTCTCTTAAAATTGTCCTTTTGTTGTTTTTCTCAACTGTATTCCCTGGCATATTTTTACTTGACTTCATATTCTGCAAAGTAAGTTTTTCTTCATAAATTCGCTCTTCTCAGCTTTCAAACAACTGCTCATTTTTCCAATGAGGTTTTAACTGAAGTGACTGATTTGATATTCAAATTGAATAAACTTATTTTTTCTCATCTTTGATATTTTTGATCAGAATCCATCAAACATGGATACAGTAAATGCTTCATAATCTTTGAGAATACCTGTGATTTCATTATCAGACAATTGGCCCTCTTTCTTTCTTCTATCACCTTGGCTAAATATTTGGTTTTTTACTTTTTAGACGCCACATTTCATTATTAGAAATGGAAATGTTTTAAGTTTGACTTGATGGAAGAGCAATAAATTGTTTTTCATTGTGATTACTCATAATTATAGAACTACAATAATAGTATTATGTCCAGTGTTATTCTCTACACAACAAATCTCAATATAAACATAAAATACCGATTTTTCTCTGCCTAATTTTACAACATCTGAAGTGAAAACATGGTCATAGAAAATAAAATGGTAGTTTATTAGTCTTGTTTTTTTTTTCAGAATTAATAGCAAATTTATTCTCTTATATAAACATAAAAACATATCCAACTTTTTACATTAAAGGAAAACATGAAGCTCTTACTGATTAATTTGCAGACCCTCTGTTCTCTCCCCCTATGAACCTCTTGATCACTTAATTTTTAAAAAACAAGATTAATGCCTACCTTATAAACGTACTAAAAGATGTTTATCTGACATATATGATAAATTGTAGAAATAAGAAGTGAGGATAAAGGGAACACTTTCTTTATTTTTTAAGATTTTATTTATTTATTTGACAGACAGAGATCACAAGTAGGCAGAGAAGCAGGCAGAGAGAGAGGGGAAGCAGGGGCCCTGAGATCATGACCTGAGCAGAAGGCAGACACTTAACCCACTGAGCCACCCAGGCGCCCCATGGGAACACTTTCAATATAAAAAGGAAAAACAAAAATGGCAACTTCCACAGAATGTATGTATGTTTTGTGGATAAATTGTAGCACTAAGTTGAATTTCAATAAATTCTATAGAATTTTATGGGACACACACTACTTTATAACTACAGACAAAACAAAAATACACCATGCATCCAAATAAATATAAGAAATTACTCGGGATGTTTCATATACTTTTAACTTTTTATAATGTAACCCATTCTATAACCTATATCCAGAAAAAAAGAATGCATAAGCACACAATTGGATAAAGTGAAAATTTTCTGTTTAACAACTTATGGATATAAGAAGGGAGGAGGCAGACATTCCAAAGATCATGTGTTTCTTTCCCCCACCAATTAATCACTTTTACATGACCAGTATTGATTAAAGTTTTAAAAACTGCATTTGAGCAAATTTCACTTTTTATTATAATTATTTATTTGCTCCATAGGTGTATCTGTTAATTTCTAGATTGCTCCATTGTATTTCATCCTTTTAAGTATTTTCCTGGATAAAAATTAAAGGAGAAGGAAGATGATACACATAGGGATTTTTATTAATTTACAGTTGCTTGTTATGCAGGGATTTGCTTTTTTAAATTCTCAGTGCCTTGGGGCACCTGGGTGGCTTACTCGTTAAGCATCTGCCTTCAGCTCAGGTCATGATCCCAGGTTCTTGGGATCAAGTCCTGCTCCCCGCTCTGCAGGAAACCTATTTCTCCCTCTCCCACTCCACCTGCTTGTGTTCCCTCTCTTGCTATCCCTCTCTCTCTGTCAAATAAATAAATAAAATATTTAAAAAATAAATAAATAAAATTCTCAGTGCCTTGAACATATATTTCATCTTCTCTATTAAAGATTTTTGGCAATGTATTTTATTTGGCACTTCAATATTTAATTTATTTTTAGCAATTTAAAAGTAATGATTTGCATAAACCACATCTATCTTTATTGGAATCAAACAATGTCTCTTACATTACTTACATAATTGATTTAATTATAACATCAGGCTTTAAACAACAACCTTATCATGCTTCTAATTTATTATATGTGTTACGTGTAGTATTTCTTCCAAACACTCTAAGCTGGAAGTGATTTCATTTTGATTCAGGGAGTAATTACTAAGCTTGTGCAGACATACTGTCAACAAGTCCTGCCATTTGAAAAAAAGAATAATTTCTCCAGTGGATATTATTTTTCAAATTGTGTTTTCAACATAATTGTCAATGCCTTAATACTACACATTCAAAAATAATTATATTCACTACTAAAGATAGTCTAAATTATTATAAATACATTGTTTTCATCTTTAGAGACCCAAGTTTGAAATACAAAGTCTTAGCAATAATTTTAGATTATGTATACTTTTTATAAACTTTCTAATCTCCTTACAGAAATATTGCTAATCTCTTGTGACTTGAAGGACTTTTCAAAATATTTCCTGAATATAGAGGAACACAATACAGAATCTTAGACCATTACGGAAACGTAGGAATAATTTCACACAGGGATTGGAAAACTACAGCCCATGGGCTAAATCTGGGCAGCAGTTTAGGGGCGCCTGGGTGGTTCAGTGGGTTTAGGCCTCTGCCTTCAGCTTGGTCATGATCTCAGAGTCCTGGGATCGAGCCCCACATCGGGCTCTCTGCTCAGCGGGGAGCCTGCTTCCCCCTCTCTACCTGCCTCTCTGCCTACTTGTGATCTCTCTCTCTCTATCAAATAAATGGATAAAATCTTTCAAAAAAATATTAAAAAAATAAATCTGGGCAGCAGTTTGTTTTTGCAAATAGAATTTATAATAACACAGTCACGATCTTGTAAAAGCATCCCCTCATCCTGCATTCTGGGAATCAGTAGCTCTTCTATAGCAAAGTTGAAAGTCAAGTATGGAAAGCACAAATCACCCAAGTGATTTGGGCTACTTGGAGAGATAATAAAAGGGGCAACTTCTAGATTTACAGAGTAATATATTCTCGCTATTAGAGAAATAGCATCATATAATAGCCACTGGTATTTAAGGGATAGGATCCCAGTCCACAGAGAATGTCATCTACAAACCTGTGGTTTATATGTGCCTTTATGAGATGAATTGAACATTCATCAGGCCATCAGATCTGGAGTCATGCAATATATTATAAAATAAGTGATATCTCATAGTCATATGCTTTTAGTCACCTTTCCTTTGCTGTAATGTGGGTCCTTTCATTCAAGAATATGTTATACAAGATTCCATGGTGATAAATCTTCCATTCTCTGAGGCTTGGATAGTATTGCTGAATAAGATACTAAGGCAGAAAAGGCAAATCCAGCCCCACAATGTTTACCAATCCTAGAGATGACAAATTACTACCCTTTCTGAGAGGAAAGGGTCATAAATTACCAACTTGCAGCCAAATGACTGGTTGGCTTACTCAAAGGATTTTTCATAGCAAGTGATCACTCTTGTTCTTTGATTATGACAAATCAGTCAGTTAATAGAGGCAGTAGTTGGATCAGCCTCATAAGAGAAAGCCCATGCATAGCCTACCACTGTACTACCATAACTTTTACTCTCATGGGCCAGTGGGAAATATAAACTTTATCCATTAGACAGGAAATTTTACCCATTTGGTAGTTCAGTGCCTTTACCACAGAAGACATTTATGTAAGAAACAAAGATGTACATATTTTGTGTCTACTGCTGTAATTCCTTCTATTAGTTCTTCTCTAGACAGTACTATTTCCAGTCTTACAATCCTGTTCTTTCTAAAGCCCCTATCCACAGAGTCAAGTCATTTGGCACTGCTCAGAAGTCCATATATATCCTTAACTTGGGCCAACTGTCTCTTCACAGGATTGATGGTCAGATGCAATGCTCAAAGCCCTGCCCGATGGAAGGATTTCCCCATACTATTGACTTTCAAGGCAATCACTGAGTGAGAATGTAGTGTGGCATTTTCAGCTCCCAACAGTTTATTGAAATGTATCAATGAACCATATATCAATGAACATATGATGCCATAGGTGTGAGCTGGGAGAGATGTGTCAGTGAAACATGGAAGTCTAGTCTACCTATTCTGGAAACTAGACTTAATTCCAAATATAGCATTTCTAAATGTGGTATGAACAAATGTCTTCAAAATCGAAAGAGGCTATTAAACTCTGTGTTTTTTTCTTAGTGTTTGAGGTGCAAAATACGATGACTTTTTCTTTACCTTGGAGCATATATTCTGGCATGTGCCAGGCAACTGGACTCCTACAAACTTCACCAATGTGATGATTCCCTTGAATCATCATAGAATTTGTCTCCCACTCCCTGTCAGACATGTCACAGTATGGATTTCCTTTTCACTTGCTGCTGTTCAAGCTTGAGTAGCATGCTGTCATCAATATAGTGGATCAGTGTAATGCTTGGCAGAATGTCCAAATGATCAAGGTCCCTCCACATTTTATTGTATCAGAAAGCAGAACTAACAGTCCTAGGGCATGATTGTGAACAGATGCTACTGCCCAACCACATGAATCTGAACCGCTGATCCTCTTTTCTGATGGGTGTTGAAATGAAAACATTTGCCAGTTCAATAGTTGTATACCATGTATTAGAGGCTTTGTTAATCTGCTGTAAAAAAAAAAAAAAAAAGCCACATTTAGCATAGCAAATGCAAATGGAGACATTACTTACTTAAGTTTGTGGTCAGTTGGCTGTCATCTGCCATGATCTAGCCTATTTTTGCAAAACCAGAATGATGAGTTAGTTGAGGGTATGATAGAGATGATCATCTCTGAACCATTACGTTTTTGATGGTGGCACTAATCTCTACTGTTCCACCCAGGATGCCATATGACATGTGATTTGCATTCTTGGCTAAGGAGAATGAAGCAGTTTTAAGGACTTGTACTTGGTCTTCTCTACATAATAGTTCTTATTGTAAGGACTTGGAAATCAATTCAAGGTTTTGCTTTTTGCTAAGTATACCTTTCTAGATTCTACACTCAAGGACTTGGGAAATAATCATAGGATGGATCCAGGAATATAATGGATCCACTGTGAGATAGGCTTGGGCCAGGATTCTGCTTATTAACTGGCATCTGTATACCCTAAGAAAGTGTATGATGGTATTTTAGGTCCCCTGGTATCCAACACACCTCAAAAGATGTGAATATTTTTTCCCATTGTACAAATACCCTAGTATTTTGAGGGAAATATTGGGGAATTGCTACTTACGGTATTTGCCATGTGTGGCAGGATTGTTCTACAAGTGGACTCAACTTTCCTAATTGATGGTTTTGTCTCTTAAACTGGTTCTGCTCTGAAAATTGGCTGAGAGCTTTTAAATTTCCTTCATGGCAGTAACTGTCAGCCTCCTGCTCACCTGATCTTGATCTTTTTATGAGTGTGTGGGGTGTGTGTGTGTGTATCCAACCTTAGTTTCTACTTCTTATATTTCAGTAGCCTCAAGACTGATTCTTAGGCATGTTGTCCCAGTTTTCGCTGATATATAATATCAAGCTCCTGCAGATCTTTTGGTGAATAATCTCTTTTATAAAATGGACAGTACTTCTCTAACCAAGTCATCCTGAGACTTGACCATACAAGATTCTGCACTGACCCTACTACTGGAAGTAGTGGGCAACTCTGTTAGGATTCAAATGAATTTGGGAGTTCAGTGCTACCAGTGCTTTCCACCCACATTTCCACACTGCGTATCCCATGATCACATTTTTTCTTAACAGGGCCTTACTTTAGCATAAATGACTTCCCAGTCTGTGTTTTAGTCTTTTTAACAATAAGGTTTAATTTACAACATATTCTTCTGGTTATAGGAGATGCGTGTCTACTTAAATGCTACATGAAGAATTTCTGACCTTCACACCCTCTCCTGAGTTGAGAGTAGGCTCACGTGACCCTGTCATTCTTTCTTTAAGCCCTGCAATGGCCTAACAATAACCAACTCCATAACTTTTGTAATTACCATTGTCCTGATAGCTGTCAAATAGGATGCATAAATATATTTTTCTATCTATATTTTATCCCAGATCTGCAAGTAAGTTAGCAATTGTGCTCGGGCACACCAATGATTATCATCTTTGAAGTTACAACTAGCACTGAGATTCTTCTTGCCATCTGGATGAGCTGTTATGTAATTCCACTGGCTTGTATATTTGTTTTCTAATGTAGCAAAAGACTATCTTTGCTTATGCACTTCCAAAAGCAGGACAGCTGATCTCTGGAAACATTAATAAGGAAAACAGGGAAGTGATACACGGAAGAATGTGTTTTCAAGCAAATTACCAGTGTGGGAAACGATCTTAATGGGAAACTCCAGGAAACAGTGTGGAACACATGCCTCAGAATGTGCCATGAAAGGGGTGAAAAAGATACGGAAGTATCATAGTGACCGCTACTGTTGTCGGGTACTAGTTGAGGCAGCTGTCAGAGTCAGGTGTGACAGAGTGGGCACTGGCATCCAGAGAAAGCCCCAGGTAAAAGGATGTAAGTGCTGAATATTAGAAGGGAGAGAGGCATGGACTAAAGTGGTGAAGCCTCTGATAGCACTGACAGCATCTGCCGTAAATGACTGGCCCAACATCCAGGTCTATACACAGTAGAATGGAAATAGAGCCATGGGCTTTCTGACTCCCATTCGTGACCCTGTACTAAGCTATTTCACATTTATCCTCCAAGAATGTTGTCTAGCTTATACTTAAAGATGGCATATATAAACAAAAAATAAAGGTGGCATATATAGAAATGACTTCCAATCTAATTTAACGAGCAAATCTCTGTTTTCAGCCCAAGGATAAAAGAAAAATAGCTCTCATCTTTTCTCCTTTGAGCTCAGGAAATCGAGTTTACTGAGCAAAGACAATGCTCTTATGTGAGTAGGCGAAGGAGAGAGGAGAGAGGATAAGTAGGGTTTTTCCCCACTGATGGAAAAGATCAAAATAAACAAACAAAAAAGGACAATGGAGGCTTTGTGCAATGGGCAATAGTTTTTGTAACCCCCAGGATGGCCAAAAGTCACTTTACAGTTACCCAAGGCTGTGGCGGAATATAAATCTTAGCACACCCAGTGCTTGCAGGTTACAGTTTAGAGCCTCCCAGGACAATTATACCGGGTATTCCTTACTTGAAGATGAGTGTCCTCTTCACTATTTGGCCTCGTTTCTTTTGGGCAAGAGGTCATGGGCCACACACAGTTATGACCTTAGGGAAAGGACAGAGAGCCATAGGGAGGTTTCCCCGGGGGCAGCCACGCACACGCTGACCTATCAACATGCTTGCAACACCAAAGGTGCTTGCTTTCTTCAGTGTACCCTCATGGATAAGCGAGCACATGTGTGTTTTGACCTCACCCCCAGCTCCCCATGTGTATGACTGTGGGGAGGGGAGAGTAGTAAGTCCAAGAGAAAGACTGAAAATTTACATGGTGGGATTGGGCACAGGAGCCCAGAGAGCTTGTGTGTGCGTTTCAAAACAATCCCAAAGCTCAAGTGAAGGCAGTTTACTTTTAGTTAGTGGTTTTTGGCCCAATTCCATGCACTCTAATGCGTCACATATACTTTTATTTCAGCTCACCATGGACATATTTTTAGTTTCTGTGTTCTGACTGGTACTGAAGTTGAAACCTTGAAAGCATTACCCTGTTTGAAATATTCAACTAGTTGTGAACTGAGAGTTTTAAATCTCCTCTGGTCTCCCACATTAATTAAGTAGTGAGACAAATTTGTGTGACTAGACTTGGTGGGTTTCTTGCAAATGCCCAGCACATTGGATAAATGTAACCAGAAAATTATAATTTCTTTTCCTTATAAGGACTCATTAGTTAGCAGCATACAAGATTCTGCATTTTTATAATACTTGTTCAATAATATTAAATCACACATTCTCTTCTCTCTTTCCATATGTACGCCATTCAGAAATAGCTTTTAGCTAATTTTAAAAGGAAGTAAATTTGAAAAGTTTAAGTTCCCTTAAAAGTAGGCATTTTGATCCTCAATCTGGATGACCATAACAAAACTATTGGAGAACTTACTGAAAATTCTAAAACTAAGCCATAGTCATATATTCAGTAGTTCTCGGCAGGTCCTGGAGATCTGCATATTGAAAAAACTTTCTGAATGATTCTGATGACCCTCTAGATTTAAGAAACAATGGTGAAGAAAACTGAAATGCTTCATGACCACATAATAATAAAGATTTATTTATTTATTTGACAGAGACAGAGATCACAAGTAGGCAGCGAGGCAGGCAGAGAGACAGGGGGAAGCAGGCTCCCCACTGAGCAGAGAGCCCGATGCAGGGCTCGATCCCAGGAACCTGAGATCATTACCTGAGCTGAAGGCAGAGGCTTTAACCCACTGAGCCACCGGGGAGCCCCATGACCACATAATAATGTGGTCTTCACATTGTGACTTCAAATATAAAGTGGGGACAAATTTATAAATATGAATAATATGAAATAAAAATTCATAAAATATGAAAACTTAGGGAAAAAGTAAAAAGCTAGTAAAATAATTCTTTGTAAATGTCATAGAAAACTATTAGATCTGCAGACTTAGGTTTTCAGATGGTATACTGTTGAAAATTTAGGCATAAAAATCAGACCAATACAAATAACCAAGGAAAAAGCTCTCCAAAATATCTGCATTCTTATTTGACAATAACACTATTAAAGAAAGAGCTTCTAGTGGTTTAGAAGTTGACACAGATAACATTTATAAAACTACTTCTATATACAAAATATATCTAATAATTTTTTTAAAGATTTTATTTATTTATTTATTTGACAGAGAGAGAGAGAGAAAGAGAGAGAGAGATCACAAGTGAGCAGAGAGGCAGGCAGAGAGAGAGAGGGAAGCAGGCTCCCTGCTGAGCAGAGAGCCCGATGTGGGGCTCGATCCCAGGACCCTGAGATCGTGACCTGAGCTGAAGGTAGAGGCTTTAACCCACTGAGCCACCCAGGCACCCCAATATATCTAATAATTTGAGAATGTTAAAAAAGGGAGAATACCAAAAAAAAAAAAAAAAAAAAAAGGAGAATACCTCCTCCTTTTATTGTACGGATATTTATTTCCAAGCTACTGATACTTTTTCGTAGATCATACTGTACTATTAGTCTTATTTTTAGAAATCTAAGAAATATGTCCTTTCTGAAACCACGAGTAACACAGTCCGTCTTCCTGAGCATCTGCTCTGCACAGCAGTGATTCAAAAGAATATTTGGGGAAGGAAGAACACAATGAATATATTTGCCCTTCAAATTGAATACAAAAATGTAATTAAAGAGATTTTAAAAAATCCTCTGAATGTTGGAATTTAAATTCTATGACTAGACAAATAATCATTTCCTTCAAAATCTAGCAGTGCCCTTTCTACAGACCCCCAGCACTGTCTTTATTTAGGACTCTGTCATTTCTTCTGTGCTTGTACCATCACAACCAGCTTCCTACTTGTTTCCCTGTCACTATTTTCTACCCCTTCCAACTTATTTTCTACATTAGTGTTGGGTCATATTCCAAATTAAGCAAATTATATTATTCTTCAGTATTCCCAGATGAATTAGTATATTTTTGTGCTGAACAGTTATGTTCAGTCTCTTCAAAGATAAAAAGCCACAATCCAAGGCCTCAAAGCTTAAAATCAAGAGGCAGTATATTTATGTAAACATAAAATCATACTGCAGTGTGGTAAATATAAAAACAGAGATGCATGGTACAGCAAGAATGCTACTGGAAGGAGGTGGTTCATTCTGCTTCATTATGTCAAGACTCTCACAAAGGAGAAAACGTTTGATCTAATTCTTGAAGGTTGACTGGTAATTTGTCAGTCTTCCAGGCATAGATATGCTGAGGAATTTCCTTTCTGAATTTCTGAAAGCAATAAGGATCCTGAAGAGTTTTACCTTGCTTCAACGTGTGGCTTATTGAGATCACCTCGATAGTAGTGTATATGAAAGATTACCTAGGCAGGACAAGAGTATGGGAGGATCTAGACATAGGCACAGAAGTAGATAGACTGAGCTGACAGTCCAAGCAAGAGAAGATCAGTGTCTGAAACTAAAGTCATGGCTGTAGAAAAGAATAGAGATTAAATATGTGAGATATAATGGAGAACCAGGGGCATTTAATGACTGAGTCCGATGGGTTAGTGTTAAGCATGAAATCTAAGATTAGACTAATAACCACATTTCTTGCTTGCAGGACTGGGTGAGTGGTGGTGGCATTATCAAAATGCAATGTACAGAGGAAAGAGCAGGTTTTGGCAAGGCTAGTGAGGTCTAATTTAGGGTTTTGAAGGTTGACGTAGATGGGGACCTCTAAATAGGGAACACAGTAGGAAGTGCTATATATTGGTTGGAATCTTGAGAAGGGGCAGGAAATGTAGATTTATGCCATCAACATAGAGGTGGCAATAGAATTTGGGGGCATGTAGACTACAATGAGAAGAGAAGGAAGGTTATAAGTATGGGCAACACTAACATTAAAGCAGCAGGATGAGAAAGGAAATAGCAAAATGCTGTAAGGAGGGACCAGATTGAATCGAAATGAGAAGTCAGTGAGTGTCATAGAAGCCATAGGGATACAGAATCTCAAAGAGGAGAACATGGTAAGTATCCTTAAGGCAGGCAGTGGAGTCTGGACCCTTTACTCTTTATATATAGGGTACAGACTCATCTGGAATAGTTTGGGTGGTTTTTTTTTCATGTTTTAAAATTAAATTAAAGTCACTACTGACTTTACCCTCTTTTTATCCCTAATTCATGTTGCTAGTTAATAGTCTTAAGCTTTGGGGAAATTAGTAAACATCCAGCTGAACACTTTTTTTTAATTGTGGACTATAAGTTAAACTAATCTTTCCACCAAGAGATGTGAAGATTATTGAACATTTTATTTTGTTTTGGATATTGTGAATATTCTGGATACTCAACTTATTAAAAAAAACCCACTTTCCCACAGATTGTTCACCAATACACTAGTACATATATATTCTATATACCTTTTCCCCTCAAATTTTGGTATTAATGTACATTAAAAATAATGATAGAATCAGAAGTGAAGATAAGAATTTTAGAATTAAGTACATTTGCCTTTACCAGACATAAGGCAATAATAAATTTCAGATCTGGAAATCAAGTAAAAAAAAGAAGACTGAACTGTTAAAATTGAAAAAGTAACTGTAGAAAATGTCTTTATTGTTAAATGTTAAAATGTCTCCTCTTGAAATATGCTTTCTCTTGAAACCAGAAGAGAAAACTAAACAAAGAGTAGTTTGTGATTAGAGAAGAGACATAAATACTAAAACACAGGGAGTGATGTCTACCTCTAGTTTAAATATTTATTCACATGTTTATTTAGCTTGTTCTGGCTGTTACATTATCACTGCGTCTTTTCCTCTGTGTCCTTCTATATGAAGCTAACTCTGTGCCTGAAGTGACTTGAAGGGCTCTGAAAAATTACTGCCCCAAATACTTTTCCTTTTGTTCTGCTCTATCCCCCCAAATCCCAATCATTGGAGATTTCAGAAGGTATGTTTTTAAATAAATTTTTTGCTAAGAGAGAGAAAGAAGTATTTCAGGTTTTGGCATCCATTATTATAGGCATTATATTTATTTTTCTACCTTTATAATATCTAAGCTAACAAGAGCAATAAGAATAAGAATGATAAATCAGGTAACTATTGGTGTTGTAAAGGGTGAGAGGAAAATACTAAAGCAGCAAACTCAGAGAAGGAAGCAAGCATAGTAGTCTTTGGGAATTACCTAGAGAAATAATACCTTTTGGGATTGCCTATGTCCAAGTAATGCCAGGAAGTTACTGATAACCAAAAGTAGTGGGATGAGGAAGTGTGATATGATGGAAAGACCACAAATCCAGGAACAGAGGCTGGTCTTCTAGTCTTGACAGCCCCTGATGGCAAACTTCTCTGAGCTGATTTGATTCATTGACTAAAGAAAGATCTTAAGCCAAATTAATATATACAAAAAAAAAAAAACCCTTCAAAATTTGAAATTTTGAAACTTGATGATTTTCTAAGTTCTAGTGTAGCATTCAGCTCTAATATTCTACTGTATTTAGGCAGGAATGGTGTTGAGGAGATGATGAAGCAGCAAAGTCAGAAAAGGAAGCCACCATAGTAGTCAAAGCAGAGACATGCCAGAAGCAAAAGTTAACGGTTCCATATAGATAACAGGTTGGCACTGATACTACATCAGTGTTGTCTATTATAGACTTCAAGTTTCTTGAAAGCCAGTGTATTTATCCTCTCTGAGTAGTTTCATGCTGAGACTAACACAATAGGTAGCTCTTGGGACATGTGTTGACTTGCTGGCCAGGAAAGTAATTCCTGGTAGATTTGTCAGAATCTACTATGCTGTCCACACAGGATGTACTCCATGATAGTTGTACAGCAAACATAAAAGAATGCCTCAGTAAAATATTAGTATTCAAAATTAAGATAGCATGACTGTTAGCTGACAAAGCACACTGGCTGCAGGTTTTCAGTAGCCCAGGACATAGCCATTCCATTGTGATTTGTAAAGTATATTTGTACTGTGTATAGTGGTTACCCTGGATAGCTTTCTGGTTTCAGGAAAGTAACTTAAACTCACTAGGCCTCAGTTTCTGAAGCTCATTCTTATAAAGTATGTATATACACTGGCACAATGGAAGTCCTCAGGAACTATTAATTGCTATGATTTTATTTATTGGTATTGCTACAAGCATCCTACTGGAAGGGAAACAAAATTAAGTCTCCATTCTTCATTTAGTTAACCAAACTAAATTATATTATTACAATTTTTAAATATTAAAAAAAATCCCATATTATTTTAAGTAGTAAGAATTTGGCTTTCTTTGTACCACTGTGCTTTTTAAATTTTAAATATCATATTATGTTTGTTCTACTTTTGCACTAAAAAGTTTTCCTTATATAAACAGGCAGAGTAATTTAATTCATTTAATTGAAGAAGATATTTTGTTCCAGACTTAAAAATTTAGTGGTTTCACTGCATGTAAAAATAAAATTTGTTTGGAAAAGAGGTCCTGTGTAAGTACAGCAAAACATATGTTTCCTAGCCCTAGACATTCCTTTTAGATTTTTAGGCTCATTAGAAAGAGAGAAGGACAGGATTAAACTGGTCAACTAAGTGGTTCTTTAGGCATAATCTGATCAGTTGGTTTCTTAGTAAATCTGGTTTTCAGCCACTTGTGCATTTTGTAATGTTAATGTAAGAAACAAACGTGTTTTGTCTTTTTCAGCTCAGTAGAGGGTTGGAGTCCTAGCTCAGTGCATAGAAAGTTTAGCACACTTCATGAGTCAAATTTGTGTCAAATAGTGCTAGCATTCTAGGTTGTAGGGGTCAGTAGCGAATAAAACATCTAAGGATTTCTGCCTACTCACATTACTGTCCGAAGAATAGAGAGGTGAAGAGTTATATAGATAGACAGACAAAATAAGTAGATACCTGACAAAAATAAACATATAAAATTGTTGTTAAGTTCTATATAGAACGTTAAAATACCTTGATGTACTAGAGAGAGACTGGTGACTATTTTAGATTGAGTTATCAGGGATGGTTTCTCTGAAAAGGTGTGACTTAAGCTGGTCTTAGTGAGAGGTAGGTACTAAACATGTAAAGATTATAGAAGTGTGTTCAGGAAAAGAGAAGAGCTGGTACAAAGACTAGGAGGAAATGTATTTGAATGGTCTAGGAACAGATAGTAAATTAATTTGAGTAGACCATAGTACCTGATAAAGAGATTGGCATGAGACAAGTTCTGAAAGGTAAAACAAGAGCAAGATTACGAAGAACTCTGTAAGTCAAGGGAGGAGTCTGAGTTTTAGTTAAAGTACTACTGGATGACATTGGAGAATTTAAACATTGGAGTGAGATGATTCATCTTTGGTTTAACAAAAATACCCCACTGGATCCTTCCAGGAATTGCATTGTAGGAGAACCAGTACTGGAAACATGGAAAACAGTAAGGGAACTGGAAGTTTGCATGGCTAGCTGCTCATTATACACATTACCTCTCACTTCTTAGCACACAGTTGGATTGCCTCTCCCAGCCTTCTTTAAAGTAAGAGGTGACCATATCACTGATTTCTTCTCAATGTAAGATGAGTGGAAGTTGTGAGTCATTTCCATCCATCAACCAAAAAGCCTTCTACATGCAACAGTCTGTGTCCTTTTCTACTTCACTGGATTATTCCACTAATATGAGTGAGTCCAGTGATCATGGCAGCCATATACTGAAAATAATATATGAAGGAAGGAATATAAATCCTAAATCTTTTACCAACCAGGAACTCACAACTGGGCCTTTTTATGAGTTGAAAATAAACTTTGATTGTGTTAAGCTATTGAGTTTAGAATTTCATCTCTTATAGTGGTTAGCAGTGCCTTAACTAAAATAGGGACTGGTATGGTTAAATAAGTGAATTAAGGTAGTAGCAGTAAGGAGAAAAGGTGATGGATAAATGACATGTAGAAGATAAAATTGGAGAACTTTGATTGCAAATTGGGCAAAAAAAGTAGGGAAGAAATCAAAGAGGAGCTCCGGGTTGTTTGTTTATGAGCTATGTGTAATGTATTGCCGTTTTGAATGTTCGGTACATAGAAGGAGGAAATATAATGATCTCATTAATGCACCGGTTGACTTTAAGTTCTTTCAGTGACCTCCTAGAGCAGCTTCCTAGTAGCAGAGTTAAACCTGGAGATAAGGAGAATATTCTTTGGTGGAATAATAATAATAATAAGCATTAATTGGGTTCATATTATATGTCAGTCATTGTGCTAAGAACTTGACTTGCATTATTTCATGGGCTTAATTTTCTCAATGACCCAAGCAAAGCTGACACTGTTATTTTTCCAACTTTATAGACGAGAACATAAGATTTACATATGTTAACTTATTTGCCCCTTATCAAAGTCCCATAAATAGTAGAACTGAACTTTTAACTTCCAGTGGTTTGTAACATTTGGTTTTAAATATTTGATTTCATGTTCATAGTTTTGCAAGTGTGCTGTTTTTCTGCTGAACTCATCTTGGATCAGCTCATCATGACTATAGGTTGTAGGTTAAATTCAGGCCTGCTTCCTGTACATCCTCATTGTCCTTAGCAAGCTACTTCTTGGGGTACGTTCTTTTCCTTGTGGATCACAGGAACACAATAGACCAAGCCAAAATGTGCAAATACATTCAAGACCACTGCTTGTTTCAGACCCACATTCCATAGGCCAAAGCAACTCACATGGTCAAGGCCAACATTAATGTGGCAAATGTTTAGAAGGGGAGAGTTACACTCTATTGTACTACAAGGACACTTAAAAAGAGGGAAAATTCAGAAAAAAAACAACATCTTTGGCACACCAAAGATAAGATGATGCTAGAGAAAACAAGAAAGGAGAACATTCCAACATGTTTAGAAGTGAGACATGCTGCAGAGAGTTTGAGAAGCATAAGGACCAAAGAGTATTCTTAGATGTAGCCATGAGGAAGTCAGGGTGCCGTAGACAATTGTGGTTGTGCTGCCATAGTAGTAGAGGTGGAAGGAAGATCTTAAGGACTGAATCAGAAGGAAGAATTGGACTATTTTGGGAGAAAGTTTGGTAATAAAGGGAAGGCAAAAGAATACAAGAATGGTAGCTAGGAGGAGTAAGAACAGGATAGTAATTGTAATAGTTAAAACTGCATGGCCAGCTGAGAAACTAATTAGTAGTTGTGTGACTTGGGCAAGATACTTAATCTCCTGGTATCTCAGATTCCTCATTTTAAAATCAAGACAAATATAAATTATTTTGTAATATTGATTTAAGATTAAATGAGTTAATATATGTAAAGCACTTGAAACAATTTCTGACACAATGTAAATACTTAATAATTGTTAGCAATTATTTTGTATCCAGGATGGGAAAATATGCAACATGTTTATATATTGATGACAAGAGATTTCTACAGAGTAATGATTAAAAAGCTGGGAAAGAGCAGGTTTTGTGTCTTTATTAAAAAAAATCACTACTCATCTATATTTTCTGTTGACTTAGATAGATGAGAGAAATCCAATTCTTTCTTTTCTTCTGATTAATTTTAGCCAAGATTTCCCCTTAAAGCAACATCATTTTGTTATATATCTGATTATTAATATTATAATGAAATTCCATTTATATTCCTATCCCTTCAAAATATATTTTATGTACCTTGTACCAAAGATAGTAAAAAGGACAAATTAGTCAATGATTCTTAAAATTTGTGACTTTGTTCAATTTTATATTATGTTCTAATTTTGTGTTAAAATTCTCAGTTATCTAATTAAACTCTTGGCCAGTAAAATCCTTGAATGCAGCTATTTACTTATAAGTATAAATATTTTGGATTTAAGATTCTCCCTAGCTAAGAATTAAGCCAAATAAACCCACGAAAAACTGCTTTCATTGTAACCATTTCCTAAAATCCCTCATGTAGATAAGATCCAGACTCCTCAAACTGGAATTTAAAATCATAGACAGTGGGGCTTCCATGGGGCTTCAATCCCTCTTTGCCAGTAGTTACATCCCTGTTTTCTTCCACAAGTCATCTCATTACCTTATAGTCCTTTGAAATCTCAAGCTCGTATTCTTTCCTGCAATAGGACAGGTTAGGGCTCCCCAGTCATTGACTGCTTGAAAGCTGGGACCTAATTCAGCTGCACCAGGGAGAAAAAGAGGGCAGGTAATTGATCATAGGAATTTTTACTATTACAGAACCACTTCCTTGAGCTTCTAATGCCTTAGTAATCCTAAGTGACATTAGGGCTCGGGCATCATTGACATTTTGCATCATTCTTAGAACAAGATGTTAAGATGGGGTTTGATAATGTACAATCTTTAAAGAACCATGATGCTTTCACAAGTGTGGGTGTGTTGCCATGGAATTCTAGCTAACCACTAATTTCTCTGTTGTCTGACTTTCACTTTATAATCTTTTGATTTTTGCGAAAGGAAAAAAGAGCCAAGTAATGGTAATGTTCCATTGTATGTTTTGTTTTGGGGTCAAGACTTCAGTTCCCAAAAACGATTTCTTTGCTCCTGGATGGATGTGTCTTTTGTTTCCTTCCAGAAAAACTTCAATCCATGTCTTTCCTTGTTAAATTAATGATCATTCATGATTTGTTCTGAGTTAATAGTTGAAAAGATTTTTTTAAGGTCATAAATAAATAATATCAAAAACCCCAACAGAGCCTTATATTGTTTTATCATTTTTTTCAAACCTAAGAGTTTGTATTGTGTATCATTTAATGAAGGCTGTTACTGAGTTATAAAGTGTGTGTGTGTGTGTTTAAAACTACATACTAAAATGATGTTCTCATATTGATAAATTAGAGTCCTCAAAGGATAACAGTTTAAGCAATGTGTTGTATTATCTTGGAAATATTTGCTGATTGACTAATTCCATCAGGATCACTGTAATCATGCCGTATAGGGGACCATTTGCTACTAAAGATAGGACTTACATGGCTGTACGTATATGGACACAGAACAGATGTCTGGTATTTTCTGCTTTTCTGTTAGGTTTGCTAATCCTTAGGAATGATTACATCAAAAATTAGGAGTTTAAACTTCAAGGATTTAAGAAGAAAATATTTTCTCCCTATTGTATATTGACATTGGTCAATATTTAAGTATAACTTCAGTCTTATTACTAGTTTGCCATAGAAAGGAAAAGAATGGATTTCTGAGAAATATAGACTAGGTTTAGATATGCCTCTTTTACTCTTCCACTGCATAGATGTGGACAGGTTAGTTAAAACTCTAAGCCTCGGTGTACTGATTTTTAAGTTGAGAATATTTCATTAGGGGTTTTGTGTGGATTATGTAAGACTTACGACTTTCAGATAGATCTTAAATAGTGTATCAAATGAATGGAACTGTTAATGTAAATTTAGGACTAAGATTTCTTATGCCAAAAGATACACATGTAAACCGTATATTCATATACTGAGTTAATCACTTGTGAAGTACAGCAAATCCAATTAAATTCTTGGTATATGTGGGGAAATAATGCTGATTTTTGGAATTGTGTGTCCACAAATATATGCACACACACACACACACACATACATACACACACATTACACAAGCTTCAATATTTGGATATGTTAGGATATGAGATATGATATGAATGTAAGAAGACATCAATGTTAGGACCCTTGGGTGTGTTGTACACAGTGGAACTGAGAGTTGAAATTTGGTGAGAATGGATCCTTTTGTGCTGAGGTTTTATGATCTTGAGTTAAGGTTGCTGCGAGCTGATTATAACAGTAACAAGGACACCTACAAACTTCATTAGTTGAAAGCAGTGAATCACATCCACATAGAAAGTTTTTCTTAGGAAAGAAAATTGATAGCTAAAGTCAGGGCATATTGTATACCTAAACTTTGCTAAAAGAGTAGATCTTAAATTAGTTCCCCATACACATAGTAACTATGTAAAGGTTATGGTTAAGTTATTTAGCTCAATTATGGTGATCTTTTCACAAAACATTTATATATCAAAACATTAAGCTGTATACCTTAGATATATACAATTTTTATATGTCAGAGATCTCTCAATAAAGTTGTTTAAAAAAAAAGAGTGCAGTGACTTCTCCCGACAGTGACCGTCTTCTCCAAGAGCAGAGGAACAGCTAAGATTTAGCTGAGTTAGGTAATGGAGGAAGGCTCAGATAGCAAGCAGGGAGTAATCAGAGGAGATCTCGGACTCAAGGATAAGAAGGGCATGAGGATGCATAATGGGAGAGGTGGCAGAAAGGTTAAGATCATAGCTAAAAATCTTTGGTGACGGAGGTTTGTTGAATTGAGTCACCAGAGTTAACTGGACAGGTCTACTCTCATTTTAACATTGAACTAACTGCTTTTAACATCCGTCTCTAACGGCAGCATCACTGCATTGAACATGACACTGTTCAGATGACAGAAAGGCACAGTACCAGGGGAATAATTCAGGTGATCAATAACAAACAAACAAAATTATATCAATAATGCAGTGGTTTCTTTTCTTTCGCATTTTAGTCTAAGGTTTATTTCTCTAAATTCTATCAATTACATTTAATATTAGAGTCAAAAGCATTTGGATGGGGTGCCTGGGTGGCTCAGTGGGTTTGTTTGTTTTTTAATTTTATTTATTTATTTTTTTCAGTGTTACAAGATTTATTGTTTTGCACTACACCCAGTGCTCCATGCAATACGTGCCCTCCTCAATACCCACCACCAGGCTCAGTGGGTTAAAGCCTCTGCCTTCAGCTCAGGTCATGATCTCAGGATCCTGGGATCGAGCCCCACATCAGTATCTCTGCTCAGCGAGGAGCCTGCTTCCCCCTCTTTCTCTGCCTGCCTCTCTGCCTACTTGTGATCTCTCTCCTCTCTGTCAAATACATAAATAAAATCTTTAAAAAAAAAAGGCATTTGGATGTAGTATCAGAAGCTGAATTGACCATTTGTTTATTCACTGCATGAAAAAAAAAAACCATTTTGCCTTTTCAGTCAGTATTCACTTGCCGAATCAGAGTGAGTGCACAACAGTCTAAGCCACCAAGAGAGGTAGTTCAAAAAATTAACATTTTCACAACTTCATCTCTTGCATATACTGACATTTGCCAGTATATGCCAGCATATACTGATTTCTTACTGATCACTGGCATATACTCCACTGATTTCCTCAGTTTTCTGGCTGTAAAAGCACAAGGTGAATCTAGTACGCATTGAGGGTGCATAGTCATTTTCCCTTTCTTAGCATCAGTTCCAGCGTCTGCTCAGCCGCTGGCGCCTTCATGGGGACACTTGATTACTAGAATTCAGATTGTGCCTTCTAGTCCATATGGTTAGCATCCAGATGGGTTTCTCGACTAGTTGTTTAACTACCTTATTCATATCATTTTAAGATTGCATGCCCACATCACACAGGTGAGAGACTATCCCACCTTCAAATAAAAATGCCAAAATAACTGATGAAGACAGAAAATTAGCAAATGAAAATGACTCATGCATTTTTGAAGTACACAGATTCCCATAGAGTATGTCTCCTTGAGCCTTTACAGTTTTAGAGGGAGTAATGAAGTGGAAAAAGTATAGAACTGCAAAGAAATTAAGAGACTGAGTTTCTAGTTTCTAGATTAAACTCAATTATCTCTGCTATCTCAAAAAAAATTATCTCTGCTATCTCTGTCTCTATAATTTATTCCTTGTTTCCCCAGTAATTTTTTTCCATCTCAGGAAAAGATAATTTTTTATTTGTGAAAAATACCCTATGATTTTTCTCAATATCAAATAGGTAATGCCCATTTGTACTGGCCCTGTAAATTTTCTGCTTCATTATTGTTATTTTGTTCAGTTATTTATGAACTTTATCAAAAAGAAGTTTTCATCTTAGCTACACTTTATTATCTTCTTTTTGCTAAATTTAGTTAGGCAGCAAGAAAAGAACATTCTTACTTTTGGATTAAGATGGTGGATTGTCACATGCATTTATTTCTCTTCCAAATTCAGATCTTCCCTAAAGTGACAGTAGAAGAGTAAAAATGTATAAATTTACAAGTTTAAAGAGAAAAAAAGATAAGGCATTAAAGAATAGAATATTTCAGTGAAATTTTGAGAAGAAAAAGTATCAACTGTCAGAAGAGAACAGAGTGACCAAGCATGTGTCTCTCCTTGGCAGAAGAAATAAAAACAAGTTTTCAAATTTTGAGAGAAAAACGCTTCTCAGTCTAGAATATGCTGTCATAGTATCGATCAAATGGGAAGAAAGAACAAAGACTTTTAGCATTCAGAGATTTGAAGATTTATGTCACATGCATACCTTCTTAGAAACTACTGGAGAATATGCTCTTTCCAGTAAAAGGGGAGAATTCAGAAGAGAGGAATTCATTAAATCCAAAACCAGGGGATCCATACCATAAGGGGTGGAGCCAAGGCAGGTCTTAGGATGATAGCTATGTTTCAGATTTGGAGAGCAGCTCATCCAGATTCGAGCCAGAATAAAAAGAGGTATAAGACACAAATCTCCAGAGTATAAAAGGAAAATTGCTGATTGATATTTGGGAGATGTAAATGGGATTTGGGGGAAAATTTTAGCATAGACATAGAGAAAATAATGGTAGTCGAGGTGAGGTACTTAATAACTTTAGGAGATTTTTTTTTAAATCCAGGAATGGAAATGTAACCTTTATACACTTTTTGGCCATGTAATAAGCATTTTACATGATCATAAAAATGTAAATATTGATTATTGACTAAGTTAAGAGTAGAATAGAATAGTGTTGGGAATTTAGGGTAATGTAAAACAGTCAGTCAGAAATATAAACAACCTAAGTACTCATCTACTATAACAGGAAGCCAATAGGCAATATCCAGTATTGATAAGTCAAAAAATAAAAGAATAAATATCCCATTTAAAAATATGGAGAAAAATCCCAGAAGAAACAACCAAAATATTTTAAAGTAGATGTCTCTAGTGAACAGAACACAGAGTTGGACTGAGAGGGTGAAAAAAAAACCTGCTAATTTTTATGAAAGGATTTTATATGTATCTGTATATGATTTAGTCTGACAAAAATTCTTTAAAAGTAAAGGCCAAAGAATAAGAAAAAAAATAGAAACCTTCATATTTTAGATCTTACAAAAATCTTAAAATAGTTAGATGCTATAAATTTTGAAGCCCAAAAGGATAGAGGTAGGAAACCAGGATTGATACTCTTATAAGTGCATTCACTATGGGAGCAATGGGTGACTCAGTTGGTTGAACTTTGGCTCAGATCCTGAACTCAGGGTGAGGATATCAAGCCCTGCTTTCGGCTCTGCACTCATAGGGGTATGATCTCAATCTGCTTGAGATTCACTCTCTCTCTCTTTCTCTGCCCCTCCCCACCTGTGTGCTCATGCCTGCTCTCTCTCAAATAAATAAATGAATCTTTTTAAAAAATGAATTCACTATGGAAGGAAGAGGATAGCAAGTTTTTTAAAAAGCCAGGTTCATAAATGTATAGTCTACCAGGAAGGTTTCTCTTCCTAGTAACCAGAACTTCTCTGTTTTGATTGATCATTGGCTCCCTAGGAACCAACGCTAAAGAAGACAGGGAGAAAATGGGTCTTTGGTCTTTCATATCTAGCTATTGCTTTCTAATTCTGGGAACATAAAAGGCAGATGAAATTTTTGTACTGTGAGATTATTCAGAAAAATAGGCATAGCCGTTAAGCCCAAAGGGGCATGGACCTTAAATAAAAAGCAAAGAGAGAATAGCCTTTCTACCTTATTATATATGTTAGAGAGCCCCTAGTTCTATGGTGGTGGCACGCTTTGTGAGTTCCTGCCTAGCACAATGATTAAGGTTGTACTGTCTAAGAATTATAGGATGGTATTTTTTTCTCCTGCTATAGACTGTTGAAAATCTGCTCATCCTCTGCCTATTTATACTGAACATTCGTTTCCCTTATCATAATAGAAATAATAAATATAATTTATATAATAAAAACCATGCTAAAAAATCCACTTTTTAAGGATTCTACTTACCTACCCTATTTTCATTAAACCCTAGTAATTATTTAATAGATTAATTATGGAGGGTCTCTAAGAAACTATAAAAGCCTCTATCATTTGCCAGTATAAGGGGTTTGGGCTGGAAAAAGAAAAAAAGAAATGAGTTGAACATTGGAATTTCAACTTTAAGCTTTTACATTAATTCTCAAGTTTTTACCACTCCGTACAGATCCATTTAAACTGTGTTTGCCCTACTTTTAAAAATTTTTTAAAAAGTACTTCAAACCTTCTTGGGTTATTCAATTCTACCAGATTTCTCTCCACCCCTCCCCAAAATTAGCCATTGCTTAACAACTATGGAGAACAGGATGGAATTTACCAAGGTGGGGATGCTTTCTGTAATGTCAAGCAGGTGTTGACTTCTGAGCCTGTTCTAACATTTAGATCTGCGTAAATTACTCTTTCATTTTGATTTTAGCATTGACAAGTATCTCTATGATCTTGAAGTATTGTCTATAATGCATAAAAAATGTCTCCACTACCTTGTGTACCAGATCAACCTATGTTTAACTGCTAAAGAATCAGTGATTAATAAGTCTTTCTGACATGATAGAAATGTCAATTTTACTGATCACTTCTTTTTAAAAAAAATATTGTATTTCTTTATTTGAGAGACAGAGGGAGAAAGGAGTGGAGGGGGCAAGGAGCAGATGGAAAGGGACAAGCAGATCCCAAGATGAGCACGAGCCTAGTGCTGGGCTGATCCCACAACCCTGAGATCAGGACCTGAGCAGAAATCAAGAGTCAGACAACCAACTGAGCCTCTCAGGTATCCCCTGATCACTGTTTCTTTGAAAACTCAGTTCTAATGCTAAATCGTCTATCTAAGACTACCAAAACACAGAATCGAAATCTTTAGTTCAGCATTTATGCTTAAAGATCTAGCAAGACATTGTCAAAAGTTTATGTCCTGGGTCATCTGCTTCAGCAAATTGTTGAGTGTTTATGCCATAACCCCTGGAAACTTTGAAATTAGAGGGCTTGATCTGAGTCAATTGTTTAAGGGTGTTAAAACACATTTTCAACTGTGCCCACTTCTAGATTAGTCCTTGTTTTTGTAAGAGTTGGAATCTTTGTAAGGATAAAGGAAAGGGATAAGAATTGAAGATTTTCCCAAGAAACAGTCCTGTTCAGTCATCATTTTAAAGATATTTTATAAAGGAATCTTGATCTTGGGGCACGTGGGTGGCTCAGTGGGTTAAAGCCTCTGCCTTTGGCTCAGGTCATGATCTCAGGGTCCTAGGATCGAGCCCAGCGTTGGGCTCTCCGCTCAGCAGGGAGCCTGCTTCCCCCTCTTCCTCTGCCTGCCTCTCTGCCTACTCATGATCTCTTTCTCTCTGTTAAATCAATAAATAAAATCTTAAAAAAAAAAAGAAGAAATCTTGATCTTCCAGAAAGAAGTCATCATGTTCTCCTGACCAGATCACATATGGTTACAATTAATATGTCATGGGCCTGATGTCTGTCTAGTGCTGTGGACTGATTGACTTTGAATGGACTGTGACTGAGGCTGGTACTTGCCAGGCACTCACTGTAACCAAGTCATGGCTGGGACTCCAGAAAGTTGGATAAGGACCCTAATAGATTTTGTGAACTATTTCACGTGAAGAAACTCCTGACAGTGTTTCATTCCACATTATTGTCTTACGGAGCAGTCGAATTCCTATAGAAAACTGTAGCAGTGCATCTCAGTACAGATGGGATTGCATTTATCTCAGTTAAATTGGAGGAATTTGCAGAAAAGCACCTAACAGGAGGTTTCATTCTATCATCCAACAACTCTGTAGGAAGAAAACCCAGATCACTGAGGATTCCCAGAAAACAAGTCATGAGAAAAATTGGCCAAGGGCAATTTTCTTATTGTTTAGCATGTCGTTCCATGTTTAAAAATCAGAAATCCATCTTGCTAAATTACTTACCTTGTCTGGCTCAATTAGGAGTAGATAGGGACTTATAAGAGAAGCAAAAATATGTCAAAACTTTTCTTTGATTGTGCAGTGATACTGAGATGGGCCCCTGGAACAGAGTCAGTGCTTGATCTGTATTTTCAATCATCAAAAAAAAAAAAAAAAGAAATGAGAATCAATATATTGTGCACTAAAACTAATTTAACACTGTATGTTGAAAAGACTAAAAAAGAAAACTAAATCAAGTGATTGAGCATAGCACTATTGTGTGGATCTGCTAGGAAGGTGCTCTTTCCCAAACAAGTTGCTATTTTTAGGGCCAGTTTTGTTGATTTTTAAATCTACATTCTAGGAACTCATAAGAACCCTGTCTTTATTAGTTCTGAAAGAAAAGAAAAAAGAAACAGAAAGGAAGGGAAGGAAGAAAGGAAGCGAGGAAGTATTTTCTGGTTGTTATTTGTGTATCTGTTATATTCTTCTCTGGAGTTAATGGCATTACTTATTAAGCTTGCTGAGTTGAGATAAAGTGTACAGACATTTGTTGTACTTTTCTTAAAATATACTTTTAAAAAGGTAAAATCATGACATGCAAATACAAACTGAACATGTACCAAGTTTTGTTTCAATCGCTAATAGTGAAGGAATCAGTAAGAACTTATAACTAGTTAAAAATGCATTTAAGAAGGTAGGTATGCATAGGCAATGTACAACAAGATTGCCGGGTTAGATGTACAACTAGCCAACGTCTAACAAGGTCTTAAACATGTCAGGTTGTCCGTTCTACCAGATACTTTTTTTTCATTTCTACCAGAAAAAAATCTGCAAGTACATTGAACAAGTAGCTTCAACACATCTGAATTCTTTAATCAATAGCAAAAAGTGAGGAGAACTAAATAAATTCCTTCAGATAACTCTTGGTTAGCTTTGCCCTAACGTGACAGAGAAGACATGCAACCCACATTTCTGCCTTATTTCCAAATCTCAGAAAAGATTTCTGACACTTTCTGGGATCATGTGTTATGTTTCAGGACCCGTGTGCCCTGAGATCTATTCCTTGCCTTATTCCTGCTCTGCTCCATATCATCACAGCTGAATTTCCCAGGTGCCTGTGTAAACTGGCACCTGGCTACATTTGGCCAGTGGCAGATACTGTCAGGAGGTTGCGGGATAGGTGAGAGGGATGAGAAAAGCCAGGATAGTTCCTTCTCCCTCTTTGCTTCTAGGAAGGCTTCCATGTCAGCGTGCCTTTTCTGTGGTTCCAGATGCTCGTGTAGTGGACCTATACTTTCTTTCCATAATTTTTTTTAATGGACATTTCTTTAAAAGTATATTTTAATATGATCAATTTTCCTTCTCGGCTAGAGTATTTTTGAAGCCTGTCGTTACATGGTACTCTATTAAGAGTAAATCTCCTAAGCCCACTTTTTTTTCCCCCAAATATGTTTATTTTATTTTTTCAATGTTACAAGATTTTTTGTTCATGCACCACATCCAGTGCTTCATGCAATACGTGCCCTCGTCAATACCCACTACCAGGCTCGCCCAACCCCCAACCCCCACCCCCACCCCTCCTAAACCCTCAGTTTGTTGCTCAGAGTCCACAGTCTCTCATGGTTCATCTCCCCCTCTGATTTTCCCCCATTCACCTTTCCGTTCCTTCTCACAATGGCCTCCATGTTTTTCTTTATTCTCAGCATGTCAGTGAGACCATAAGGTAATTTGTTCTCTCTGGTTGACTTATTTCACTCCGCATAATCTCTTCCAGTCCCATCCGTGTTGATACAAAAGTTGGATGTTCGTCCTTTCTGATGGAGGCATAATATTCCATTGTATATATGTACCATATCTTCTTTATCCATTCATCTGTTGAAGGGCATCTTGGTTCTTTCCACATTTGGCAATTGTAGCCCTCAAGAAATTAAAAATAGAGCTACCCTATGACCCTGCCATCACACTACTGGGTATTTACCCTAAGCCCACTTTTAAACATACCTTTGCTATTTTTGGTGGAATTGGTGCTGAGGTTGCTTTGCTCAGCTGATAGAATACATGACTTTGCTGGTTTTCAGTTGCTTATTTCTTCAGGAACA
>CM053605.1:43142293-43236428 GCA_028646535.1 Procyon lotor
GGCTCTGAGAAGTGACTAGAATCTCTCTATGCATAGGTAGTGCTTGTCACCTGCTGAGCATCAGTGAAAGGTGAGCAAGCTGTGAACTGTTTGTTTTCAAAATTTCATTTATCTTGGGCCTTTCAGTCTGTCCCACAATGAAGCTCTTCATTCTGTAAACAGGTGGGAGAAAGAAACCTGGGTTATCATCATTCAACATACTGACTTTCATTTAATCCTCCTATTTTCAGTCTGGCAGTCCTGTGTCATTTCCATGTTTGCTTTAAGCATAGGTCAGTATAGTTTCCCACTACTTGGGGTAGAGAAAGAAATCTGAAAGCTCTCAAAAAATTCCACCCTCTTGTTTTGAGCCTGAAGCCAGATCCTTGCGTTATAAGATCTTCGGTGTCCTTATCCACTAAGCTATTCTGAGTTTCTGTGAGGAATCATTGTCTTGCCTCTCTCTGTTATCACTCTTTGAAAGCACTTTGTTTTTCTTTCTTGGTATCTGTTAAGTCAGTCACTGTATCTCACTGTTCCGTTTTTCGGAAAAACGTATTGTAAACTTTTCTCTGCCATTATCTTTTATCCTGTTCTTTTTCCCTGTAGCTCTTTGACCTTTTCTGTCCCTTCATGTGACAGCAGTGATGTTTCAGTGAACAGTAGTAAATGCATTTTCTTTAATCCACCTGGCTTAACTATAAACCATGAATCTTTTTTCTTTGTCTATTTTTTTCTTTAATTTTGAAAAATTATACCACACACTGTCTGACCCGGCCAGCATCAGTCATCCTCCAGAAACACCCCTTTCGAGTGTCAGACTGCTCCAATGTGAAAGTGGCAATTTGGTCCCCTGGCTCTCCTACATTTCCTACAAAGCAGCTGATCCTCAGCATTGGGTGCAGCTTCCATGAGCTGGAGCTCACTCTAATGCTGGTCACTCCAGAAAGCTGAAGGGGCTGTCCCATGAGTTGCTTGTCTCCATGAATACCAGGGAAAAGGTGGATGTGAGTAGTGCGTCCTCACTGACTTTAAAGCCTTGTCTCTACAGTCTTTTCAACACACCCAGAGGACTGTACTGAAAGTCTCTGAAAGCCCCTGGTTTGAGAGGATGGCATTATAGGAAGTGTGATAGAAGTAAGGCAAAATATATGGTACAGTCAAAATGGGTAATTTGAGGAGAAATTAATAATAAGAGAGGATTTGTAGTTGTGGGATGAGTGTAGGGAACCAGCAGGATAATGTGATACCTCTGAGCTAGTAACATGGGGATCCAGAGATGGGTTACCCTGATGAGAGAGAGAGAGATTGAGAGAGAACTCTGTGAAGAGGGAGAGTGCTGTCTTACAAGTGACTTTCTGTAGGGGGTGACTATCCAGGACAAAGAAAAGAGTAATGCTCTGACTTTGTTCTCTCTCCCTCCTATCTCTTACGATGCTTCCCATTTGTGAACCCCAAATGGTCACCTGAGATAGTCTTTACAACTCCCTCTCAGGGCAAGAAGTAGGGTACAGTCCAGTAGAGTGGATTTGAAGGGACAAGTAAAAGATATTTAGCACAGAGTCGCTACCTGAGCTCAGCACTAAATACGTGTTTTCCACTGCATACATGTTTTCTTCAGCGGATCAATTATGTGTACACCCTATCCCTATTCTTCCTTAATTTAAATAAATACCTTAGTAGTAGGTGAAGGTAACTACTTTTTCTTCAGAACACATGACTTTAAATTTATATATAAAAAATATATAAATATAAATATGTTTATTATATAAAATAACTATTTTTTAAAATATATTATTGCATATTTATGTTTTTATCAATACCTATATTTAAATCTGTAATCTATTTAGATTTAAATATGTGTTTAAATATATGTGTATATATGTGTTTAATATATATATTTACTTTAAGCATATAACCTTTAAAGAAAATACTGGAAAATCCACATAGTTCATAGTATTTCAGAGAAGTAAAGCACAAAGGCACAAATGATTGGTTCCTTCTGTAGAGTCAATATGATCTTACTGTTCTTCTGCCTACAAGTAGGAGAAAAATTGATCTTGAAAGCATTTCGAACTATTTGAGTGTTTGTACCTCTGTACTTAAAAGGAATTCTTCCACATACTGGGAATTATGCATACCCATTTCGATAATAAAAAGTTACTTGAGGGGCACCTGGGTGGCTCAGTTGGTTGAGCGTCTGAGTTTGGCTTAGTTGTGATCTCAGGGTCCTGGGATCCCGTGTTAGGCTCCCTTCTGAGCAGGAAGTCTGTTTCTCTCTCTGCTTCTGCTCCTCCCCCTGCTTATGCTGTCTGAAATAAATGAATAAAATCTTAAAAAAAAAAAAAAGTTTACTTAAAGTGAAGTGATAAACAATTTACCTACATTGTGATTTGGGGTGATGAGAGAGAATAATTATATTCTACTTTTCCAGAAAAGAATACTTGTCCAGGGGCGCCTGGGTGGCTCCGTCAGTTGAGCGTCTGCCTTTGGCTCAGGTCATGGTCCTGGGGTTCTAGGATCGAGCCCCATGTGGGGCTCCCTGCTCAGGGGAGAGCTTGGCAGAGAGCCTGCTTCTCCCTCTCCCTGTGCCTGCTGCTCTGCCTATTTGTGCCATCTATTGCTCTGTCGAATAATAATAAAAATCTTAAAAAAATACTTAAAAGAATACTTGTCCATCATATGTTCCCCACCTCAGTTGGATATTTTTCTCCTTTAAATGTAGAATGTAAACTTATCTTAAAGGCTAATAATATTTGTCATACAATTGTTCCCATTGTTTTTAATAATACCAATTGTTTTAGGAATCATTTATCTCATAAAATAAAGGTAACAGGAACTTTATAATTATAACATTTTCCTAAGTGAGAGAAAAATGTCTTAAAAATACTTTAAATCTGTAAGCCTTACTTCTTGGGCAAGAATTTAGAATTTAGTTTCCTAAGCACTGAGCTGCAGAGTAGACAAGAGAATTTCACAATTTAATGGCTTCTATTATCATTTTTTATAATATTGGAATCAGAGGCAACAGAACTTACCTAAAACTATAATAGCTTCTTTGTTGACAGTCCATATTTGTGGGGTTTTGTTGTATTCCTGTATAAGGCTGTCTTTTAGTGTTAATATTAACATCTGCTATAGATATTATTTTAACTTTACATACAAAATACATACATACATACATACAAAATAACATAAAATTTTATTTATTTTATGCTTCTCCTTATGGTGTTACTAGAACTATATCTCTCTCACTTTTGTTATTTCAATAAGGTCACCAATGGGGATGTTGTTAGGGATTTAACAATACCAGTTCTCTTTTACATTGCATTTATTAATTTATTTATTATTCCAGTTCCATAGCATTAAAGGTGTCCTGGACAGTTTATATCCTAGAATGAATAAGGACTTGCATAGAAACAGAAGATTTTTCAATATGAGAATATTCTTAGTTATGTGGATGATCCTTCTGCAAGATGGGGTCATGTAGCAGTGTCTTAGAAGGTAACTTAACAGTATTTGAAGTACTTGATTATGAAAACTACACCAGTTTATACTGAGTATTTTTTCATTTGGAAAGTTGAAGCTCTATATTTGAATAAAATAATAATCATTTCTACATCCAAGTATTCTTTGTTCAAAGGTAGAAATTGTTTCTAGTCTGTAACCACTTATTGAATCACAAAGCCAATCAGTTATTTTCAAAGATAGTGTTTCTATTTTCATTTCTGTCTTCTTTTAAGTGTTCTGATCATTAGAAGGTAAGGAAGTCCCTCCAAAAAGCTAAGAAGATCAGAACTATTCATAATATTCAGGCTGATATTAAAAGTCTCACAAATTATCAAAGACTGGTGTCATTCTCTTTGGGAAAAGATCATTAAGAGTGTAATGCTGGTTCAGATTTTTTTCATATCTCTAATAGTGTGTTAGAGTCTTAGTATTTTAATAAAATTGATGAAAAATGAAGATGTGCAAGAAGTGTCTATTTTGCATATGCCCTTTTTCTATCTCAAATTACTGATTACATATTTTAGTTTTAAGTTATAATTTGGTAAATATTGACATATGTATACACTCATGAAACCATGACCACAATTAAGAAAATTAACATTTCTCTTAATTTCAAAAGCTTCCTTGAGCTCTTTGTAATCCTTCCCTCCCTTTCCTTCCCAATCCCCACCTCCTCCATTCCCACACAACCACTGATCTGCTTCCCATCACTATATGAATCATTTGCATTTTCTACAATTTTGTATAAATGGAATCATACAGTATGCACATATATTATTTCACTCAGCATAATTATTTGGCATTTACTCATGTCAGTAGTTCATTCCTTTTATTGCTGAGTAGAACTTCTTTGGATGGAAATGCCCTAGTTTGTTTGTCTCTTTACTACTGATGAATATTTGGACTGTTTCCAGTTTGGGTCTATTACAAGTAAAGCTTCTATGAACATTTGTATACAAGTCTTTGAAAGGATATATATTTCTTCTTCTCTTCACCAAAGAATAGAATGGCTGATTCATATAGTAGATACACGTTTCACTTTTTAAGAAACTGTTTTCAAGACAATTATCATATGATCTCTCTGATATGAAGAATTTGAGAGGCAGGGCAGGGGGTCGTGGGGGGTGGCGCGGGGAAATGAAACAAGATGGGATGGTGGGGAGACAAACAATAAGAGACTCTCAATCTTATGAAACAAACTGAGGGTGGCTGGGAGGTGGGGGGGTATGGATAGGGTCGCTGGGTTATGGACATTGGGGAGGGTGTGTGCTATGGTGTGTGCTGTGAAATGTGTAAGCCTGATGATTCACAGACATGTACCCCTAGGGCAAATAATACATTATATGTTAATAAAAAAAAAAAGAAACTGTTTTCAAAATGATTGTACCTATTTACATTCCCAAAAATAGTGTATGGTAATTTTAGTTGCTTAACATCTTTGCCGATATTTCATATGACTAGTTATTTTACTTTTGACTATTCTAATAGGTGTTTGATTGCATCTCATTATTGTTTCAACTTGATTTTTTCCAGTGATTAGTGATTTTGAGCATCATTTCATATTTTCCATGAATATGTTTCTTAGTGAAATGTTTGTTCAAATTATTTGCAAATTTTGCATTGGGTTGTTTGTCTTATTATTGAGTTTTGCAAGATCTTTATGTTTTGGATAGAAATCCTTTATCAGATATATGATTTGCAAATATTTTCTCCCAGTCTATGGCTTTTCTTTTCATTCTTTTAAATGTTTATGAAGAACAGAAGCTCTTAGTATTGATGAAGTTCAACATTATTTTTTCATAGGTAGTGCTTTAAGTGCTGTATATAAGACATCTTTGGCTGAGTCAAGATGACAAAAATTTCTCCTCTGTTTTCTTCCTGGTTTATAGTTCTAGCATATACATTTAGATCTGTGATACATGTGTGGATCAAAGTTCCTTTTACACATAGATATTTCTATTTATCTAGCACCATTTATTGTGAAGGCTATCCTTTTTCCACTAAATTATCTTTGCACCATTTTCCAAAATCTATTCTATCAGCAGATATCTTTCTAGACTGTATTCTGGTCCACTGATCTATCAACCTATGCTGCTGATAATAATGTACCATATTATGTTTTTTTTACCATAGTGATTACTATAGCTTTAAAATAAGTTTTGAAGGAGCACCTGGGTGGCTCAAACAGCTACCTTCAGCTCAAGTCATAATCTCGGGTCCTGGGATCAAGTTCCTTGTCAGGATCCCTGCTTAGTGGGGATTCTGCTTCTTCCTCTACCTCTGCCCCTCCCCCTTGCTTGTGTGCTGTCTCTCAAATAAATAAATAAAATCTTTAAAAAAATTAAAATAAGTCTTAAAGTCTTATAAGTATTAAAACAGTGTAAGTACTCCAACTTGTTCTTTTTGTTACATTTGTTTTGAATCAGCTTGTCAATATATGCAACAATAACAAAACCCTGCTAGGACACTTATTGGGATAGCATTGAATCTGTAAATTTGGGGTTAATTATGTGTTAACAATATTAAGTCTTTCAATCCATGAACACAGCATGTCTCCTTTATTTAGGTTTACTTTAATTCCTTTCAGCAATATTCTGTAGTTTTCATGTATAGGGCTTCCATATTTTTTTTTCAATAGGGCTTCCATATTAATTTGTCAGACATATGTCCTTTTTGGTATGATTTTAAATAATACTACTTTTCATTTTAATTTCAAATTGTCCATTACTATCATATAGAAAGGATATTGACTTTTTAAAATATATCTTATTGCAAACTCATTAAAATCATTTATTACTTTTATTCACTTTTTGGTATATTCTATCAGATTTTCTACTTAGAGAATCATGTTGCCTGTGAACAAAGATAGTTTTATTGCTTCTTTTCCAATTTGGAGGCCTTTTATTCTTGCCTTATTGCATTGGATATAAGATCCAGTACAGTGATAAATAGCTGGGGTAAGAGTAGACCCTTCCTTATTTCTGATGTTTGGAGGAAAGCATTGTTATTTAACTTTACTAATGACATTAGCTGTAGATTTTTTTATAACCTTCATCAAGTGAGGAAGCTCCTCTCTACTCCTAATATGCTAAGAGTTTCATTGAGCAATTGATGTTGGATTTTGTCAAATGCTTTTTGAGTATTTATTGGGATGATCATTTGGCTTTTCTTATTTAGTATAATAATAAAATGTTATATTGATTAATTTTTCAATTTTATTACAACCTTGCATTCCTGGGATAAATCTCGTTTATGATATACTATTCTCTTATATATTGGTGGGTTTGATTTCCTAAAATATTAAGGATTATTTACATTTATGTTCATGATGCGTATTTATTGATACGTTGCTCCTTTTCCTCCACCTCCTGTTCCTCTTCTTCTTTCTTTTTCTTCTAATGTCTTTTTAAAAAGATTTTATTTATTTATTTGGCAGAGAGAAAGAGAGATCACAAGTAGGCAGAGAGGCAGGCAGAGAGAGGGGGAAGCAGGCTCCCTGCTGAGCAGAGAGCCCGATGCGGGGCTCAATCCCAGGACCCTGAGATTATGACCTGAGCTTAAGGTCAAATGGTGGAGGATGGTGCCCCAGCCCCAGGCCTAGACCTGCCTGTCCCTCCCTCACCCCAGCCACACTTGTCCCTCCGTATCCTGAGGGGGTGGCCTACACCACCAGCTCGAACCCCCTCGGAAAACGGTCTTCAGCTGAGAAGTGGTTATTAAGGATCTATTAAAGTCCTAGGTGTTCCTAAAAAAAAAAAAAAAGGCAGAGGCTTTAACCCACTGAGTCACCCAGGTGCCCCTCTTCTGATGTTTTCATCTGGTTTTATTATAAGAGTATTTTGACCTCTCAGAATGACATAGGATTAGGATTAAGACAGGATTGTTCTGGAAAAGTTTGTCGAGAATATGCGTTATTACTTTCTTAAATTTTTGACATAATTCACCAATAAAGTCATCTGGGCCTGAAGTTTTCTTTATGTTAACATTTTTAACTACAAATTTAGTTTACCCATTTCTTTCTGAGATTTGATAGCTTTTGTCTTTTAAGGAAATTGTTCATTCTATGAGTTGTTGAACTTATTGGCATAATGTTGTATATATTATTGTGTTTTAATAATGACTTTTAACATCCTTGCCTTCTAATTCTATCATCTTTGCTGTATTTGGGTCAAATTTAGCTGGTTGATTTTTGTACTCATTATGGATCAATTTTCCTGCTTCTTTGCATTCCTCATAATTTTTTTATTGGATGAAAAACCAATTGGGAAAACATCATGTACCTAAAATTGAAATTATAAGGAAGCCAGAGAAATTTCAGTTTTGTTAATGAGGAATAAATGAAGTGTGATTTTGTTTCTAAGTTGGGAGAGAATACGACGGATGGTAATCTTCAAAGGGCTTATGATATAGGCAGCATCCCAGATATGCCTAGTTACTAAATGTGATTCAGACAGATAATGATGGGATATGGAGATAGGTATTTCAGTAAGCGATAAGAACTTCAACCTAGGATGATGAGAGAATGTTTGAGGAACAATGACTAAATCAGTTTTCTTGGAAATTAGGGTTGTGTAAAAAAAAAGTAATGAGGAATGTATGCATTTCAACATTTGACCATATTAAATCATGCCATAATATGCCATATGTCATGTCATCCGTAGAGATTGCAAATACCTTGAAGACAGGTACCATGTGTACACACAGGTGCCCATGCATTATATATGTGTGTGTGTATGTGTGCATAACCTTACATATGCATTCACATATATTCTTACATGTATTCGTATAGCCCCATGTATAGTAATAAATGCTAAATATTTGTTTAACTGACTTGGACTTTTAACACTTTTCTGGCACCATCACCTGCTTATAAATAGCTGGTCTATGTTGTTTGGTACAACAGCTATTAATCTTTTCTGCTACCCAGCAGAGTAGCCAGTGGACTCTCCAACCCAGCAATCTGTGGAAGCTGCACAAGATGAGAACACCTAGCACATCTACTTAACCTAAGCTTCAGGAACAAGAAGAACACCTAGACCTTGCATTAAAAACACTGTTTTTCACTATGCTTCCTACTCTGATGAAAGAAACCAAATCACGGGGTGCCTTGGTGGCTCAGTCAGTTGAGTGACCAACTCTTGATTTCAGCTCCGGTCATGATCTCATGATCATGGTCATGAGATTGAGCTCCGGTCATGATTTCAGCTCATGGTCATGAGATTGAGTTCCACGTCAGGCTCCACGCTAGGCATGGAGCCTGCTTAAGATTCTCTCCTTCCTCCCCTATCCCTTCCCTCCTCAAAATCAATCAATCAATCATTATTAAAAAGATGTTTTACTAGATTAAGATAACCTGTTTTTTATGCAAATGACTGTGACTTCTTTTTTTAGTTCTGAGAATTGACCCATAGGATGGCTTAGGAATTAGAAAAATATAGTTATCTTTTTTAAAAAATTAAAAATTTCTATGCATATATGTAGTAAAGCTTAATACTTTAAACCTACTAATTTAGAAATTATGATCATTTGAAAATGATTCATAAACCTGTTGACCTTGTATCATCTACAAAGAGAGTGAAATAATAGTCTAAATAAGATTGTTGGGGATTATTGTATGCATGCAATTGTCTACAAAAGCAAGTTCACAATTGGAATAATGATTATATAAATTATTCCATTAACCTGCTGTTCTGATTATAAATAATCTTTTTACAGTACAACAGTTATCCTTTTCTGTAAATAGAATTTTGCACTCACTAGAGGACATTTGGTGTATACAGGCAAAGGAGATAAAAGAGAAAGAAGTCTTAGTAGCACCCAAATCTATATCTCCTTCCAGTCTTTTTGGATTGACATAGTAAGTTTTGGACTGTGTTTGTGTGTATATAGGATATAAGGTTAGTTATGATTTTATAGTTGTAATCTTATCTAACTCGATTTTCTGATGAGGTGGTAAAACCTTTCTGGAGTATTTTTTCAGAGCAATTTCTTGTGTCAGATTATAGGTTTATACCCTTAGTAAAATATAAAAATTCATAACCTTTGTTGTTTTTGAACCACATCAAGATGTCTCTTTGAAATAGCCTGTTCCTTGTCACAGATTTCATCAGGTCTGATTTGCTGATGGGGTGATTCCCCCATCATTTAGGAAGTGCATCTGTGGGTAGATTTCCAGGGACATCCCCTCTTCATTTTCTATGATGATTTTGCCATTCTTGAGTTCTTTATTTTGGGTCATTTCCTATCTGACTTATCAGTTAGGATTGACATAAAAGTCTCAAAAGAATAGTAGCTTAAATAGAACAGTTTTTTGATTTCTCATGTGAAATAACTTCAGAGGTGGGTGACTTCATTTGGGTAGATTCACGGCGTGGGACTTAGGCCACTGGCATCTTCCTGCTCTGCCATTCTTAGCAGGTAACTTCCTATTGCCAGGTTACCTCATAATCTTAAATGGCTACTGCACCTTGAGACAATTCATTTGTGCAGCAAGGAACTAGCAAGGATAAAAGAGAATCCCTTCCAGCTGAGTTAGCCCTCTTCAAAAATCATTGTTCTGAAAGTCCCACTCAACAACCTTCTAGTACTCTCCTGGGCCAGAAAGCAGTTGAATGACTATACCTGGATTCAAGAGAGCCTGAAAAATGTAGTTTTTTAGTGGAGAAAATTGCTAACTCAAATAAAAGGAGTTTATTTATTCAGAAGAAGAGAAGCCAATCATCTGAAGTACTTAGTGCTTTTAAAAGTACATCATACAACCACCAAATACAACCACATTGTACCAAATTATTTTCACAAGAAGGATACATGAGTGGCATTATGTTCAAATCATTGCAGAGCTGTGACTTTTTTGCTCTGACACATAAAAGGCAATTTCACTAAGTATAATGTGCTTGGGTCATAAGCATTACAAAAATCTCAGAACACTCTATGTGTTACTCCATTATCATCATATTCAGACAGGCTTAGTTTTCCCTTTCTCAGTAACTGGTTTTAAGTTATCTTTGTTTTGCTTTGCTTTGCTGACTGTATGAATAAGACTTTTGTTAATATTTTATCATACAAAAATGTATGGCACAAAAGATAATTGTTTGTAGATTCCTGAGTAAGAAGTTTTAGTCTAGGTATGGCTTTTTTCCCATGGAGAAATAAAGTATTTGTCAGAACTCTTGCTGAAATTTTTAACTTGTCTTTATACCCTTAGCCTTGGTATTAAAAATCATTGAAAATAAATTTCCAGAAAATCTACTACACTATCTCTAAGACAGTGCCTAAAAGTAGATCTACTCCATTCTCTCTAAAATACCTTTTTCAGGAATGAAATTAAATTCCATCTGCTGACTTAGGAAAATGGATAAATTGTCCTCACATTGTTTATCTGTAGTATGTAGAGAATAAATAATATGTTTTCCTTTCCTGCCTAGTATAATGTAATATCTTCAGAAACACTTGATTTATAATTAATGCACAGAAGTTTCTGAAAATGTTAGGAACTTATGGAAACATTTGTATTCATATTATCTCACTCCATGAGCTATCAATTACCGAATAAAAAATTAATCCTCAAATCCAATGTCTTCAAACAATAACATTAATTATCTCACAGTTTCTGTAAGTCAGGAATCTAGACACGGCTTAATTGATTCCAATGCTTTAAAACTCCTCAGGGAGTTGGGACACATTGTATGTGCAAAAGCAAGAGAAAATATTGTATAGATTTGCCTTGGGTGAAAAATTATTTAAGTAAAAACACTAAGCATATATACATATATTTTTTTCTCACCATAATTATATTTTCTCAGATCTTTTGCCTTTCTTTTTAGTTTTTATTGCTCTATACGGTGAATAATTGCTACAGTGGTGATACAGATAGTACCCCTAAAATAATTTTTAGTGCCAAATCTGTTGAAGGAAAACAGCCATAGAATAAATTCTAGTGTTAGGAATATACTTTTATGGAAATATTTCTGTCGTTTTGAATTTTCAGAAAGACTTTCCTTGAAATATAGTTCTAACATAACAGTCTACCACCCTAACATTATTGAGAGGTGAATATAATTTTCAAGAGTTGTTTAAGTGACAAAAACTGAACTTAATTATATCAAGAAAATTCCTGAAAATATTTCTATTTGATGGCCTAGAAAGATACATTACTTGATATGTGTATTTAATACTGGACTATTTTCCACATAGTTATAATAAATCTCTTTTTTCTCTCTTTTTTGACTACTTTTCTGAAACAGACTAAGATGCTTAGTGAAGCAGCTGGAAAAAGGTGATGTTAACATCGTAGACTTAAAGAAGAATATTGAATATGCAGCATCTGTGTTGGAAGCTGTTTACATTGATGAAACAAGGTGCGTTTTAACCTCCCTTCCCTTCTATCTTCTGTGCCTCTCTTCCCTTTTTTCCTCTTTCTTGGTCTTCATTTATCTTAAACATGAATTTAGCATACTTTAGTCATGAAACCTAAATCAAAATCTTATTAAAATTTAAAAGTTTTTCTTCGTGTGGCTATTTAACTGGACTATGATCCTTTCTTTAAAAATACACATTTTAATCCAAATAGGTGAATATTAAAAAAATAGTCAAACAATTAAGTCATAAAATGAACAAACTGAAGTCTCCTCTTCCCTAACCCTTATTGTCTTTAGGCTCAGATTTGTAAACTCAGAGACAGATGTAGGCTTATATCGATCTTCACTAATAAAAGGATTTTCCTATCATCTCAAGATTCCAGAGTAACTGCTGAGAAAATGGGTGTCACATGTCCCCACATTCTCATGAGATGTACCTCTCAGACCCTCTGTGCAGGGCTTGCTAAGAGATAAGTCCCCAAAGCATATTCAGTCATCACCTAGACCTTATCACCTAGCTTCATAATTAGCAGAGTGGAAAGGAGATTAAGAAATGGGGATTTATTTGAGGAGTGTTCTTAGCCTGTGCTGTAGTTTTGACCAGGTGATTGCCTTCCAGGGGTCATTTGGCAATATTTGGAGATATTTTTGGTCTGGTTGATGGGAGTATGCTACTATAATGTGATGGGTAGAGGCTGGAGATGCTGTTAGAAATCCTACAATGCACAGGAAAATCCCCCACAAGGAGTTTTCCAGCCCCAAGTGTCAATAATATGGAGGTTAAGAAACCTTGGCCTTAAGAGAGAACTGTTCATTTCTCCTTTTTTCTCTAAGAGGGGGCTTACCTTAGAACCTCAAGAGGACATCCTGAGGATCCTAATGCTAATAGAAGACTTAGTGGAGTATGATATGACAGTTTGTAAGAGATTTAACGACTATCTCACTATCTCTTGGGGTTTAGAGGGCACTGACACTGGTTCCTGATTCTCCTCTCAACAGAGATAAAGGTGGCAGGCTGATTCAGACTACCTTGAATTCACAGATAAAAGGGACACTGTGGAGGAAGAGACATGTCCCTCCAGAGTTTAGCACAGAAAAGGCACTAAGTTTTTCAAAGTCATGAGGCAAGTGGAGTAGAAGTCTTTTTTTTTTTTTTTTTTGGAGTAGAAGTCTTTAGAGGGGATTGACCAGTATTGAAAGAAAACTTCAGAAGATGAATAAGAATCTGGCTGCGTGGAGTGACTGTTGAATGAGCCAGGGAGAAATCATAAAGATGTAGCCCAAATATCAGAGAACATGTAACACCCCAAAGGGTGAGGAAGTTCTCTGAAGGATACACAAAAGCTCCCCAGAAGAGAAAAAGAACCAGCATTTGGGCATCTGTCCCATAGATGACAACAAACACACCCGTCTTGTAACACTCTTTGACTCCTATAATTTCCTGTCACGCCCACCACATGGGACAGATGGACATGGACATCCATCATGCCCCTTCACCTCTGCAGGTATCCACGCATGAGTCAGGCCTGAGCTGGGCAGAAGTGAGAACTGTTAAACCAGATGTGAGATTGATGTTCTTACATGTCCATATGTACTGGGCTTAAACACACACACACACACACACACACCACTTTTGTTTCACAGGTAAAAATTCACATGATTTAAAAACCAAGGTAATGTAAAAAGATGCCCCGTGGAAGTCTTGCCTCCACCCTACCCCATGCCAATCTACTTATAAATTTCTTATGTATATTTCCAATGATGTATTACAAATCTTTATTTCGTATTTTTCTCTTCCCCTTTTATGGAAGGTGGCACACTGTATACATAGTGTTTCATGTTGCTTTCTTTCCCCTGAGGAAATTTGGAGATCTTTCTATATCAGGTACTGACCTTTTTAATATGAGACCAGTAGTATTTTCGCTAATAGCAGACAGAAAAGGGCATGGTGCAGGCTATGTTGAACAGGTGACTTTTCCTTTGTCCCCAGAACAGAATTTTTCTGTTAAAACATGATTTAGAATCATAAATTGGTGGTAAGGGGGGAATCATAGGAACACTTTTAGATTATAAGCTTTATGCAGAATTGTTTTCCTGGTTAACTTTCACTGAATGATTTATACAATGTATACAATATATACAATGTATATTATTCTTCTAAGCAAACAGAGATTCAAAGTGTAAATAAAAAAAACCTGATGTTCCTGTAAGTTCCTTCCTCCATTTTCATGTATGATCTTCTTTGTTTACAAATTGAGTGAATGTAGTATGTGTAAGATTTCTTCAATCTGTCCCTGACATTTTATTTTTTGTATTTATTTATAAAATGGAAGAAATTTTATCTTAAAGAATTGTTTGGAAATTTACATTATTTATCCTATGATGGCATGATGCTACCTATTTGGGTCCCCTAAGTATATCTTGTCTTTTGTTTATAGATTATTACATGGTATATTTATTAAATTTCCCAGAAAATTATGATTCTATGGATATTTTAACTTAGTTCTCCATGATCCCTAACTCGTTTACACATATGTCACATTTCTAAGTATAGTTCTTTTTCATTTGAAAACTGCTTTTTTAGAAAATTGCTTTTTTTGTGAAAAGAAAAAAATGTTTGCTTCATGGTAGGACTGGGGTGTGTGTGTGTGTGTGTGTGTGTGTGTGTGTGTGTGTGTGTGTTCTCTTTAAAAAAAAAATCCCAGCTCTTAACACTACATCATTCCCAATTTTTACTCAAATGACATGCACCTTTTCACTATCTTATTTTAATGCTTCCATGCCTCCCTGGCATCTTGATTTTTAAATTGGATTAATGATACTACCCCACATTTGGACCATCTTCCAAGGGCTCGTCTTAGTCTTCCCACAATCCTATGCAGTTGGCAGGGCGACCATTATGTTCTGCACTTTACTAATGAGAGAACCAAACGTTTTAGAAGTAAACAGGTTTGACAATGGTCACAGAAGTAGGCTTTGGCAAAACTAGGGGCTAAGTCATGGCTTCTCTTCTCTCTCTTAGTGCTCTTCTCTCTACAACTGGTATCCTCTCGGGATGGTTTTTAATGACCTCTGAAAGATTAAGGTGACAATGTGCAAAACATTCTGACAGTTGGAATTGTAGATCCTAGAAAAACAATACCTAACATTTATTCCTAAAAGCCTCTTATTATAGCCTGCCATGGGCTAAGTACTCTTTTAAGCATTTTAATGGACTATTTCATTTAACTGTCATAGTAATCCCATGAGCTAGAAACTTTATTATTATCATTTTACATACCTCATACATATGAGGAAATGCACAGACAGAAAGGTTCTATAGCTTACCCAAGCATCTCAGTTGCATCCCTTCAGTAACATCTGACTTAGGCGACTTTGGAGATTTCCTGGAAGTTTTGATGAAAGCTCACGTGCTGTCAGGGTTGTCAGACCCAGTGGTGTGTGGATTGTGTTTGCATCACTTCCAATTCTGCCTTCAGTTATGCCACATTGGTAGCTTGAAATTGGCTACAGTGGGAGTATTTATTTACACCATGGAAACTGGGAAATGCAACAAATCGGGATTTGTTTTTTTCTGGAGAGCCTGTGATTAAACATTTACCATCATGCCACTGGTTAGACCTAAGATTATCTCTTCTGTATCTTCTAAGGCTGTGATTTATCATCAGCTAGAAATTTCTGAGCAATAATCCTTGATGTGATATGATTTCCAATGGACTTAGTAAGACACAGTGGTCAACTGAGAATGTTTTTGGTGAGATGCATATACAATTATTAGAGTTCGCCTTTGGAATATTAGTAAAACAGATGATTTAGGAAGAGAGATGGAGAAGTGTTTAGTTGCTTTTAAATTTTATATAAAAGACCTGCTGATTTTTAAGATTTTTTTAAATGGAAAATTCTCCTTCTAGAAAAAAATGGTTCAGTGAGTATTCTGGCGAGGCTTTTTTTTTTTTTTAATTTGGGCTGGACTTCAAAAAAAAGGTCAACACATAATAAAGCAGGATAAAACAAATTATTAATTGGTTTAAAACCCATACACACACATCACACACACACACACACACACACACACACACACACACACACACACACACCTTTTCTTGCTGCGCTTTAGTGACTGTGGGGTTTCAGTTAAAACAAATCGAAACAAAACAAAACAAAAAATCTCTCTTGATGGATAATTTAAGTGAGAAAAATTAAAACAGAGTTTCTGACAGAATTTAAATTCTGACTTTCTTTGAAGGATTATAGCAAAATTTCCAAATGAATACAACTGCTTGTTGGTTTTTAACAAGACATTTTCAAATATAAATGCCAATATTTTATGAATCCTGCTTTTGAAAGTGTCCCTAGAGGCTATTGTTTTTCAGAGCTGCACAGTTGTAAGTCAGAAACATGTGGCCTTCAGGAAAAAACAAACAACAACAACAAAAAAAACCAACAATGTCCAACTGTCCTTATTTAGATTGGGAAATTGCCAGGCAAAGTAGCTTCCTCAACCTCATGAATTGTTATTCATGAGGGGAGGCAGCTGACTGGGAGGTATACTTTCAGAGATGGATATTATGTTTACTAATACCACCCACCAACACAATTTATATCTTCATGTTGTTAATGTGAACCAATCCGAGTCTTAGGACGACTATAGTTAGAGGACAGACTTGGGTCAGAAAGAATGAGTTGTTCAAAGCCTGGATCCTCCGCTCAATACTTCCTTTCTTTAAGCAAATTACTTAACTTCTCTATTTCCTAGCTTTATCACCTGTAAAATAAGAATAATGACAATGCTGGCCTCATTGGGTTGATCTGAGGATTAAATGACAGAGAAAAAGTTAAATAATAACCACTATTTTTGCTTTACTAATTAAAATGCAGATAACTCTAGGATACAGATCATATTGAAATATGTAATTTATACTTCTAAGTGAATCAATTTCCTAAAAGTAGTTTTTGATCCTAAAAAAAGAAATGAAGACAGATAGGCTATAGTTACCTGGAAATGAAAGCAAAGTCCAAACTGATGGAAAGGAAGCTTAATAGGATACATGTCTTGATAAAAACATTCTCGGTTGACTTCTGTATTTTACTAAGTCTAAGGGTCCTTCATTTTGTGATAGATTAATTTCAGCAAGAATGTGGTTATGTCAATCAGGACTTTCAGAAGTTATTGTGGTAGAAATTGAGTGAAGTTTGGAGCACCTTAGAGTCTAAGCCCCTTGAAATCATTGAGTACAGGGATTTACATGAAACCAATCGTTACTGAGCACCTGAAGTGAATACCAGTGACACACACTGGTCAACAGAATCAGGAGAACAATTGGGCACATAGCTGGTGTCTAAAACTGGCTCAAGAGCTGTGAAGACAAACCTAGGCACGAGAACAAATGTTCTTGTTACAAACAAAAAGCCAGGAGGTTCTGAGTTAGAGAGAGAAACCCAAGCATACTGACAGATTACAGGAGGAAACACTAAAGAGCTGCACTCAGTCATAATGAGCAGGAGTAACAGGGAGTAAGAACTGTACAGAGTTAAGATTTCAAACTAGGTAGGATTGGACTTACAGGTATTTCTTAAGGTTAAAGAGTTTTGCTCTCTGGCAAAGTTCCCCATGCTCATTCTTAAATGCATGGCTTCTAACAAAAGGACTTAATTTTTTTTTTTAAATGTCTGGAACATGCTAGATATATGAGCACTGGAGTTCAGAAATATAGTGTCTGAGATGTGAATTTGGGGATTGTAACACAGGGGTCTCAGATTTTTTTATGCTTTATTTTTATTTCAATAATTGGAATTCTTTTGCTGTTTCAACGTGTTCCCCAACCTAAAGTTTTTGAGAATGCACAGTGAGTGTTTACTTACCTTCCTGGCTGTCACTTTCCTCTGCAGCCAGCTCTGTGGCTTCAAACTGCCGAATTATTCCTCTCCAGGTCACCTAGTTTCCCCTCAAATCCAGCAATCCAAATGCTCTCAAGCATGAGCTCAATGTCTTTGTCCACTTCCCCAAACTGATGCTAGACTCAGCTATAACTGCTGTAAGACATTCCTAATGGATGCTCTCACAACCCATAGTGCAACCTCTTCCATAGAGGTCCCCTCCCAGGCATTTATCTGCATCCTCTAATGTCTAAGCCCATCTTCCAGAGGCCAACTGATCATCGCCTATGGGAGGGCCTTTCAACATATTTTCCTACCCTGAGTTCAAGACCTCAAGCTCCAAGGCCAAGAGAAAAGAAGGGGGCTATCAAAATTAATGTCAAGTTGTACATTCATCTCAAGGATTAACAACTATATTCAAAGACTATGCAGTCTAAATTTATATTTAGAAACCGAATTTGCAGCAACTCTTCTCCCAATGAGGACAACTACGTACATTACTGTTCAGAGATGGTTTGCCTCTTGCAGACATACTGTCTCAATCTTCTATATGTCAGAGTAGGGCCTTCACCTTACTTTTGTATAGCTAATATATCTATTCAAAAGATTTTTCATAGAACAAAAAAAGCAGTCTTTCTCTGATGATAAAATAAAGCCTCTATAGAAAAAAAAAGTTATTTTTTGACTTTTCAAATGTGCATTTTTCTCAATTCTAGCCATTAAGCTTTCAAACACTCTTGGAGTTCCATCTCAATATGGGTCACCATCCAACACTCTTAACCGAAGTCAGGGGACAGGATGAAATGTCGGATAGAGGTGTGGAGTGGGAGGGTAGACAAGGACAGATATGAGAAAGGCAAGCACTTTTTGAAAGTTGGGCATGGAGCTACCAGAGAGGAGACATAGGAAGATATAGAGGCAGGTGGCATATCTGAAGATAGGAAGCACCAAAAGGCAGTGGAGTGCTGGGTTACTGAAAAGTAACCCAAATGCCACAGGGAGAACCACTGGATACAGTTAGGAGACTCCTGATGCCTCTGCGTGGAGAGTTTCAGTAGAAAATCTAGCTAGATTATGTTAGTATGAAGAATTAATGTAGCACAGCTCAAGAAGAAATTAGATTATTTTTTAAGAATTTGCTATTGTAGGGGGGCACCTGGGTGGCTCAGTGGGTTAAAGCCTCTGCCTTTGGCTCAGGTCATGATCTCAGATTCCTGGGATTGAGCGCCACATCGGGCTCTCTGCTCAGTGGGGAGCCTGCTTCCTCCTCTCTCTCTCTACCTGCCTCTCTGCCTACTTGTGTTCTCTCTCCTCTCAATCAAATAAATAAATAAATAAAATCTTAAAAAAAAAAAAAAAGGAATTTGCTAGTGTAGGAAAAAGCCAAAATAGAACAATCTATTAGTAGGGACATTTACTTGTTTATTTCATACTTTTTATAGAACAAAAGGCTTCCATTAACTTGGAGACAAAGAGTGAAAAAGATACTTGGGTTAAAAAGAAATAATATTTATAGAAATAATAGGTGAGAAGTTATCCTTAGGAAGTTAACTAGGAAAAGAGACAAATAGCCAAGCATAAGTGGAATATATAGATAAAGATGGAGCTAATAGTGCACGGCTAAGCCCTTCAAATAAGCAAAATATAAGTAGCACTGCAAAATCAGAAAGATTAATTGCTATTTATTTTTATGAAGATTTTATTTATTTATTTGAGAGAGAGAGCACGTGCATGTACAAGCAGGGGAACAACTGAGGGAGAGGGAGAAGTAGGCTCTCAGCTGAGCAGGGAGCCTGATGTGGGGCTGGGATCACAACCCCAGCTGAAGGCAGATGCTTAACTGACTGAACCTCTGAGGCACCCAGTTACTATTTATTTTAAACTCAGTTGTTCAGCATGGTTAAGAGCACTATGATAATTATGGCCAAACTGTAGACCATGGGCTATAAAATGATGGCTTCAATGTGGCAAGGGAGAGCAATCCCTTTGTGATCAGTCACTACAACCTGTACATCATGATGGCACTGACTCATGTGTACTCTAGCACAGGCAAGAAGGGAAAAGGAAGAGCAGGACTAATGAACACCTTTCCTGATTATTAGGGACAGGAAACCCAACCAAACCACCTTCAAGAAACTCTCACTGCCAAAACATGGATGGCTAGTACTGACTATAAGCATAGGTGACTCTGGGCAAAAATGATGTCAAGGGACCCACCTCTGTGTTTCATTCATTCTGTAATGGCCTCCTTTTGATCCTTTGAGTCGTAGCAAGACGACAACAGTATTTTCAAGCTTTATAGCCTCATACCTTCAAATACAGCAGGAATGAGAAAGGTTTCTTACCCAGGGGCTCCAACAAACATAGCCTTTATGTTTCATTGATTCAAGTCAAGTAATATGTGTATCCCTCAAACAGTATGTCCAAGGGAATTGGATATTTAAGTGGAGTGGTCAAATATCTCATGAGACAGGCAAAAAATCAATTTTATTTAAATTAAATGCCAAAGAATTGAGAATGGAGGAGAGCACTTTGCTAAACAACAACAACTTTGTCCTCTCTGGAGTAAAAATGAACATGTTTATGTTAGTACCACATGCAGGGGAGCTAGATCAGGATTTGTGTGCAATGTTGAGCAACTCCTATCCAGCCTTTGTTCCTACTAAGGATAAGCCTCCAGATAAGAGTTTTTGATTTCCTTGTTCCTTAGTCATTGGTTTTTTAACATAAAAGATGAAGTCTCCATGCCTTTTCTATCCTGGAATTCTGTGGTTTTATCCATGGTTGCAAAGTCCCTTTTAAAGACCTACTCATGCCTAACCTACTCTGGTCACCAGCAGGGTGACAGGAGGGAGCTGCTTATCATTGGCTTAGTGAGGGATCATTTATAGATATGGGCTCTTGTATATTTTAGATCATTTTTATTTGGAGGAGTCCCAGAGGAAATCAATTTGAAGGGTATGTGCTAAGACACCGTTGGAGCTTTTAGTGAATCACTAAAAAGCAAATTCTGATTTTTATGAACTCCATTTCTGTGGTGTGAGTTGTAGGGAGGGGTTGTTGTTTGGAGTGCTGTGTTTGTAGGCTGTTCTCACCCAGTGGATGGAGTGTGAAAACCAGGCTTAGAAAAAGTGGCAGTACATTTTGGTTGATTTTCATATTTTCCATCCATCTGTGGTATGTTACTTTCTACAAACTTTCAAAAACAGCCTCACTAGTGAAAAGGGAAAAAAAAATCTGACCAGATATTTCGAGAGTTGACTAACAAGAAAAAGCTCCATGTATTATATAAGATCTTACTGTTTGTGAAATTTGGGGTTAGAGAAATACAAATGAATATTTACTAGATTTGAAAGAGATATAAATTTAGGAGCACCTGGGTGGCTCAGTTGGTTAAATGTCTGCCTTCAGCTCAGGTTATGATCTGAGGGTCTTCAGATCTAGCCCCTCATTGGTCTCCCTGCTCAGTAGGAAGTCTGCTTCTTCCTCTCCCTCTTCCCCTCCACCCCCACTTGCACTCTTGGTCTCTCTCAAATAAATAAATGAAATTATTTTAAAAAGATATAAATTTAAATACTATTCTTTCCTAACAATGATATTAATAACAATTAAGATTGTTTGACAATTAACTATACCCAAGGCAACATATTATGTATCTTGCATATATGATTGTACATAATTCTCAAAAAATCCTATGAATTAGATATTTATATTATTTCCACTATAAAGTTACTTGAGGCATGAAGAAAGTAAATGGATTTGCTCAGGATCATATAATTATTAAGTGTCAGAGGCAAGTTCAAGCATAAATCCAACCTTAACTCTTCTCTTTTTCCTCGCCAGCAGAACCCTTTTTTTTTTCAATCATTCAATTTCCTCTTCAAAGACAAGTGATTCAGGGAGGATCAGCCCCAGGCCCAGGGCCACAATAAGTGAAATCCTAATTGATTTAAACCAGTAATTAGCCTCTGATTCCCTAACCAAAGAGTTTATATATGGATGCATGATGCAATTCTGGCTAATGGAATATAAAAGGAAGACTGATGGGGGTATGCACAAAAGCTTTCCTCTCCATAAAATAGGAGTTCTGTGAATCTGGGTCTTGCTGTTATTTGGGCATGATGCTTAAAACTGATACAACCATCTTGCCATAAACATAAAGCTAAATCTAATGCTAAAGGTGGTACTATAGAAAGATGGAAGAAACCTGCGTCCTTGATGTTATCAACCTGCTGATTTTAAAAAGCCGTTCATGGAGTAAACCTACCTTTAGTTTTCTTCTTAAAGAAAACAGTAAATCTCCCTATTATTTAAGTTGCTTGAGGTTAGGGTTGATGTCACGTGCTTTTGAGAGCATCCCAACAGCCACATAGATCTGCCTTGTTCCAAAGCTCAAATTCTTAATCTCTAATCCATCCAGGGAGTTGTCTTACCCTAATAAGTCCTAACACAAAAGTTTGATTTCTAAGTTAGCTACTTAGAATTCACATTCTCTTTTCCTGTAAAACAAGGTAATAGGTTGATTCAGTTTCCAAGGTAGCCCACAAAACTGATTGATTCCATGGTACAGCAAAATAAAAATAGGTAGTCCTTGGGAAAGTATCAAGTACTAGAAAGTCAGATACTTAAGACTTTTATCATTAAATACAAGTATTTCCTCATTCTTTACCATATTTTATCAGCAAGCCTACCTCCAAAGTATATTTTGCCTCATCTACTGTCCCTCACTTTTCCCTCACCTCCAACTCTGTCATTCTGCTCTGAGTCACCATCATCTCTGAGGCTGTCTGTCCTGACACACACCCACCAGGTCTGCACTGGGATCTTGCTGTCCTCCCATTCCATTTGGAAGTGGGGGCTGAAGGTAGGGTAGGGCATCCAGCTCTCTTCTATTCCAGGACCCTGGGAATTTACTTGGGGTGTGTTGTCACTCCCCTCATGGTTTTCCTTAGTTTGGAGAAGTCAGGCATGATTCAGTGTCCCTTCTTAAGATCCCTCCTGTCTTCCTTCCTGACTTCTCTTGTTTAATTGAGGGCATCTGTGCACAGTCCTAGGCATGGACCTCTGCTCTGACTCGTGTATTCTTCCGTTGTCTCTGCCTGGACCTTCCTGCCTTCCATGGAATCTGGAATTTGAAAAGTTAAACCCAGGAACAGGAGTTTTCTCCCTTTAAGTAATTGTGTTTCACATAGAACTTGAGTCAGTGAATGAAATCATGGCTGACTATATGCACAAAGGGCCACAGGGTAACAGCAAATATTTTTAAAAACATTTTGATTATCATCTTTTCACACATGAAGCGGGGCCTGATTGAAAATGTAATACCTATAACGTATGCATAAAAACAGGCAAAAAATGACTTTGTTGAAAAACCACTTAGAGCTTCTCTGCCTATGTTTTTATACATCACTTAATTCAACAAATATTTACAATGATAATTATTTTGCCATTCTGTTTGGTTATTGTTCACTCCCTCTTGTCATTTTGGCCTCCTAGGTTTAGAGAGAAATATATTCTTTGTCTTCCCTCACGCTCCCGTCCTCCAGAAATATTGCAGTTCTTTGAGGTATCCGTGTTCCACCCCAACTCAGCTGAGAAATTGACTTTTCTATTTTGTAATTAAGTAACATACAGATAACTCTCATTTGTAGCATCAATGTAAGATATTCATTAATGAAGATACCTTCATGGAGATTCTCCTGCCGTTACTTTCCCAATAGCTCCCCAACACTCCTTGTCTCTGAGTGAGATAATGGGCCTATGGAGATCAGCAGGGCTGCTAAGTCCATGTAATAGAACACAACTGAATCTCATTTCCTTGGCAGAGATACTCGCTTAATTGGCAGGCTGTGAATGGATGAGAGCAGTTCTCAAACTTCAGCATTCCTGAGAGTCACCTGGAGGCCTTGTTAAAACAGAGTGCTGGGCTCGACCCCTCAGAGTTTCTCATTTAATTGGTTGGAGCAGAGCCTTACTGTTCCCAGGTGCTGCTGATCCTGCTGGTCTAGGAACCACACTTTGAAAGCTCCTGCACTGGAGGATGTCAAAGTGAGGCTACACTAAAGAGAGATGAATGTTAGAAATGTAACAGTTAGAATTCTAGGGTCTTATTAAGAGTGTAGCCCCAATATCCCACGTGGTATATGAGATGGTCTTGTGATAAAATGCCTCCTTCAATCAGGAAATTCCATCATCAAACAGGAGCAGTAAGAGGTGCTGAGCTGGACATAAGCGGTGCCTCAGACCAACAAGTCTTGGGCACAGAGGAGGCAGGTCTGTCCTTTGATTTGCGGTGTGGTCACTTCTCCCTGATCTGTGACACTATAGGCCTTTAGGCTTCATCTCTGTCCTGCAGGCCACCCTTACCCTCCGCCCTAGCACTCTTAGTAATTCTTGGAAAGACCCACAGTTAGGTGAAGAACAGAATGCCTTTCTCTTATCTCACTTCTCTGATTAGAAAAGGTAATATATCTATTCCCAGGAAAACAGGGCAGGAAGACCAATACTAGGTAGATACTGTTGTGTTGTGATAAAATGTACATGACATAAAAGCTACCATTTTAACCATTCTAAAGGTACAATTCAGTGGAATTAAGTACATTTGCAATGTTGAGCTACTGTCTCCACTCTCTACCTCCAGAACTTTTTCATCATCTCAAAATAAACTCTGTGCCCATTAAACGATAACTCCCATTCTCCTGCTCTCAGCCCCTGGAAACCTCTGTTTTATTTTTTGTCTCTACAAATTTGCCTATTTTACTAGGTAAATTTTTTAAGTAAGTAAAAATTATTTTTGGAGATTTCCTCCCACACTTCTTTATGATCCATAGAATCTTTACATTGTTCTTTGGCCCTCCAAAGTCACTTTAACCAACTTCTTCCCACAAAATGCTGCAAACACTTCCATCCCATGAAAGGATACCCTCCTTTTCCTTCATGTCAAAAATAGAAATCTGCTGAGATTAACTCATGCAGATGTGTAAATAACTGGGGTTCTTTGAGGACTTTCTTTGTGACAGACATTTTTCTAAGTGCTTTCTGTGCATTTAGCCATTCCATCCTCACAACCCCACCACTAGGGATACAATTATTACCATTTCTCTTTTACTGACAAAGAAACTGAGACTCAGGTATGATGAAGCACATTTCCCGAGACCACACAGCAAGTAGGCGATGAAGCCACAAGTTTGTCTCCAGAGACAGTTCTCCTAACCACAGAGGGATGCTTATTAATAAAAAAATTTAGTAATTAATGGAATGTGAAGCTTTCTGCCTAGTGGCATGTCTTCAAAGATATTTTTGAGCTATGAGCACTTTCTGGTGGGAAGCCAAGAGTAATCAGGCAGGCCTAGAGCAGTTTTTTGCTTCACCCATTTCCTCCATTTCCATCTCCCAACTGACTCCAAAAAGACAAGCTAAATCCCAACCGTTTGAGGAACTTGACTCCTTCTCAGACTCCTCCTGCAACATTCTCCTGGCCCCTTCCGCCTGTCCTAGAAGATAGAACCTCCTCTGCCTAGGCCCCTGCTTCCTTGTGTGGGTGCAGAGAAGGCATAGAGCCCTCTGTAGGCCTTAACTTGAAGAAAACAACATCAAACTTTAACATTCTACTTAGCTGGACTTATTTTAGCCAAGATTTGCCTCTTGAGACTTAAGCTAAGGTTAGCATAACTAACTTGTCTCCCCAAGCTTGTCCCCCGCAAGTGTGCAGTCTTAATAATCACTCAAATGTAATGGTCATCTTTTCACAGTTCACAAAAAAAAAGAAAAAGATAAAAGGACTAATAAAAACAAAGTTATCACATAGAAAAAGGAAAGAAAACTGCCAAAACAACAATAATAACAACAAAAACTGTTGGAATAAATTTGCGAGCCTGCCATCTTAAATCCTTTTTGGAACAAGACAAGGAATAAATATAAATGAATGAATGAATGAATGAATGAATGTGCTTGGGTGGTAGCCTGGAAGAATTAATTCAAGTGTATTCACACTCAGGAAGCAGGTTACTGACAAGTCACAATGGCATTTCGAATGTATCACCTTTTCTCATTCTGACACTTATTTGATTTATTGTAATTCAAAGTACCCTGAAATTCTACTACCATTCAGATATATTTCTCTATCAGAGAATGATTCAATGTACCAGTCTTGCAAAATAAATTTGAGCTCCCTCCAACCAAAACTTCCCTGGTGGGCCATATCCCCTTAAGATTTTTTTTAAGATCAATTATTTTTAACCCTAAAGTTCAAGGTAGAAATAGGATAGAAAATAATGATTACTGGGGCACCTGGGTGGCTCAGTCGTTAGGTGTCTGCCTTCGGCTCAGGTCATGAGCCCAGGGTCTTGGGATCGAGCCCCACATCGGGCACCTTGCTTGGGCTCCCTGCTCGGCAGGAAGCCTGCTTCTCCTGCTACTACTCCCTCTGCTTGTGTTCCCTCTCTCGCTGTGTTTCTCTCTCTCAAATAAATAAAATCTTTAAAAAAAAAAAGAAAAGAAAAGAATGATTACTCATGTTAGTATCTCCTGAATGTGAAGGTAGTCTGGGTCCTTAGTAAGAAAACATGCATTTGAGGTAAAGGATAGGTAAGCAGTTAAAAACTCAAACTCTGGAATCGGACTTGAGTTCAAACGTGGCATGGTCCCTCCTGGTTTTGTGACGTGGAGCAAATTACTGAAGGTGTCTGTATCAGTAGGATAAGGGCACTGATAATAATTGGATTTTCCTCAGGGTGGTATTTGTGAGGATTAAATGAGATAAAGTTCCTGGCCTGATTCATGGTAAGTAAAAAAAGTTAGGAGTATGAACATCTCTATCTATCCTCAGACAACTGAGGTCTGAGTGAAGTTTTAGTATTGCTCTTAGGGTTTTGGTGTGGTTTGGATTGGTCTGGTTTGGTTTTGGTTTTAGTGTTTGTTTGATTTTGGTGGGGGACTGCAGTCACCTCAGATCACAGATATGTGCGCATCAAAGAAATAACATGAATGGATTTGCCTATGTGGGTACCACTTACCCCCAAAAAATATCCATACTACAAAATGATCAACTTCTCTTAATTCCCCCAGCCTCCAAGGGGAGGGCTCACTTGGAAGATATTTATCATGTATGAGTTCAGTACCATCCCTAGCCCAGCCCCAGTATAAACTGCTTCTCTGGACACTGCCCCTCATTTTAGAGTACTCCACGATGGCTCATTTTAGTTGTGACCCTCCCCATGGGTGATAAGTCATCAAGCCAAGAACTACTTGAAATCCATGTCCCACTCCCTCTTCTAAGTGCTTGGACTATAGAATTCCCTCCCTTGCCCTTTGTTCTCCTCTCCCATATTCTGGCCACTGAGATCCTCTCCCATATTCTGGCCATTTCAATAGATCCCATTGAAATGTCTGCCTAAAGGTCCCCTAGTCTGTCTCCTAAATCTTTTTTTTTTTTTTAAGATTTTATTTATTTATTTGACAGGGCGGGATATCACAAGTAGGCAGAGAGGCAGGCAGAGAGAAAGGGGGAAGCAGGACCCTTGCTGAGCAGAGAGCCCCGTGTGGGGCTCGATCCCAGGACCCTGAGATCATGACCTGAGCTGAAGGCAGAGGTTTTAACCCACTGAGCCACCCAGGTGCCCCTGTCTCCTAAATCTTAATAGGCTTCCTTAAGTCTTTCCTCCTGTGGGGGCCAGAACACCATTGTTATGTGTATCCCTCCACCTCTGAAGAAAGGCCAAGAAGCAGCTGCTTTCAAAGCTGGGCAGGTTGATGAGAGTGATGAGCGAGGCTGAAGGGTCTGCCTGCTTATACAGTAAGGCCTGGGCAGGGGGTTAGGTCGGTGCCAAGGGACAGCCACAGCCAGCTGGCCCAGCCTTGTCATGCAAGCAGCTGAGAACTCTCAAGTCAAACTCAACTTGCCAGGCTTTTATGAAACTTCTTAAAAGGCAGGAGGATAGAACACATTTAATAATTCCTTCATTTGATATATAACTTTAAAATAATTATATGGTATTCGGGAGAAATGTGCTCCTGTCCTGGGCCCAGCAAATATTAGGGGCAGAACTGAATGACTTAGTGGCTTATTGAAATGTCTCTTTTATAAAAAGAGTAAAGCACGAAAAGGAAAATTTCAAGCCTAAGAAGCCAGTTTCTAATTGCGTCCAGCACTTGAATCTTAACACTCAGTAGGTGTAAATGTGGGCACCAGTTGTCTGGAAATAACTGTGGTGGGTACACTGGTATAACCATTTTCCAAGAGTCCAGTGTGGACAGAAATATTTTCACTGATATAATTGTAAAAGTCACAATCTCATGACCTCTCCTTCCGTGGCCGCCTCCTTCTTTATCCCTTCCCCTGAAAATTTTCTAGTTCAAAATATAAGCCCTTTGGGAGTTGTGTCATCTGATTTCAAGAGAAAATTTGGGGTATAAATAGCTTCCAAGAATCAGTTGAGCACTGATTGGACAGAGGGTCAGTTTACACAGCTCCCCGGCCCCCCATCTACCCTTAGCTCATGTTTAGGGACCCTTAACTTTCTGCTTTATTGACCTTCTTAGGACTACAAAGGAAGAAGGAAGGAAGGAAGGAAGGTAGGAAGGAAGGAAGGAGGGAGGGAGGGAGGGGAAAAGAAAGAAAGAAAGAAGAAAGAAAGAAGGAAGGAAGGAAGGAAGGAAGGAAGGAAGGAAGGAAGGAAGGAAGGAAGGAAGGAAGGAAGGAAGGAAGGAAGAAGAAAGAAAGAAAGAAAGAAAGAAAGAAAGAAAGAAAGAAAGAAAGAAAGAAAGAAAGAAAGAAAGAAAGAAAAAGAGTTACATCAAACAGAGGAAGCATTTCTTAGAGGTCAACAGTGATAACATTTTATACATATACTCCTAATCATTTATTTTCTATATAGTGCATTTTAAGAATTCCTAAGGAAAATGCACCGATGACTATGTTTTCATGTTGTAAGATTCTTTTTTTTTTAATATTTTATTTATTTATTTGACAGAGAGAGAGATCACAAGCAGGCAGAGAGGCAGGCAGAGAGAGAGGAGGAAGCGGGCTCCCTGCTGAGCAGAGAGCCTGATGTGGGGCTCAATCCCAGGACCCCGGGATCATGACCTGAGCCCAAGGCAGAGGCTTTAACCCACTGAGCCACCCAGGCGCCCCATGTTGTAAAATTCTTTAACACAAAGTCTTTATTTTTTAAGAGCACTCATGATGTAAACAATTATGTTTACTCTGCCATCTAACATTAGGATGAAGAGTAATTGAGCTCTTAGATATTTTGAAAGCAAAATTAATTACAATATTTGAGGTCCCATTTTATCAACCTACTTGCACAAATTTATTTCAAAAATGAAATGAGGGCACAACGTAGTCTTATATGTTCTCCCTGTGACATAATCTTTTGTAAATATTCAGATATTTTCACATGTCTCAGATAGATATATAGGAAAACTGTTTATGATAATTCTCTAGCAAAAGCCCAGGATTATTTTTTTCTTTCTTTTTTTTTTTTTTTTATTAACATATACTCTATTATTTGCCCCAGGGTACATGTCTGTGAATCGTCAGGCTTACACATTTCACAGCACTTACCATAGCACATACCCTCCCCAATGTCCACAACCCAGCCACCCTATCCCTACCCCCCACCTCCCAGCCACCCTTAGTTTGTTTCATGAGTCTAGGAGTCTCTTACAGTTTGTCTCCTTCCCCATCCCTTCCTGTTTCATTTCTCTCCCCCACTCCTCCACAAACCCCCACCTTGCCTCTCAAATTCTTCATATCAGAGAGATCATGTGATACTTGTCTTTCTCTTACTGACTTATTTCGCTTAGCATAATACCCTCCAGTTCCATCCATGTTGTTGCAAATGGCCAGATTTTGTTTCTCTTGATGGCTGCATGGTATTCCATTGTATATATATACCACATCTTCTTTATCCACTCATCTGTTGATGGTTTTTTCCTAGGTTCTTTCCATAGTTTAAAAGCCCAGGATTATTATTCCATATTATACTGTAGTTCTGCTTCTGCCCTATCTAGCATGATCCAATGAAACCTGAAGAGTCCTTGTGCTGCTCCAAGGCAGGAAGATAGAGTACAAGGCTGGAGCCAGGGAAAGGGAGAATAAAAGGGAGAAGAGAGACATAGAGGAGTGGGGAGAAATATGTGCCATTAGGTGTGTTGGTTTTTTAAAAATGTGTTTATAATTAGGTTTTATTCACATGTCTTTCAAGTTTCTTTTCTCCAAACTGGAAAATAATTATCTTAATGAATCTGCTACAACTATTCATAACTTCTTTAGGAATATCTTACTAACTCCTACTTGAGAAATGAATCTAAAAGAGTTAGTATTTAACTGAAATACTGACTTCCTGGACTAAAAGCATGCAAATGGTGTATACAATTTTTAAGGTGTTTTTTTTTTTACTGTGCCTATAATTCAAAATGCCATAAAAAGTGTTTAATGTCTTTTCCACACCAAATATACATGTTGCCCTATAATTTGCTTCAAAAAATTGTAAAGGGGTTATTCAAAGGCAAATTGTCCTAAAGGCAATGAAGGGGATGATTGACAATAGTGAATTCACTCCCAGGACGCTGCTGCTGATTATCAGTCAAACAACATAAGACTCTAAAGAGTAAAGTTTCTTCTACCATCCCTATCCTCACTCTACTCCTCAAAAGTAATCACTTGTACTAGTTTAGTGTAAATATCTCTGGATGTTTTCTAGACATTCAGTAGATACAGGTTCATCTCCCACTCTTTGCCATACACTGTTGTAGGTGCTGATGATACAGTAATACTCAAAAAGAGACCAACTTTCTGCTCTCAAAGTCTTTACATTTAGTGGATGAAACATAGAATGAATGAACAAACCAGTGAACACACAGCATGATATCAAGTAATGATACGTGCTAAGAAGTCGATAGTAGGACAAAAAGACAGAATAGAGGTGTTTGCTAGTTGAGTTGGGGGGAGGGGTCAAGGAAACCTTCTTTACCTGAATACAGTGAGAAAATGATCCCCCCATATATGGCAAGAGAGTCAAAGCAAAGCAAACAGCAAGTGCAGAGACCCTGGAGCAGAAGCAGACCTGGCAGGGTTGAGCACCGCAAGGAAGTCAGTGTTTCTGGAACAAAGTGCATAAGGGAAAACTAAGAGATGAAGGTAGAGACAGTGCTTGTGATGAGCTATGTAGGACTTAATGAATTAGGCGTTGACAAGGGCTGACTCATACGTTAAAAGAGGCATCCTGGCTGCAGAAGGAAGACTGAAGGGGTTCAGGACAAAAACTGGGAGACAAGGAAAAGACTGAGGGGGTTCGGGACAAGAACTGAGGAGGCTAGTGCAGCAGGCCAAGAGAGAGATGATGGTGGCGTGGCCTCTCTCTCATTCATTGCTGGTAGGAATGCAAAACAGCATTGGGAGACAGTTTGGAAGCTTCTTTAAAAAACGAAACATACTCTTTTTTTTTTTTTTAAAGATTTTATTTATTTGACAGAGAGAAACACAGCTAGAGAGGAAACACAAGCAGAGGGAATGGTAGCGGGTGAAGCAGGCTCCCTGCTGAGCAAAGAGCCCGATGTGGGGCTCGATCCCAGGACTCTGGGATCATGACCTGGGCTGAAGGCAGACGCTTAACGACTGAGCCACCCAGGCGCCCCTGAAAAATGAAACATACTCTTACCATGCAATCCAACCATTGTGGTCCTTGGTATTTACACAAATGAACTGGAAAAGTCCGCATACAGCTATTTGTAACAGCTTTTTTGTAATTGTCAGAACTTGGAAGCAAGTAAGATGACCGTGGTTGAGTGTATAAGCAAACTAGTATATCTGAACAATAAATTATGATTCAGCAATAAAAAAAAAAGTGCTATTAATAAATGAAAAGACAGTTTGTTGTTTAGCTCCATAATAGCTAAAAAGGCATTTTAGTTCCTTGCAAATGATTCTTATATTTCACAAACAGAAGTATAAGTGATGTGCTCTATTAAGTGAATATTAATATAATGCAAAGTTGTGTCTTTGTCATCTACCAGATTTATAATCCTCACTGGTAGTTACCACATAGTGTTCATGAATGATAGGAATATTCTTTCTCAGTCTTCATATATATATATATATATATATATATACATATATATATATATATATATTACTACATATATAGCTTTTATATATATATATATTCATATATATATATCCTTACCTTTATATTATTAGAGCGAATGAGAGAGAGAGAGAGAGAGATTGAAGTTAATTTTAAGGAATTGGTTCATGTGATTGTGGGAACTGGTAAGATGGAAATCTTCAGAACAGGCTGACCCTGGCTGGAAATTCTGACAGGAGTAAATGTTAACAATTTTTAGTCTGAAAGCAGTCTGAAGGCAGAATTCCTTCCTCTTAAGGGAATCTCTGTTTTATCTCTTAAGGTTTTTAATTAATTAGATGAGGCCCACTCACATTATGGAAGGTAATCTGCTTTACTCAGAGTCTACTGAAGTAAATGTCAGTCACATCTAAAAAACACCTTCACAGCAACACTTAGTCTGATGTTTGACAAAATAATGGGTGCCATACCCTAGGCATGATTAACATATAAAATTAACCATTGAAGAGCTCCTGAGCAGAGTACGAACTGCAGCGGCCGGAGTCATGGCTGGGCAGGCGTTTAGAAAGTTTCTTCCCCCCTTTGACCGAATTTTAGTTGAAAGGAGTGCAGCTGAAACTGTAACCAAAGGCAGTATTATGCTTCTAGAAAAATCTCAAGGAAAAGTGTTGCAAGCAACAGTAGTAGCTGTTGGAGCCAGCTCTAAAGGAAAGGGTGGAGAGATTCAACCAGTTAGTGTGAAGGTTGGAGATAAAGTTCTTCTCCTAGAATATGGAGGCACCAAAGTAGTTCTAGATGACAAGGATTATTTCTTATTTAGAGATGGTGACATTCTCAGAAAGTATGTGGACTGAAATCATTATTAAAATGGCATAAAGTGAAGCTGCCCATTCCAGTGAAGTTGTGAGATCTTTCATCATGTAAATAATTTTCATGTCTCTCTTTTATAATAAACTAATGGTATCCAAACTAATGATATCCAATGTCTCTAAAATTTAGTTTTAGTGTACTGATACAAACGTTAGCAAATAAAAAATGCATAAATAAAAAAAAATTAACCATTGAAGAGGTATTGATTGCCTTTTCAAAATTTGCTTTTAGTTATAGAATATCTCCTGCTTTCCTCTTCACACACTCCTCCTTTATTCCTATATCCACAAATGAATTCACATTACTCTTTCTCCAAGATTATATCTTTATTCCTTCTGAATGAATGACATCATGCATCACGATTAAAAATTACCGTATTACCAGAATTCTGAGTCTCATATCTCTATTTGACATCTCATTTCCATATGCTGATTTTGTTGATGATATGTCTTGGATAATGTGAGTTTAGGACATAGAGCCTTAAAGTCATCAACATCAAATATTCAAAGAATCAACTATCATTACAATGTGTCTGTCATTTTACTTGGAGTAGCTGATAAAAACAAGGCAGCAGGAGAATTCTTGGAGCTCAGTGACATCACAGGATTACACCACAATGATTCCCATTCTGCCTGTTCTATTCCATGATTTTATTTGATCACTAGATAAGTAATAGAAAGGGCATAAGTCCTGAATTTTCAGACCATGTAATGTAGTGTCTTGCTGCAATGGGCTAAACGATCTGATTGAAAATGGACAAAATGCTAAAAAAAATATTTTGCCTTGAGTTACAATGTCAATGTATTAAGTGTAAATCAAAACGACCCAAACGTAAGTTCTGAAAGAAAGTTTAAAAAGATACAAAGTAAGTATTAATCAATATTAACTTCCAATTATGTAAGGCTCTTATATCTTCATATGTATACATGTAGTTTTGTAACTCCTGCACTGAAGTTGTATATATATTGTGTCACAAGGCATTTTATAAATGCATTTGTGTGTATTTAATACCATGAAAAGTAAATATTAGCAAGTGACTGTGCTCTGAATGTTTCTAGAAAAGAGCAGCACATAGAGGTCATCATTGTATAACCTTTTGAGACTGTTTTTGGTAGCATTGGGTGCTGTGGATGGGCTTCCTACCTTTTTTGCCCTTTCCTTGGTCCCGGCCCACTCAAGATGGTGTGATTTGTTCCCGAGGCTTTAACACACACTGTCATTTCTGGCTTTAGCACACACTGTCAGTCTGTCTTCCTTCCATCAGCTTATGATCCTTGGGCTTCACTCCGTACAAAGAGATTTACCTAAGCGAATGGAACCCCACAGCCAAAACCAAGGTGCACTAAAAATAGCTCTGAGTTATTAAATTGGTGCACTGACACGGAATTAACAAAGTGAGGTGACAGACAGAGGTGGCCTGTATTCTTCCTGGAGGCAAAGCTCAATTGCTCTGTAGAGTGTTTTTGTCGTTTGCAGGGAGCCTTTCACATGGTCTTCCCAGTTCAGACCTTTAGGAAATTCTGGGTCACTGGAGCTGACCAGCCTTAAGGGCAGGTACTACACCCACCAGTCCGGGCAGTGTGATCTATGTGCAGCTTCTAGAAGATAGGACGGTGGAGTGATTTCACTTCCCATTCACTTCCCATGTATTTGATTTCCTCGGCTAACACTCCTAAACACGCCTGATCTCCACCCTCAAGACATCATCTGCACTTAACTCGGGGGGTTTCTCTTCTACTTCTACGGATTTTTTTTTCCGTATAAAAAAATCCATTTATTTTTTTTCTTCACTTTTTAATCTGTGATGTTGATCTCAGAATGAATTTTAGAGTACTTGATGTACTCTTTTCCTAAAATTTAGAGATAGCATTCAAATGAAATAACATATGTGAATGACTTGTAGACTCTGAGCTCTTATGTAAGCAGCCTGTGCTAGCTGCATTATATAAATGCAAGATTAGTAGATGTGAGAAGACTTTGATGGTTTCTACTCCCTGTTTTCTTTCCACCCCAGTTTCCTCCTCTAATAACAGACATCTGTTTATGAACTCTCTTCTCTATTTTAGTTCTCTTCATTACTAGAATAGTATATGAATTGATATCTCCAGACAGGTATGACAGTATTTCATTTGGGAAGTTGCAAATGCTCAACTCCGTTAGTGCTTGCCTTCAGAAGATGATCAATTTGAGAAGTTCAGAGCTTTTCAAATGTTAATCCAATCATTTTTCTTTTCTTTTAAGTAGCTCATATTAAGGGATGATCAGAGAGTGATTTGCTATATTTTCAATCCTACTGCAATGTTTGTTTATTATCAGTTTTTTTCCTTCACTTTTTCCTAAAGTTTAATCGGTATAAATTTTTGCAGGAGACTGCTGGATACTGAAGATGAGCTCAGTGACATTCAGACAGATTCGGTCCCGTTGGAAGTACGGGACTGGTTGGCATCCACCTTCACACGGAAAATGGGGATGATGAAAAAGAAATCTGAGGAAAAACCAAAATTTCGAAGCATTGTGCATGCTGTTCAAGCTGGAATCTTTGTGGAAAGGTAAGTGAAATTGATAATATTTCAAGATAATAAAATTTGGAAGGTAGGAGATATACATACCATATCAAATTACATGAGTCAAACATTTTACTTATCGAGGAACACTTCAATTTTAAGTATACCCAGAATGAGCAAATTTAGAACTTTGTTATGAATTTGCCTTAGCAAATATGTTTTGTCCTGAGTTTATTACTTTTATTTCTTTAAAATTGACATAAATAAGCAAGCAAGCAAGCAAGCAAGCAAGCAAGCAAGCAAGTAAATAAATAAATAAATAAATAAATAAATAAATAAATAAATGAAACCAGACATAAAGACTGGGGCACCTGGGTGGCTTGGTCGGTTAAGCATCTGCCTTTGGCTCAGATCATGATCCCAGGGTTCTGGGATCGAGCCCCATGTCGGGCTCCCTGCTCAGTGGGCAGTTTGCTTCTCCCTCTCCCTCTGCCCTTCCCCCTGCTTGTGCATGCTCTTTCTCTCACAAAAATAAAATATTAAAAAAAAAAAAAGACTAAAAGCAAAGACTTTGGAATGGCTAGTGTACCTCAAATGTACCTTTGTGCATAACTGTTTAAAAAATTATAGCGCATTCATATGTTACACAACTAATTTTGCTTAAATAAAATGTAACTTTTCGTAAAACAAATTCTGTACTACATACTAAAATCAAACAGGACTTTCTCTGCATTAAATCAGAAAGACTACCCTTTTCCATCATGAGAGAAAAGCTCCTTATGTAAGTTTTTGAAGAGTTCTTTGACGTTTCTGTCACTGAAGCAAGGAATACTTGATGGCCCCTGGAAGCACCAAATCAAATCACCATAGTTTCTCATGTGAAATACATGTTAATGTGACCTAACTTTATATTTGTTTAGCCCTTAAGAATATAGTCTGTTTTTCTGTCCAGGAAACAAGATGTTCCAGAATTAAAACTAAAGAAATTACTTGAAATAAATGCGTTACTAAATCTGACAATTTTGAAAACTAGTTATTAGAAATCCCTTAGATTAAGAAACAATTACATTTTATTAAATTATACATAAAAAGATGAAACATTTTTAAACTAATAAAATTGAGGAAGAGAGAATTTTTTTGTCAATATACTTAAATTTAAGAGAGACCACATCATTTTTCATCTTCTGACATCTCTAGTTATTATTTCTAATGAACATTATACACTTTAATTTTCCTCTGTTAAAAGAACAATAGGAAACACATTTGGGTTTCTCAAAATGTAAATGAGAACACATTACAAGAAGTATTTGATGCCACTTAAAAATATAACTACAGCACATAAAGCTTGAAGTTTCTTGCTTTGTGCCTCTACTATCCACAAAAACAGGACCACTCTGATTAAATTATTTCAAGTATTTATTAGCCATATTTCATTGGCTTTGATAAAAGAATCCTCATAGGGGCGCCTGGGTGGCTCAGTCGTTGGGCGTCTGCCTTCGGCCCAGGTCATGATCCCAGAGTCCTGGGATCGAGCCCCACATCGGTCTCTCTGCTCAGCTGGAGCCTGCTTCTCCCGCTACTATTCCCTCTGCTTGTGTTCCCTCTCTCGCTGTGTTTCTCTCTGTCAAATAAATAAAATCTTAAAAAAAAAAAAAAAAAGAATCCTCATAATAAGCAATTTGATTAGTGTGGTGAAGTGATAACCACACCCCCTTATAAGGTACATAAACTGGTCCTAACTCTGCCAGGTGAGACCAGAAGTCTGCAACAGGGAAGGAAGGCTGGAGAGAAAGATTATCTGTAACGATATTACCATTTCTTTAAAAACAGCTTCGGAAAGTGTATGACAGGTATTGATTTTCATTAACACCAAATCGAAAATATCTCAATAGTAGTTCAGAAAGTCAGTGAGAGAATCACGGGTAAAAGAGAATATGCATGATTTGCTGAAAGAATGTATATTTTGTCTTTTTCAAGAAAATATTGTAGAATTTGGCAAACTAAAAAGAATGCAAACTGTGGGAGTAAATTTCTATTTCCATCCGGTAAGAGATTAAGATTTCCATAAAATATATTGATATGCTAAATGTTCATTTTTTTCACATGCTACATAAAATATTTTATTTAATGGCCTATTGAAATATTAAATTTACTTAACTGGCAAACAGTCTTGAAGAAATCAGTATATTGCAAACATATGGAAATGAAATCTCTTTTATTACTCCTGTGTCCGCATTAGTAGGTGCATAAAATAGGGGCCTATGTTTATCTTGAATTTTCCAAGATACCTGTCTTTAATTTTGAAAATTAGACAGCCTTCCTGATATTCTCTCATCTCCCCTTCCAAGACTCCACGCCTCCACAGGTCCTGGCAACTCATTACCTAGGTATTCTTTCCCATCACTTCCCCATCTCCCCTCCTGCAACCCCAAGTCCCCAGCTCTGTCCTCTGCCATCAGAAATACGACGGTAACTTTCCAGTTGGGTCTTCACTTCCTCAACTGCCCTCTCCAAACAAGTCATTCTACAGTGACATTTTAAAATATAAATTAGTCCCTGCCACTCCTAGGCTTAAAGCCATCTGATGGTTTTCCATTTCACTTGGCATTAAGGGGGACTTCTGTGTCATGGTTTTGCAGGGTTCAGCCCTTTTTTACCTTCTTGCCTCATCAAATGCTACCTTCATCTTTGACTATCTCTATTGCTCTGATTTCAACCCACATCCATAACTCTTTCTCCCCTTGGGACCATAATCCTGTTATTCCTTTTACCCAAAATGATTTTCCCTGCCCTTGCCCCTGGCTGGCCCTTCCTGCCTTTCCAGATGCCTTCCCTGATCACTCTCTACACTGTTCACCACTTTGTCTACCTGAGGGAGGGCTGCTTGTAATCATGTATCTTTTATTTATTGCCCCTCTTCCCTGTTCAGTGAGCCTCATGAAAGCAGCACCATTTTCTTTTTCGCCTCTGGTCTCTTACCTAACACAGTGTCTGACATAAGACAGTTTTTGGGTTTTGGGGAGTTTCTTTGAGTTTTTGAGTTATACATTGCAACTCTAGTAAAAACTTCCAACAATAATCCACCATATTTCCAGCTGGACTTTCACCACCTGCAGGAGCCCAGGAAATTCACTGTTCTTTTTCAGCAACTTGTAATATATCAGCTATTTACTCAAGCGTGATGCAGATTCCAATCCCAGTCATCCTTTTTTTTTTGTCCTAATATTTTATTCCCGATTAGAAGATTAGAAAAGGTAGTGGGGAAGTTCCTCCATTTCCTATATTCCGTGTAACAAGAATGCACACTGCCATTCATTTCTTAAGCCTATTCCAACTCTAAGAGATCAGCACCAGAGTTCCAACAGAGCCCTAGGAGCCCCGAAGAACCTAAGAATTGCAGACAACAGCACTGGCTGCAGAGTAGTGAGAACAGTTACATAAATAATAATAATGGCTTTCTTGTATTGAGCACTTATTATATTATGCTAGACATTTATATCATTTACTCATCACAAAAACATAATTTTCCTCATTTTACAGATGAGTGACATTATATAGCTTTCCAAAGGTCACATAGCTAGTGAGTGGCTAGTCTGTTATGTAAAGCATGGCTTCTCTTTGCTACATCCCGCTGCCTTTCTGTGACATCAAGTCACAAGGATTGAAAGTTATTTGATTTTTTTAAATTTCTTCCTCCTGATTAATATATTATTTTCCTAATCCATTATCTTTTATTTCCCCTGTCCCTCTATTTTTTAGTAATAATGACTAGAAAAATAGATAGAAAAAAACTGTTGTCTCCAAAAAAACCCACAAAACAACTAAATATCATTAATGGCAATAATTATTTTCTGGGTCTGTTATAGTGCAATTACTAATTTCCTTGCCTGCAAGACTACAATTATTATTCCTATCTCAATAGTAATTAATATAAGTATTTTTATTTATAAAATGCTCTGAAATCTTCCATGAGAGATAGAGAATAAGGATAGCTTTTTACTATAATCAATTATCCACATTCAAAAATTATTGGGTCATTTAAAATAAACATTAAATGGAAATAGTGAAATAAAGTAATAACGTCTCTTTGATAAAATGGGGAAATGTTTTTATCAAGGAAGGTAGGCTAGAGATAGTATATGTCTTATGGCTTTTTAATCCATAAGGTACATTTAATCAAAAAGGTTAACGTCTAGGAGCTCCTGTGGGGCTCAGTCAGTTAAATGTCTGATTCTTGACTTTGGCTCAGGTCATGATCTCAGGGTTGTGAGAGCAAGTCCTGCATCGGGCTCAGCGCTCAATGTGGAGTCTGCTTGAGTTTCCCTCTCCCTCTGCCCTTCCCATTTGTATTCTCTCTCTCCCTAAAGTAAATAAATTTTAAAAATCTTTAAAAAAAAAAAAGGTTAGTGTCTTCTTTAGTGGTTTTATGAAATTGCAAAATAGCTTCCAAGTGGCTATTTCTTATATTGACCTTCCTCATATAAAGTAATGATATAATCATTAACTTTTGACTTTGTTCAGGCCTTTTGGGAGAAGTTATAACAGTATAGTCTAGAAATGTAGCTTGCCAATGGACTAACAATATGAAAATGAAGGGACATGATTCATAGTTAATTCTTTCTTCCCAGGGCGTTGGGGATGAACCATGTATCTGCCATTTCTGAACAGAAGTCTACACATTGGGATATCACATTGGTTTTCTTGTCACATGACCTAATGGAAGTGTTTCATATATTTGGTTTATGTCATTTTAGTTGCCCATCAGAAGATCCAGCAAATTACTGATTAATAAAAATATTTTTATTGGTGCTATTATAGAAATAGAAATAACTTTGTTCTACATAATGTTACTTAATTTTATTAAATGACAATTTGAACAAACTTCAGCAATTTTTGTCAATATGGTCTGCCCTAATATTTCTAACTTTAAAAAAAGGAAGCTATGTAAATTCCAATGATACTGCATATTCCTTTTATAATTTCTATTTTATAAAAAAAAAAAAAAAAGAAGAAGAAAGAAATCCATAAAGGAAATATTTTAGTGACATTCAGCTTCCAGGCCTTGAAACATAAATGGATGCAAAACAAGAATATTCTTCTGTCATTGGTATGGTAGCATGCCAAAAAACTTTGTTGCACATACAAAGGACAGTCTCTTTTAATAGAATGAAGCAAAGAAAAAGACGTCAGTCATATTGACTTAGTAGGGTGCTTGTGTATAGACAAATTTGTATTAACCCATGTCACATTGTAGATTCTCAATAAATGGTGACCATAGTTATCATTATTGCCACAAAGAGAGCCTGTAACTAATGATAAAAGGTGAACATGTCAAAAATAATCTTTTCCCTTATATTTTAAAGAAGTGGTTGAAACTTTGAGTAAATGAGTCTCATATATACACTTATTTTTCTTTTTCAGGATGTACAGAAAGTCTTATCACATGGTTGGTTTGGTATATCCAGAAGCTGTCATAGTAACATTAAAGGTGAAATAACTTCAATTATTTTAATTTTTCAAATAGTCATTCTTTCAAATCTTCTTAAAATGGCTGGGAGAAAATAAGAATAGGTCTTTGCTGCAGCTTATGATTGGTACATGAAAATACTGTAGCCATTTACAACATGTCATGTGTTCCAAATCATGACTCATTGTCGGTTTAAATGAGGATTGATTTACACTAATAACTAAGTCAATGCATATGCACGTGTATGCACATAATGTGATGTCTTTTCTTCTTCATGCTTTATATAGGTGGATCTTGAATTCAATTTTGAGATGGCCCTGGGACTTGTCAGAATATAATATTTTATTATGTATATGCTGTAGGAAAGTTTCATGTATTGAAAAAAGATGTTCCAGGACAAAACTTATTTGAAAGAAGATTGTTTAGAATTTTAGGTCTAACACATAAAAAGATAAAATTAGGAAAGAAAACAGCAACAACAAAAATTCACCTCTCTTATCTCTGTTTTTCCTATGGCTGAGCCCCAAATGTGGTATTAAATATGTTAGAAATAATTGGAGACAGAACTCTGAAGTAGTAAAAGTGTTTGGTTCATTTGTCTCCACTGCATGTGTATATATGAGCACTGTTCCTATTTCTGTTCCTATTCTAAGCTCATCATTCAATATCTCTTATTTCTTTCTATCATTTAATTTGGGTGGTGAAATTCAACTTTGTCTCCTCTAATAATTTCATGGTGGTTTTCCTGTATCACCCAAGAATTTGAAGGACACTGGCAACAGAATATCCTGAGTTGTTTTATTTCTGATTTATTAAACTTCTTTCTAGTTTAAATTTATATTGCTATTTATATTATATCTTCTGTTAATTTTCTTTTATGCATCCCCTTTGCGTTTGTTTTTTTCCCTCTGCTCCATATTAGATTTTAATCTCATTAATTTAAAAAGGTAGTTTTTCATGGGGACTTTTTTGTATTTATGTTTTAAAGCCATAAAAAAGACAAGTATATAAGTGAAATATTACATTATAGAATATTAATTACTCCTTGGATCTAGTGAGACTTTGTTTCATCAACTGTGAGCAAGAATACTACTTATTTTTATTTTAATAATCTTTACTTAGAAACCAACGCAGTATTTTAGTATGAGAGAAAGTAAATACTTTTCTAAAATATAGTATAGAAAAATGTGTCAACTATCAGGTTGAGGGAGGAAATATTACCAGTCAAGAATATTTTTAGTTAAATAGTTCTTACTTCCTAAGATACCTTCTTATTTGTCCTCAGTGAAGCATCTGCAGTAGTTTATAAATATAAATCATCATTGTTGATAAAAATCCCCCAAAGTAGAGAACTAACCTTTTATTCAGTGGGAAACCCCTAGCAGGAACTGTAAGTAGCAGCCCCCCCTAACAATCTGAACTAATTCTTGTGTTAGCTTTGGAATTTGATAAAAGATCTGTTGGCCTCATTTGAGCTTTACTGATGGTAAAATACCTTCTCACACAACCTTCAGAGATTTTAAATTTACAAACAGATACAGTAAGTGTTTGGGGGTCAAATCAGGACCAAATACAAGGAATTTCACCAGGCATACAAGAAAATAAAAAAATACCCCATTGGTGTTTTCAAGTGATTAAAAATACCATTTGAAGCTGTTATTACTATTTTCAAAAGCAGTATTTTTAAAAGAAACTGTTTCAATACTATTTATCAGATTCTCAGTTTAGTTTCAGCATGTTATAGTACAGATCGTTGGCCTCTGTAAAAATGTATTAAATGAGGTTCTAAATAACTTTCTAGCTCAAATTCAAAATTAATGCGCAGTTTTAAGGTTGCCCTATTCAATACTAAGCTTGCTGTGTATATGTAAACACACACTTTGCTAGGAATTTCTAATAATCATTAGAACTGTTGTATTTCTTTAAATTTTTAAAATTTCAGTGATTTATTTAGCATTGGAGCTCCCACTTTATATGAAAACCTCCTTAGTGTATAGGGCTGATATCGCTTGTTACAAGTCCATTTTTGTGAACCCTCCTACCAGTTTTCAACCTGGAATTCCTTAAAGCAAAAATCATGAGGTGGCTGGCATGGTTTGGCATAGCTCTCACTGCCTTCTCTCCCACTGTCAGTGGATTTTTTCCACGGGTATGTATGTATTTCCCTATAGGCCTGACCACTTCCCTAGGGAATCGCCTGAAATGCTATAATTACTTTCCTCCTCCTTCTCTTCTATCAAAAGACTCACTTCCTTTTCCTTTCCATCTGTCCCTGGAGGAAAGTATAAATGAATCAGCCAAGGTTAGAATGAGTAATAATAGTATATACTATATCATTATATAGATTATATAATAATTATATAACATTATATATTAATTAATATATTAATTATATTATTAATATATAATATCAATCATTGATATAATTAATTATATTAACAATTAATATTGTATATTAATTAATATATTAATTAATATTAATAAAATATATATTATTTCTATATTATGTAGAAAGATAGTATATACTCTATCTTTCTAGGGTACTTGGAACTTAAAAGTGGACATAAAATATCAAAGCCTTAAATCAAAAGATTCACTCTTATGGTAGAATTTCAAGCCATGTAAAAAGTATTGGGTGGGAAACAGAAGTTGGGGCTACTTCCCCTATTCCTCCATTGACAACACCCACATAACCTGAAATACTGAAATGAAGCCTACTCTGGGCAAGTGATTTATGGCATGAATTTGAAGAGAGATTGAGAATAAGATCAGTATTATAGTGTTAATCAGGTTTATTACATCAAGCTTGATAGCTTTGGGATTAAGGGGCAGATTTTAGCACTTATATTACCCATTATGGCCTCACTTTTGTGAACCCAGGGATACTAGGTGGCTCTGTCATATCAGACACTGAAAAAAAATACAGTCTGATGTTCTAAATAGAAATGTGATCTGCTAAACCTACAAAGCCTACTCTCTCCAAGAATTTTTCACAGAAAGAATTAAATAATATTGCCATCTAAAGCATTTACTCCTTTTTTTTTTAACAGGATGTTGATAAATGGTCTTTTGATGTATTTGCCTTAAATGAAGCAAGTGGAGAACACAGTCTGAAGTTTATGATTTATGAACTGTTTACCAGATATGATCTTATCAATCGTTTCAAGGTCAGAAACATGGAACAAAAATGAAATGCTCTTAGAATTTGTTATCTGAATAAGAATGACAATGCAGAACATTGAGTCATTATTCAGTGCATTTTATAGTGTTTCTAGTTGGCAGGTCACAAAACGAGGGGGATGAGTTCACCACATGATACAGCCATTTTCCACGACTCACTGACATATATCCACACAGACATCATGAGGCCCCTCATTCCAACAAGATACCAGCATCCCCCTGAATTACACACAGACCAGTCATGTAGAGATTAGGAGCGATGTTTTTTAAAAATATGATCTTCTGTGTTCCTGAAACACAGAATGAACCTTTCCTGGCAGCTTTTCTTAAACTGGAGATGAAAGGGCTTCTAATTAATTTCATTTTAGAGCCATGTAAGCAGCAGATTTGACCCAGATTTCTGAGCATTCTGCAACCTGTACCTTTCATCATTACCAATGGAATCATGGGATTTTAGAGCTAGGAGGTACTGGGAGCTCATTTGTTTTCATCCCTTGTGTCACAAATAGAAAAACTAGACATCACCAGTTGTAATTGGGAATGTTACCCTTTTAAGAACTAGCCTTCTATCTTGACTCTGGAAGATATAAACATTTAAAGACAACAGTATCAGTAAGATTGTTATTTCATCTATCTTAGTTAAACATGTGGGGGTTACAATCTTTCTTAGGATTGAAAGCTAATAGGTTAATGAAATAGTTTTTCAGAACAGCCTGCATTTAACCTCAAAAAACTGCTGCCCACATCTGACTCACAGTTGTGTCCCATCCCAAACATTGTTGTGCTCATGTTGATTGTAGTGCTACTATTTTGGTTAAAATATAATCATGATTATTACTTTTTGCAGATTCCTGTTTCTTGCCTAATTTCCTTTGCAGAAGGTTTAGAAGTTGGCTACAGCAAGTACAAAAATCCTTATCACAATTTGATTCATGCAGCTGATGTCACTCAAACTGTGCATTACATAATGCTTCATACAGGTATCATGGTAAGAAAGTTTTTATAACTCAAGTTTGTCAGTTTGGAATATCAAATTCCTTTCTCCTACATTGCCATTGTCCCACATTGCCATTGTCCCTTCAATACCCATAACAGTATTACACATAATGATCTTTTGGATTTTTGAGGGTTAATGAGTTACTCATAATATGTATTTTCCAAAAAATATTTTAACTCCATGAAAAAAGATACCCAGAAGCAAATGCTAATATACTGCAAATTTTCTAAAATTTGGACTGCATAACTTTTTTGTTTATAATTTTTTCCCTACAGGAATCAACCAAAAGAACCAAAAAGTGACATACATAAAGTCTTGGAATAAAAGTTAGTTACAATGCTCTTCCCTCATATTATCATTTTCTCCCAAGTTGACTTCTGTGGATTTTTCTCTTTTACTTGCATTGATAATCACAATCAAATCCTAATAGGGACATTGGAAATGATTTATGTGGATTTTCCAAATTCTCCTTCCTCTTCTTTGCATCTAAATGAGTCAATGAATAAGTAAATAAATGATTCAGCAATGCAATCTGGGACAACAGCGAGTAGATGTTAGGAATTCTGACTCTGCCTGGAATTTCTGTAATGTCTCAGGGTTTAGGGTAACTCCCAGAAATTGAAAAGGAAGGAGTCACCCTTCCTTCTAAAAATTCCACACTGAGGTGGGTTCAAAGGGGGTACAGGCTATAGGAGATACCCAAATCTTGGTACTTTCTTGATTCCTGCAGTGTCAGCCTCTGCTGAAGCAGTGCCATAAACTGCACTTAAGTAGAATGTTCCATCAAATCCCATCATATGCATTGCCTACCTATTTTGACTTCAGAAGCCACACACCTGTTCTATTGGGTCATTGGCACTCAGATCTATGTAGCTTATACTTTTTGGGGTCCAGAGATCCTCAATAGCTCATCTGTCCACACCAGAGACTACTCTTAATCTGATCCCATGCAAATTCCCTGTGGCCACAGTATGTTGTGATGAAGATCTTGAAAACTTACAACAGCTACATGATTCTCCAACTTTGTTATATACAGAAAATTTTCATATTAATTTTATTTTTCCCCAAGAAACCGTAGTGTGTTGTTTACTACACACACAATCCATTTGCTATGGTTCATTCAATAGTGTCTCATATGATGATTGAAGACATTTACTCCTCTTCCTCATCTTTCTTTGTCTCCAAAATGTTGCACATCCATCAGCCTTGGCTCAGATCCCAATCCTAACCCATGTTTTGATTATCTGTTGCTCTAAAACAAATTGCTCCAAAACTTAGTGGCTTAAAACAACTTATCAGTAGTTCTCCAGGGTTTGTATTTAGAAGGGTCCCTACCAGAAGGTTCTCACTTGACATTGTTGATGGGCTTATAGTCAGCTAGCAACCATAGCTGAAGATATCTGAGGACATCACTGGGCAAGATGTCCATGGTGGTTCACTCACATAGCTGGCAATTGGTAATGGCTAATGGCTGGGAGCTCAACTTCTTTTTTTTTTTTTAAAGATTTTATTTATTTGACAGAGAAACACAGCTAGAGAGGGAACACAAGCAGAGGGAGTGGTAGCGGGTGAAGCAGGCTTCCTGCCGAGCAAGGAGCCCGATGCCGGGCTTGATCCCAGGACTCTGGGATCATGACCTGAGCCGAAGGCAGACGCTCAACGACTGAGCCACCCAGGCGCCCCTGGGAGCTCAACTTCTAATAAAGGCTTTTAATAAAGGATTTTCTTGGAATCTCATTACCAATTCAATAGAAATCTGCATTCTACCACAAAATTATAAAGTAATGTAACCTGCTTTGGAGTTAAGTCCTATTTGGGGGAGGCAGAAGTCTCAAAAAGCTTAATTGATGCAGTAGCATGACCCCCTTGTGACCTGGTAGAAGGCTGAACTGTGGGTGCTGTCAACCTCATACTTGGGTTTTCCTATAGTAAGTTATATATGTGGCCATCACAGACTTTTGGTGTAAATGTGCCCATTGGTTGAGATCAAATGCAGTCTTGACTAGACTTCTTGGTCCTAGGTTGAAGCTTACTCACTGTTCTTTCCAGGAGTCTGATTTAACATGTAAAAAGAAGAAGTAGAAGGTAACAGTAATAAGTAGAAAATCTAAAAGTAGAAAATAATAGGTAGAAAAATAAGTAGAAAATAAGTAGAAAAAGCTTTGCAAAGACATAGCTTTAAAATATAAGCTTTTAGAAAGTAGTATACATAACCTTCCTTATAATTGTTTCTAGCATGTGCACACACACACACACACACACACACACACACACACACAGAAATTCTTTGAAAGTTCTTTTGCTTTAATAAGACTTCACTGTCACATCTGTTTCTTGAGCTCTTTGTCTCCTGACAGCAGCAAATGCTATTATCCTTGAAAAAGCCACTTCAACATCTTCCTGGTTAGAGCTGCTTGCTGTTTCCTTTCTAAGACCTTGGTCTTGAATCTGATAGTGAGATGGCTTTCATTTTAAGTGTGGCATGTCCTCTTTCCTGAATTCTGTGGATTTGAAAAAATTAACTGAAAAATGAAGTATTTAAATGATTCCTTGAAATGGAAACTGAGGTGATTAAGTATCTTCAGAACAAGATGGAATGGAAAAGTAATGCTTACTTGAGAATAATAAAGTATCTACTTTAATTATGAAATTCAATGAGAAGATATATACCATATTATGCTGGGAAGTAACCAAAATTTCATCATTTAAAAATACATATCTGCTTAAGTACATTTTTTTTTTTTGCTATCAGTATAAAGGGAGCCAAATAGAAGTCTCCAATTTCAGCTTCAGAACCTCTCTTCTGAAGGTGACATTGAAAGGATGAAGGATGACGTGTTATTGATAAATACAGAAATTCAAATCCACGGTGTGACTTTTCCCTCAGGCTTGTGAGGGGGACTTGTTCCCAGATATAACAAGCCATTCCAACTTCTTTGGAAGACGGGAAATCTGGCCCAGCCTGACATGACTCCTAGAAAGTTTGACATTAGTAAAGATCACACGGTCCTAACTAACCAATCATAAACAGAACTTCTCCCTCCTGTAGTAGGTTTCACTGGGGAACTTGTTTCTGATTAATTCATCCTTCAGCAACAATGTGTCGGGGGGCTCTTTACTCATCCTTTAGTTTGGCTGTTACAAAAAGAGTCTAGTGGAAGACTGTCATTATTGTCCGAGATCAGGAAAATACATTTAAACTACAGGAATTAATGAGACACTTTATGATAGACGGTAAGAGGAAAGGCAAAGTGAATTGCGAATTTATTGCCTATGTTGCCCAAACTGGGTTTCACAGCCAGCTTGATGGCTTGAAGGAAGTCATTTTACCAAGATTTTCTTCCGATGAAAGAAGTAGTGGTAGGGGAGTATTAATTTTCACACATGAATATGTTGGTTCTTTGAAACAACAAAAATGTCTTATAGAAATATTCATTTAGCTGAAACTCCTCAGATTTGATCTGGGGAAGACTGGGTCACTGGCTTTAGTTTTTAGTTGATGCTCTGCCATTTTAGGACGGTCTTACTCGTGTGACATTTCTGGAGCACTTCAGGGACAGCCCCAAACTGTCAGGTGATGAATGCAGCTGCCACCTGCAAAATGGTCTGAGGACCAGTGCCTGAAGGGACTGTGATGAAGTTATTGTCCTTCAGTTTGTCACTGTCGCACGGGATACCCTCAGCCTGGGAGGAGACGCTGTGGAGGGACAGTCGATAACAGTACACCCTCTGTCTGTCTCTGCCCTTTGACATTTAACTTGTAGCACTGTGCCAAGGTGACAGTGGTGTGTGGTAGCTCAGTCCATTGGCTGAAGAGCAAATTGCTTCACCAAATGCTGCCAAGCCACCTTGAAGAGACTCTCTGAATTTGAAATCTTCCGAGGGCCTTGGTAAGGGAACGCTTGCATCTAAGGGCTCCTGGCTCTGTGTTCTGTTATTAAGAGTAGAAGAAGGAAAGATACTGTGAGATCTATTGGCTTTGGAAGCTGTAGTTCCCTCACCACACTCAGAAATAGCCTCCCATACTCTGGATTGACTCAGTTTTTCTCCATTCTACAAAAATATGCCACTATGGCTCTGTTCTACCAACAATATGGAAATACTGTTCTTGCAAATGGCTTCCCAGACAACAATGTTTGGAAGAGTGCAGGCTTTCAAGGCAATCAGACATAGGTTTGAGACCCTGCTCTACCATGACCTAGATTACTCATGCTCTACTGTGATCATTAATATGTGGTTAATAATACCACCATGCAGGATGACAGTAAAGAGGGACTGATGCCGTATATGTAAGGCACCTAAACTAGTTCCTGAAGCATAATAGGTATTAATATGCATCCCAATATCAATGATGTCAATTTATTTTTTATTATATAGTATATTATTTTATATGTATTATATATTAATATTATTATAACACTCATGTTTTATACTGGATAAGTTATAGCAAACTATGTCATCCTATTCAAAAGTCCAGAGAAAAAAGTGTCCAACACTATAATTTAGCTAAGAAAGTTGTTAATTATGCTATTTTAGACACACCAGGAACTAATAAGTCAATGTGATTTTCTGACCTGAAATTCTCCCAACCTTAATATACACATATACTTTCACTTTCTCTCTCACTCACATAAACACACACACACACACACACACACACTGAATAATTCAGATATGAAAATTTACATCATAAGTCTTAAGGCTCTATTTAGAACTTCTGCCCATCAATATACCCAGTTAAACTATTTAGAAATTCTGCTTTTAAAACCTTGGGAAAATGTTTTCTTTATATTGTCTCTGTCAAGTAATGAATGCTGTTGCTATCCTCAGGAGGAATATTGTGGTCTCTGGAAGGAACAGAAACTTTGGAATCAGATCTTGGGTTGAATTCCTGATCTGCCACTTTAACCTTTGGCAGGTTGACTCAATTCTTTAGGATTCAGCTTTGTTATCTGCCAAGTAAAGATAAAAATATTTACCTCATAAATGGAAAATAGGATGGTTATACAAATCAAAAGAGACCGTCTAGCTAAAATGTCCAGTCAATGTTAGTTCCTTCTCCTTTCTTTCTGACATCATTATAAAAACTACTGACGGCAGTCAGTATCTCCCTATGATATAATTTGAGGACTGCTCATTTTAGAGTTAGTCTACCTGGGCATTTCTCTAGTCACAATGCAAACTGTGCTTTAGATGAAGCACAGTGTCTACACGGCTCGTGACTCATCATTTTAACCCTTTACGTCTGCCCATGAGGAACCAGAAGCACGTAGGTTATGTACTGACCAATGTGCTCGTTGGGAAGAGTGATAGAACTCAGCCTCATTCTCTCTGCCATATTCTCAGGATTCACTTACAAAATCCGTAAACTTAAGCATTCATTTTCTTTTCCGAGTGCCTTTCCGAGTTGGAATTCTCATTTGACACCAGTGTAAAATCAATGACCAACTAAGGAATTAAAAATCAGCCCAAAATTCTACTTTCACTAATACAAAATAGACGTGCTTTTAAATTAAGGGAGAAGAAAGAAATCAATTAATTAATTAATTAAGGGAGAAGGCTCAACATTTCACTGTTGAAACTATTATATCATTTAAACTTAAATATGAGGGCCATAGTGTGGCAATAAATAAGAGGGATTCATGGAGGAAGTATTATTTATGGGAAGCAGAGAATAATGAGACTAAAAACAGGAAATAAGTATAATCAATTTTAACAGCTAGGAAGATAATTTTAAATACTTATGAGATAATCTATAATTAATTCCAATCCATCTCTGCTGCCCTAATTTAATGCTTTTTATAATTGCAGCTTCATATTCTATATTATTGTAGATATTAAATATTGCTGTTTTTTAATCACAGTTAAATCTGAAAATCTTAAATATAATCAATAGGAAATACATAAGAGGCCCCTGGGTGGCACAGTCTATTAAGTGTCCGACTCATGGTTTTAGGTCAGGTTGTGATCTCAGGGTCCTGGGATGGAGCCGAGCCCCGCATTGGGCTCCACACTCAGCGAGGAGTCTGTTTAAGATGCTCTTCTCCTTCTGCCCCTCCACCCAATGTGCACTCTATCTTGCAAATAACTAAATAACATCTTTAGAAAAGTTAGGATATACTTAAGAAAATTGGTGACCTGTTTCTAGGATCAATTTTTTTTATATAAAACAAAGAGTTTCTGGGGGTACAAAACCTGGTTTAACTTCAATTGCTATTCATTTCATGGTGTTTAATTCCACAGTCTCACTGGGGACATTGGAGGCTTAGTCCCACTTCAGTCTATAATAGAGGCCATTCTTCCTTTTAATGACTCACAATTAAATGCACCCATTAAACACAAAATAGCTAGTTATATCAACTCCCATTGGTTCTGAAAATCATTTCTGCTTCAGTCATCCAGCTGCGAGACATCTATTCTTGAATTGCAATCACTAAAGATGTGTTAGCTCACAATTATTTTCCAGACTCAATGCCTTGTACAGTGCATTTAAGGTAATAAGTTCAGTAAAATGACATTTTTTCTGTATTTTACTATAGACAAGATTTTGAAAGGCGCAGTGAATACATTAACTTAAACACTTCTCTTAAAATTCCACAGGGAATGAGCACTAATTCTATTTTCATGGGAACTGTGGCTGAGAGGGTAGATAACTTATTTGCCTCACGATCAACAAAGATTTAAAACCAGAATTGTCTGATTATCCATATTCTCTTCCACTATTCCTTACTGCCTCCTCTTAATGCAAAAGTGGTGAAATTCAAGTCAGCAGACAAATATTAAGTTCCTACTATATGTCAATTACCATACTAGATTATGTGAAGAGGAACAAAGATTAATAAGATCATGCTTTTGTCAACTATGAAATTCTAGAGTTGTCATCCCTCGTTTTTGACTCATGGACCTACAATGGCTCCCTCATACATTTTATACAAAATCCAGATTCATCAGCTCTAATCAAAGTAGTCCATCAAATCTTCCCATAATCTGCACTCTCTTTCCATTCTCATTCCACTTGACTCTCCAACACCATTGTACTGTGGGCAACTCAGTTTCCATGTCAGCCTCTTCTGTAGCATTCTGCATCTGCTCTTTCTATTTAGAATCTCTCCGTTCCTCACATTGCAATTAGGTACTAATCTTGGTGCATCCTTCTTCCAAGATCACTGCCACCAAATAGACATTCTATCTGCCCTTCGATTGTATCTTTTTTTGTGACCTCTTATCAAGTATGCATGTAGTTTATATTTTTCTGTTGCTTTGTACAATTTAATTGTTTCAAGTATGTGGAATGAGACTACTAAAAAACAAGCTCCCTATCATTGGGATCCTCCATTCCTACCATCAAGTACCATCTACTTGCACCTCTGTCTGATAGAACTTTCTATGATGATGGAAACACTTTGCATCGGCACTGTTCCCTATGGTAACTACTTGCCACATGTAACTACTGAGCAGTTGAAATGTGGCTTCTGTGCCCGGGGAAAGTGAACTTAATTTTACTTAATTTTATTTATTTTCAATTTAAGTGGTGGCCTGTGGTTATCATAATAGTGTAGTAAAACTATTATGCAAAATTTCAGTGATGAATAAACTACCAAATTACCGAGTAAACTTATAATAGCAGAGAAATTTTGTTAAACCATCTAACTGATAACAGAAAGATCAATGTATATAAAGCAGGTGGTCTAGATTTTATATGAAAACACTTGTTCTATCTTTTACTATTAAGTTTAATTGCATGGTCAGGATATGTGTGTTATGAAGAGCAAATTTGGTAAATTCTTAGAAACTCTTACAAATCTTAATATAAAATATATAAGCGAAGTTCAGTTCTCTAGTGAGCAAAGTGGATATTTTCAACTCTTAGGTGAAAAATTTTCTCATAGTACATCTGCTACAAAAATTGAGCTAAAGATTTTAATGGTGTGTGGGCCCTTATTTTAAAAATTACTGAAATAAAAAAAATTACTAAACCGTAACTGATTTCATGAGAGGCCAAATTCACAAGTTTGTGAATTCAAAAATCCACACATGGTTTACCTTTTAAATGATAGAAAATTACTCCTTTTCTGATTGGCAAGGAACATTAAAATGTCTGTATTTTGAACTTCCAAGCCATGAAACAATCGTTGACCTCATGAAGCATCCATTTTGCACAATCAACGAATGTGAAACAGGAAGGAAAAATGTATTTAAAAGCAACAAAAATAATTTAATATGTTTATAAGATTACTTATACTGGGTGCACTGAAAAACTCTTTTATAGAAATATAGCATGGCCTCTGCTTTCTAAATATGATAGTATCTTTCTTTAATTTACTAGCACTGGCTCACTGAACTGGAAATTTTAGCAATGGTCTTTGCCGCTGCCATTCATGATTACGAGCATACAGGAACCACAAACAACTTTCATATTCAGACAAGGTAAGTTATATAAAGTATTAACTTTTTAAACTTAAAATTAGAAATTTATTTTTCTACATATTACTTATTTTTAAGAAAAATTTTAAAATACAGTGAAGATGTCTAGCAAGTAGTTTTAATGGATTTTAGCAAAATTCCTTAAGTTACACCTTCTCAATTATTTATCAAGAAAACTATAAAAATATTTAGTGACATATTTAGCAATTTAAAGAATATAAAAATGTGTCAGATAATTTTTCTCTGCCCAGAACTTTTACTTTGAAGTATCACACAAGTCAGATATCTACTGACTGACATGAATCTTGCAACATGTTATTTAAGGCTTTAGCTTAGTATCATTATGTACTTAAAAGTAATAAAATTATGCTTTTGAAGAAAATCAAAGAAACCTTATTTCCAGGTTAGTGTGAAATGCTAAATTTAAAATACTTAGAAAATGAGGTTTTTTTCAGTGATACTAACAATGGCAGTTATTAGAATCAAAATACCAGTGTGGAGATATAGCTGTCTGCTAGGGCTATTATCACAAAATCACAGATTAGGTGCTTTAAATAAGAGAAATTTTCTCACAGTCCTGAAGTCTAGAAGTCCAAGAAGTGTCAGCAGGTTTGGTTTTTGCAGAAGCGTGTCTGCTTGGTTTGCAGATGGCCACCTTCTCACTGTCTTCACATGGCCTTTTTCTGTGTGGGTACACATTCCTTGTATCTCTTCTTTGACTTAAAGAACGTCAGCCATGTTGGGTTAAGGCACACCCTTATAACCTTATTTAACTTTAATTACCTCTTTAAAAGCCTTTTCTCCAAATACAGTCACATTCTAAGATACAAGTGGTAAAGACTTCAACATAAGAATTTTGGGGAGACATAATTCATTTCATAACAGAAAAGTGCTCTGTGTTCTTTTCGGTTGCACAGAGATATCCATTTATCATTTTGTCTGGGAGGCAAAATGTGTCCAGGACCCATCGTGATCCAGTTTTCTATACATAGGACCCTGACATTTCTCTAAGTCTTTCACTAGTCAGAGTTGCTTGGGATGGAGATGGAAGTTGAGAGACTGATGTTTCTATAGAATTACCGTAGAACCCTCCAGTTTTATTAAGAGAAAACTAGGGTTTTTTTGTTTCTTTCTTTTTTTAAATTAATAGACTTTATTTCTTAGAGCAGTTTTAGATTTATAGAAAAACTTACCAGAAAGTACATAGTTCCCATATACTCTCTTTCCCCACCCCCACAGTTTCCCCTATTGTTAAAACGTTGCATCAGTATGGTACATTTGTTATAATGAACCACTACTGGTACATTATTATTAACTAAAGCCCATAGTACATATTAGAGTTTAGTCTTTGTGTTGCACATTGTATGGGTTTTACAAATGTATCATGCCATGTATCCACCATTATGGTATCATACACAATAGTTTCACTGCCCTAAAATCCCCTGTGCTTCACCTATTCATTCCTCCCTCCCACTTTTCCTCCCTCCCTCTGCCTTTACACCTGACATCCACTGGTCTTATTAATATCATGTGGTTTTGCCTTTTCTAAAATGTCATATAGTTGAAATCCTATAATATTTGAGAATGAGAAGAAGTCTTCTCAGGCTGGCTTCTTTCACTTAATAATATGCATTTAACATTCCTCAATGTCCTTTCATGGCTTGATAGCTCATTCATTTTCATTGGTGAACAATATTCCATTGTATGCATGTGACAGACTTTGCTTCCTTATTTGCCTATGAAGGATATCTTGGTTACTTCCAAATTTTGGAATAAAGGTTATGAATAAAGGGGCTATCAACATTCATGTGCAGATTTTTGCGTGGTCTGTTCATTTGCTTTTTAATAGCAATATTTCTAACAACTGATTTTGCAGCTATAAGAAATTATTTTTTAATGTGGAGATCATAGGAATATTTTATTAAAAGATCAGATATTTTTAGAGCTTTCAGTGAGTCACATTATGGATCATTTAGTCAAGGCCTCACAGTCTAAGGAGAGAAATCAAGAGGTGTAATGACCTGTGTGCACATGATGAAAGCAGTGGCAGAACTGAGAAGCTGAGAAGAGGGACAGTCTCAATCCAGTTTACTCATACAACTCTGACCTCATGACCAAAGCAGGTGCTTGAGAGTTCCAGTCTTCTCTAGCCTGAAATGGGAGGGGCTAAGATAACGTGGCCCCTTGATGGAGACAGAGGAAAAGATGAAATTCCAACAGTGAAATATTGAACAAGACATTCTTTCTATCCCCAGAGTTTTTGAGATTGACAGAACATGAAGGGGAAAGGCAGACCTGGAGGTCTATTCATGTGGAAGAGGATATTATTTACCCACACATTTGTAGAGTGAAGGCAGCTGTTCCATTTTTGTGTCAAACATCAAAGCAAAGTTAGACTGGGCACATCATTTTTGTTTATCAAAGACTCTTCCACATTCACTGAATCCATAATGAGTGAGATTTTAATTAAACACAGCTCATTACTGAGCTGGGCCCCATAGAAGACAACAGTTTTAGCAGTTGGAGAAGGGAGCAAGTGATTGGTTATCCATGAACACTTCCTGTTGTTTCTTCTCTGAAAAGTGAAGGCAATGGACTAGCCTTCTCCAGCAGCAATGTCAGGCCATCACTACCAGCTTTCTCTGTACCATCCATTTACAACTGATAAAGAGTCCTAACTTACTTCTACTTTGGACTGCAGAGAAGGAGAAGGAAATGGAGAAAAAGGGAAGAAGTAGAAGAAGAGAAGGTGGAGGAAAGAAAGAGGAGAGGGAAGAGGAATTCATTTTTCCCCTCAATTTTACATTTAGAAAGTCTGTATATAAAGGGGAGAAAATATCTGGTATTTTCTTTATTTTCTTACTAATTGCCTATTGGGATCAACTTAGGGGATTAATTATACAAGAATTTAAAAATTCTATAATGAACATGTTGTAGTGACTACAAACACAACAATATGATGTGCTTTTAAAATTCCATCACCTTTACGTTTTGTCCAAGAAAAAATAAGGTCTTACAAGTATCAATAATTCAAATCAAATCAAATAATAAAATCAAAATGTATTTTATACTATTCATTGTTACTTGGATTTAGAATGCTTTTCTAATGTGGAAAACTATATACTAGATAATGCAAAATAAAAAATAATTTAGAACATAGTGCAGTGCTAGATTTGAGTTCAATACAGACATTATAATTCGTGAAATCCTTGAAAGTGTAAATAAATGGAAATAATTTCTTTTGTGTGAAAATACTGAGCTACAAGTTACCATGGATACTGAATGTTGCTTAGAGTTTTGTTCTTTTCTTAGCAAAGACCATCTCAAACATTAAGACGGTGCTGTATTCTCAGAATCTTATTGGATTTATGAGACAAAATCATAATAGTTTGCTACAATTAAATCTGGTTCAAAGATACAGCTTTGCTTGCTGCTGAAAGTAAAGGACAGTGGTACTTAGAGCCATGTCATGTAATTACACTCCCATGGCTAGATTTGAAGCCATGTGTTACAAATGACATGTGATTTACATGTCAGTTTTTCCCATGATCTGAGGGAACTTCTGGTGATACTTGGGCAAGATATATTCAGTTCTCTCTTGAACAAGGTTTACAGGTGTACTTCTCTGTATACTGAGTTATGATTATTGGTTTAAGAATTTTTAGGCCATCGTTGAGATTCAAAGAAAATCTATTTGGGAATTATGTACCATTACCTAACTACATATGTTTTTCTACTTTTATGATAGTTCTAAAAACAAAAGATAAAGTAATTGTTCTGCCTCATAGGTCATTTTCCCTATGTTGGGTTAATAATAAAGCTTGGTTTATTTGGTAGATTATTAGATACACATCTCAAATAGGTTCCTTGCAACTGAAACCAGGTTTCTTCAGTTCTTTCTTTTATATATCCTTGCCTATTCTTTGGTAAATATTGAGTGGTAATGTCAGTTCCATAACCAGTACTACTAAAGTCTAAAACAGTAAGTTTTAATGAGGCAGTTTTAGGGCTGACAAAGTATATGTCTACCACAAGGAAGGGAAAACAAAGAGTCTGGGCATTGCAGCAGTGGAAGCAAAGTTGCACAGGTTTTAACTTGACTTTCCTTTTGCTATTTTTGCTGCCTCCAATTTGGCAACTTATATGGGTGGATGTGCCATTTAATACATTAAACATAGTGGCCCTGCTTCTGTTCCACACTTGCAAAATGATCTGGCAACCTAAGAGGACAGAGGAAGAAGCCAGGGCTCCATTATGCAGATCCGAAAATACTTGCAATATTTCATACTTTATGCCAGACAACTAAGTTCAACAATGCTACTTGAAGTAGTTTATTTGCTCAAATGGTGTGAAAATATCATGGACAGATGAAATATATTAAATATGTCAAATATGGACAGATGAAAAGCAAAAAACTTGCCTTGATGAATTCGTCACTCTAAAATATAATGTTCATTATAAATTGGTAGTAAAACACACATTTCAGATTTTGCGGGTTTTTTTTTTAAAAGTTTTCTCAGTTAATTTAATGCTGCAGGATCTAAATATTCAAATTGAATCACAACATTATAAGGGAGAAAAAAACTAAAATCTTAAATAGATCAGATGATTTTCATCATTCCCTCTACCCTCCCTCCAAAGTAATTTTAGTCCAAGGGCATAGGAAGCAGTAATCACCTATCTGGGACGGGCCGATTCATCAACAGAGGGTTTGATTCACTGGGTGATTGAATGAGGATGCCAGGTAATTTTTTTTTTTCTCTGTTTGGGATATCTAGATTATTTTACACGTATCTGCATTGCAAATTGTAAGGGAAAGACAAGTATGTTCAAACCACGATAATTAAAAGGAAACTAAGCACTGTGACCAAACGAGTGAATTAAGGAAATCACCATGTCAACATGCTGAGGAAGAAAGTCACATAATTATATCAAAATGGGGAAAAGGCATTTGACAAAATCCAACACCATTCATGACAAGAATGCTCAGCAAACTAGGAATAAAAGAGGCCTTTCTCAACTTGATAAAGAAGACCTACAAAAAAGCTGATGACTAGCCTCACACTCAACAGTGGGAAACTGGAAGCTTTCCCACTAAGGTCAGGAACTAGGGAAGGCTGTTCTCTCTCACTACTTTTTAAACTATGATCATAGTGGTAGTCCTAGTTAATGCAATAAGGCAAGGCAAGGAAACAGAAGGCATAAAGACTGGGAAAGAAAGCATAAAATTGTCGCAGGTTACATTATAGTCTATATAGAAAATCCAAAGAATTTGACAAAAAAGCCTCTTAGAACTAATAAACACTTATAGCAAGGTTGCAGAATATAAGGTTAGCACACAAAATTTGGCTACTTTCCTATATACCAGTAATGAACAAGTGGAATTTGAAATTAAAATCAAAGTATCACTTACATTAGCATAAAAAATTAAAATACTTAGGTATAAATCTAACAAATACATATAAGATGTATATCAGGAAAACTACAAAACTTTGATGACAGAATTCAAAGAACTAAATCAACGGAGGGATATTCCATGTTCATGGTAGGAAGACTCAGTATTGTCAAAATGTCAGTTCTTCTCAACGTGATCTATAGATTCAAAGCAATCCCAATCAAACTCCAGCAAAATAGTTTGTGGGTGTTGACAAGCAGATTTAAAGTTTATACACAGAAAGGCAAAAGACCAAGCATAGCCAACACATTACTGAAAGAGAAGAACAGAGTTGGAGAATTGATACTATCTAACTTCAAGACTCACTATAAAGCTACAGTAGTCAAGATAGTGTGGTATTGGTAAAAGAATAAACAAATAGATCAATGGAACAGAAGAAAGATCCAAGAAATAGAAACGTAAAAGGTAGTCAACTGGTCTTTGATGAAGGACCAAAGGCAATGCAATAGGCCAAACATAGTCTAGTCTCTTCAACAAATGGATCTGAAACAAATGAAGATGCAAAAAACAAATCTAGACACAGACCTTATTCTCCTCACAAAAACTAACTCAAAATGGACAGACCTAAATGTAAAATGCAAAACTATAAAACTCCTAGAAGTCAACATAAGAGAAAACCTAGATGATCTGGATTGTGGCAATGACTTTTCAGATAACACTAAAGGCAAAATTCACAAAAACTAATTGGTAAACTGGACTTCATTAAAGTTAAAAACCTATGCTCTGTAAAAGACAAGATCAAGATAATTAGACCATCCACAAAGTGGGAGAAAATATTTGCAAGAGACGTATTCGATTAGGGATGTTATGCAAAATACACAAAAACTCTTTAAGCTCCACAGTAATAAATGACCCAACTTAAAAATGTACTTCAACAGACACCTCACCAGAAAAGATATACAGATGGAAAATTAGTATATGAAAAGGTGTTCCACATTATATGTCATCAGGGAAATGCAAATTAAAACAATAAGATATCACTACACATCCATGGCTAAAATCTGGAACACTGATGACTGATGACACCAATTGGTGGTGAGGACATATAGCCCCCGGACCTCATGTATTGTAGTGGGCATGCAAAATGGTACAGCCATTTAGGAAGCCGTTTCTGGCAGTTTCTCAGAAAATGAAACATGTTCTTAATACAATCCAGCAATCACACTCCTCGGTACTTACCCAAAGGAGCTGAAAAATGATGTCCACACAAAAACCTGAACATGGATATTTATAGCAGTTCTATTCATAATGGCCAAAACTTGGAAGCAACTGAGAAATCATTTAGTAGGTGAAAGGATAACTTGTGATAAATCCAGACAATGGAATATTACTTGGTGTTCAAAAGAATTGAGCTACCAAGTCATGAAAAGACACGGAGGAATCTTAAATGCATATTACTAAGTATAAGAAGCCGGTCTGAAAAGGTTACATACTATATGATTTTAAATATGTGATATTCTGCAGAAGCCAAAACTGTGGAAAAAATTAAAAAGATCAGTGGTTACCAGGGGTTACGGGCATGGGAGGGATGAACAGACTGAGAACAGAGGATTTCTATAGCAGTGAAAGTATGTAGTGTAATGCTATAATGGTGGATACGTGTCATTGTACATTTGTCCAAAGGCACAGGATGTACAACACCAGGAGTGAATCCTAAATGTAAACCATGGATTTTGGGTGATAATGACATTCAGTGTGGAACTATAAATTAAAGCCAATGTACCACTCTGGTATGGAATATTGATAATGAGGGGGTGGTTTTACATATCCGGGGTGAGGGGGTATATGGCAAATCTCTGTACCTTCTGCTCAATTTTGCTGTGAACCTACAACTGCTTTAAAAAATGGTCTATTTTTTTTAAAGCTATCATAAGGTTGAAAAAAAGAAACTAAGTACTTCCATAAATTTAGGTGTTCGATTATAGAATTCTTATTCATGAGATACCTTGTGACTTGAGTATATTTAGCAGTTGCTCATGAAATCTAAAAGAAATCCTCTACTGGACATTTTGTTTTTAATTCTTAGGTCAGATGTTGCCCTTTTGTATAATGATCGCTCTGTCCTTGAGAATCACCATGTGAGTGCAGCTTATCGACTTATGCAAGAAGAAGACATGAATGTTTTGATAAATTTGTCCAAAGATGACTGGAGGTGAGTTTCAAAAGAAGCCAAGATGAAATTTAATTTCAGCAAAATTAAATTATGTGATTTGAAATGGAGAAAGTCTGTCCCTTACTCATACTATAAAAATTCCCCTTGAATGGATGACTCTGAGAAGGACTAGGACCCAGGAGGAGACATTTAGGAGCCAGCCTCTGCTGGTTGGAGTTGAGCTATTTTCCAGACTAATTCCACATCTGTATACATCATAGCCAATCCACAAGACTGCATACCACACAAAAGATACTCTCTCTGGAATGGAGCTCCACTTAATTATACCAATATGTGGTCCTAAATAAATTCAAAATCTTAGTGTAATATGGATTTCTTCATATATTACTTTTCTATATGTGGAGTTTAGCTTTTTTAAAAAACAAAAAAAAACCTCACTGTTTGAAGAAAAAAATTACAAGTACAATATGCTAAAATGGCCCAGATGCAGAGAGAAATCTTACCTGTTTCCCCAAGACATCCATCTGCTTAAAAAAAAAAAGAAAAATCATGGGTGGGTGATATTAGTTGCGACATAGAGGGAAGTAACAAGATATACCCTTACAACTCAGCAAAACTTTTCCTTCTTCTTGATCTTTTGGTCATCATCAGCCCTTTCATTTGACATTAGGGCTGCCAGATTTAGCAAATAAAAATAAGGGATGTCCAGTTAAATATGAATTCTGATTAACGTAGAAATTTTTAGTGCATATATGTTTGCATATCCCTACTAGTCAATGAGATCTACTTATACTTAAAAAAAAAAAAAAAAGCCTTTAACAAACATTTTGTTAAAAGTTAGTTAATGGGCCGAAAAGTTTTCCATTTAAATATCAGGTTTTTCACTTTTTCTTTAAGTTGAGGTAAAATGGTGACTAACATAACACAATAAAAATAAATAAATAAATTGAGTTTTTTTAAAAAAGTGCCTTAGGATCCAGAACTGCCTTAAAATAAATGAGTGAATAAATGAATAAAGGTTGATTCAAGATTTAAAACAAGTCTAATTTCTGATGGTTACTTTTCCAAATACTCAAGTATTTGGAATCAAATCAAAATGGTTTTTCAAGACCATTTTTGAAGCTGTGTAAAAAATATGGGCTCACTTTTGCAACTGTACAAGCAGATCTGATGTGGGTGGTGGGAGGCACTTTGTTTTGGGAAACTGGTTCAGGCCTTTCATTTTATTCTGCGAGAAACAGTAGCCCAGTTGGGTTTCCAGCTAAGAAGGCCAGCATCTAATTGTAAAAATATTTTAAAGCTACCACTGCTGGCTTATGTGGAGAATAGAAGAGCAAAGGTAGTCTAGGGAGATAAATTTGGAGGTATTTCCTGTGGTCCAGGAGATGCTTATTTACATTTACGGTATTTAATTTTTCATCAGTGATTGTTATTCCCAGAGGTGTCATTTATATTATTAATTTTTATGGTTATTCCTTTTATGGTTATTCCTGTTTTTTATGGTTATTCCTTTTATGGTTAACCTTTTTCCTTCTCAAAGTTGATTCTGTTGCTATTTCAGTGTGATTTTCCTCCTACTACATTTTGTTCTTTAACATCTTTATTATTTGAATAATTTGTTCCTGTAATATTTTATAAATTTCTATACAGTAACTTCTCAGAATCATCCTAATTGAGTATTTTTATAGAACTGTTTTAACAAATGCTATAGTATATGGATTGTAGAATTTAATGGATCTGACATTGTTTCTAAAAAGCTATAAAAGATACATTTGCGGGGCGCCTGGGTGGCTCAGTCGTTAAGCGTCTGCCTTCGGCTCAGGTCATGATCCCAGGGTCCTGGGATCAAGCCCCGTATCGGGCTCCCTGCTCAGCAGGAAGCCTGCTTCTCCCGCTACCATTCCCTCTGCTTGTGTCCCCTCTCTTGCTGTGTTTCTCTCTGTCAGATAAATAAAATCTTTAAAAAAAAAAAAAAGATACATTTGCTAGCATAAAGTTGATAACATGTCACCGTAAATTAAAATATGACTAGATTTTTTTAGAGATTTGTAGGTTTTCTGTTTGCATACTTATTTATTTCTTAAAGTAACTTTAGTAGCCATAAATGCAGTAATTTAAAAATTTTGTTAAGGAAGATCCATAAATAAGTAATTTCCCTTATGCACTATTTTGCCTAGCTTAATACATTATTAATTGATTATTGATAATATCTAGCATTTACCAATCACTTATTTGTAAAGTACAATATACTAAATTTTATAGATTTCATAAAAATTTTGTCTCATTTTTCCCTAGTTAAAAATGAATATTTTGGTTCAGTTGCTATTGTAAATGGGTCTCTTCATAATTCCAGAGAAAAGGGGCACCTGGGTGCTCAGTGGGTGAAGCCTCTGCCTTTGGCTCAGGTTATGATCTCAGGGTCCTGGGATCGAGTCCCACATTGGGCTCTCTGCTTGGCGGGGAGGCTGCTTCCCCCTCTTTCTCTGTCTGTCTCTCTGCCTACTTGCAGTCTCTCTCTCTCTCTCTCTCTGTCAAATAAATAAATAAAATCTTTTTTAAAAAATTCCAGAGAAAAAATGTAATTAAGAATTTTATGGGTGTCTGGGTGGCTCCGTTGGTTGTGTCTGCCTGCCACTCAGGTCATGATCACAGAATTCCGGGGAAGGTGGAGCCCCTCATCAGGTTCCCTGCTCAGTGGAAAGTCTGTTTCTCCCTCTACCCATCACCCCACTCATGCTCTCTTGCATACATGTACTCTCTCTCTCTTTCTCAAATAAATAAATAAAATCTTTTTTAAAAGGCATAATTTTATTAACTATTTTTGGTTTCCATTCCTTTAATATTTGGGTAAAAGTGTCCTAAGCAAGCTATCTAATATCATCAACAGTAATTAGAATATGGATTTTTCACAGTGCCCATCTAAAAATCCAGTTGAATTTCAGCAAGCTCCTCTAATACATGTTTGTTTTAAAAACAAATCTTGGAATACTGAAAAAATAAAATAAAAGTAATTGGAAAAAAACCCAAATCATTCAATTATACAAACTTTGGGTTAAATATCTTTGACACAAGATTATAATTGAACTTTACCACACACCTTATATTTAGCTCATTCTATTGGCCATGCCCCAGAATGAAAATAAAATATGATTTCCAGTGTAAGTGACCTTTTTATCTATCTGTACTGAGCAAGCAATGACTTGTAGAACATGCAGGCCTTTGCTGAGGTAATTAATTTCCTACTTGGTGTGAGAATATTCATGCATGGGTTTTGTGATATGGTCACTATATAGCTCAGATTAATATTTGATTAAAATTTCAATAGTACCAATAGCTCTCTTTACAATGTATTGTAGAGTCAAGGTTCCAAATGTTGAAATGGAGAATCCCCACCTACTTCAGCATCTCAGTGTCTCTGGGGTTCTTATGATAGAAAGTTGGCATAGTGAAGTGGTCCACGTGTCAATTTTGGGAGTGGGAACTCCTGGGGTTGAATCTTATCTCTGCCATCTACCCGCTACCTGTGTGACTGGGCAAAATTCAGCCTCCTCTGATGTGAAATAATAATACCTCCTCATGTAAAAGAATCTAGCACACTGCTTGGACTGAATAAATCCTGACAACATAGTGGTGGTGTTAATAATAGCAAATACTGCATTTAAAATTATATTTTTAAGTTGGTCAGGATCCTTTCAGATAGAAAAATGGTATTTAGGAATTATGAGTAGGAGATGGTTGTGGGTGTGCACAGGGGGAGCATCCACTTCTTTAAGGGGAGATGTTAAAAAGCATCATTCACAGATCACTCTCCGGGCAACTTCCTAAAGCCATAAGAGTTAAAGGGTGAAATAATGTCAAAGTTTGTGAGCTCTTATAAAAACATTTTAAAAGTAGCATCTTTTGTGCTCATCTCCATAAAGAAAGATAAAATTTAATTAGTAATGTTTAAGGAAATGTTTTACTTGAGAATTATCAAGGGCCAAACGAACCTTTCTTCTTTTGATGACTCCACAGGGATCTTCGGAACCTAGTGATTGAAATGGTTTTGTCTACAGACATGTCAGGTCACTTCCAGCAAATTAAAAATATAAGAAACAGTTTGCAGCAGCCTGAAGGGTAGGTTATTTTCTTCCATCATGTTAAAGTTCCATGGGCTTAGACTGAGAAAAGACTGTCCTTGGTTACTTTGTTCTGATAATTTGAACATGTCCTTGGTTTGACAGGGTTGACAAAGCCAAAACGATGTCCCTGATTCTCCACGCAGCAGACATCAGCCACCCCGCCAAATGCTGGCAGCTGCACCACCGCTGGACCATGGCCCTGATGGAGGAGTTTTTCCTACAGGTGCCTCTTTGACAATATGTGCCAACTATGGAAATGGTGACTAGGCATATTGACGTGCACCTTTTTAAATACAGAAGCCAGGACTTGTGGCTATTATCAACGGGCCACAACACATTCTTGGGACTTCAGCAGAATTTCTCAATCTTTCAGATAAATAGATTTCCTAATCCCATGTAGTATAACGTATGTTCTAAAGAGAGTCAAGTCTTGGAGCTCAGTTGCTACTCCTAAGAAGAAAGAAACAAATTAGCATTGTTGTCTGCTGTTAAGAGATAAAATACTAGAGTAGGGATAGCAAATACTTTTCATCATAAAATGGGAAAGGGGAGGATGTATAGCACTGCTGTATACATATTGTTGGTATGCACAGTTGGAAGGGAGGCTGAGAAATGTATTTTTTTGTTAGGTTGACACGTGCCTAAGTTAAAACTAGATTGTTATACGAAAAAGCAAGGTTGGACGTGGGGACTGGCCATGGTCTCTACCACGAGCATACTTTTTTTTAATTTATTTTTTTATTATCATATAATGTATTATTTGCTTGCGGGACAAATATACTTTAAAAAAAAAATAGTATCCTTATTTTTTCCCACTCCCACCTGAAGTACCACAATACAATTGTGATGCTAACCACCCAGAGTTAGGGAGTTCCCAAAATTAAAGACTCAGTCTTCCGGAAGAATGGCTTCACTTCAAGATGCCAACCTAGGAGCACCTGTGTGGCTCAGTAGGTTAAAGCCTCTGCCTTCGGCTCAGGTCGGGATCTCAGGGTCCTGGGATCGAGCCCCACATCGGGCTGTCTGCTCAGTGGGGAGCCTGCTTCCCCCTCTCTCTGGCTGCTTCTCTGCCTGCTTGTGATCTCTCTCTCTCTCTCTCTGTCAAGTAAATAAATAAAATTTTAAAAATAAATAAATAATGCTTATATTAGAAAAGAACAAAAATATATATCAGTCATCTGTGTTTCCACCTAAATAAGCTAGAAGTTAGGAAAATTTAAACCTAGTGGATCAAAGGAAGTAACAAATATTAAAGCAGAAATCAATGAAAGAGAACAAAGAGAATAGAAAAAGTAGCAAAGAAAGCAGTTGATTCTTTGAAAAAAATAAAGTATTAGCAAATTTAAAAAGAAAAAAACCCATAAATTATAAATAAAAGAGAAATTATCATTATGGACCCTACATATAGCAAAAGGACAAGGAATATTATGCACAATTTATGCCAATACATTTGACAACTTAAATTGTCAAATTCTTTGAAAGATATAAATTATAAAAACAAAAACAAGAAAAAAATTGTAATTTGTATATCCATGTATCTATTTTTAAACATTGAATTTGTAATTTAACTCTTTCCTTAAAGAAAAATTTAGGTTTAGATGGTTTCAATTCTTAATTCTCATTTCAGTTCTAAATTCAGTTGAGAGATGATGAGTTCTTTCAAGCTTTTCAGAAAGAAATAATTCCAGTTTTAACACAGAGAGACAGGGAAAATTATCAGTGTATCCCTGACAAAACCTGACAAAGATTTTGCAAGTAAAGAAAATTACACACCCATATCTGTCATGAACCTAGGTGGAAAATTCCTTTAAATGTTAGCAGATCAAATCCAGTGATATGGTAAAGAGTGCATATTATCACCTGAGTTGATTTAATATTAAAAATCAGTTAAAGTAATTACTGAACTAAGAGAAAAAAGAATCCTACTATCATGTCAGTATCTGCAGAAAAGGCATTTGGCAAAATTCAGAAGACACTAATTTCAAAAACCTTCTGCAAACTAGAAATGGGGGACCTCTCTCAACATGATAAAAAGTGTATATAGCTTTTATAATACATCCTGGTGAAATATTGAACACTTTTATGCTAAATTCAAGATATTTGCTCTTACCAATTCCTTTCAATATGGCATTTGAAACTCTAGCCATTAAAATAAATAGAAGAAAATTAAGTATAGATTGTATAGAAATAAAAAGAACTGTCTTTATTTGCAGAAACTTGAGCTTCTACGAAGGAAATTTTAAGGAATCTCTGAAAAGCTACTAGAACTGATAAATAAGTTTAACAGAGTTGTAGGACCAATAGTAGTCCTGTGTGCTGACATAAATAACTTGGAAATAAAAATTTCTATACAATATGATTTATAATACCATAAAAATAAAATATACTTGGGAATATATTTAATTAAATGCATATAAAACCTAAACACTGAGAACCACAGGATATTATTGAAAGAAGATTTTTAAAGACCTATCTATGTAGATCGAAAGGTATACCACATTAATGGATTAACATGTTAAGATGTCAATTATTCCAAAATTGATTAATACACTAGGATAGTCTTTATCAAAAATTGTAACAGACTTCTTTGTAGCAGATGAAAGAGAGCTGATCCTAAGATCAACATGGAAATGTAGGAATCTAAAAATGGCCAAAACAATTTTGAAAAAGACTGAGAGAATTGGAGAATTCACACCTCCTTATCACATGACTTAGTAGGAAGCTAGAGACATCAAGGCAGGGTGTTATTAACACGGAGACCGGCAAATAGGTAAGTAAAACAGAATAGTAATCCCATACTTATATGGTCATTTGATTTCCTACAAAAGCAAAGAAACAGTTAAATGGAGAAAGGAAATAGCAATGAAATGATACTTATTAAATATATGGGAGAAAAGGAATCTTGTCCCTTATATAAATATTAATTCAAGATTGACCCCAGCCTTAATATAAAACCTGACTCTAAAGTTTCCAGAGGAAAACTGAGGAGACTATCTTTCTAATCTTGGGGGTAGCCAACTATTTCTTAGAGAAGACACAAAAAGAACTGCTTAAAAAAGAAAAAAATTGGTAAAGTGGACAAAAGCAAATTTTAAAGCTTCTTCTCTTCCAAAAATACCATTAGGGCAAGCCATAGAATGAGAGAAAATATTTGTACTACAAATATCTGTCCAAGGGCTTGTTCACAGATTGTGTGAGGAACTCCTACAAATCAGTAATTAAAAAATCAGTCTACTTTGATCAGACACTTCATAAAAGAAAATACACAAATGGGTGATAAACACATACAAATATTCTCATTATCATTGCTGGTCAAAGAATTGCACATTAAAGCACAATGAGATACCTCTACATCTTCACCATAATAGCTAAAGTTAAAAGGACTGAAAATATTAAGTATTATTGAGGATGTGGAACTCATATGGACTCCAGTTGGAAGTTCAGGCGTTGCTGGTGGAAGTTAGTGTCAGGCATTGCTGACAGAAGTATAAATCATTATAACCCATCTGAAAACTACTGGTTAGCATTCACTAAAGTGAAACTTAATATCCCCTATGGCCCAGCATGTCCACTCACAGGTGTATAACTCAGAAAAGTCGGTGCTCATGCCCACCAGATGAGGAGTACTCATAATAGTATTACTTATGATAACCCAATGTTAGAAACAGTCCAATTTACATCAAAAATAGAAATGGTATAGTCATACAATGGAATACCATGCAACAATAAAAAAACAGACTAATAATACAAACGAGGATAAACTTCAAAAAACACATACCGTTTGACTCCATTTATATGAAGTTCAGAACTGACAAAATTAATCTCTGGTGATTGAAATCTCAATAATGGGTGTCTATAGGACGTGAGATTCACTGGAAAAAGTTAAGGGAACTTCTAGAGGTGATGGAAATGTTTTATCTACTGTTAATTACACAAATGTGTTCATAATTTATGCTTTTAAGATTTGTGCCCAAGTTTTTCCTTGACTTAAAAAAGAATATATCAGAATAAAGGTGCTTCATCAATGACTTGAACTCTAAAAAAAAAACAGTGTTGAGAAAAATCTCTGATAAATTCCAGAAACTCTTGAAAAGTACTGTTAGATATCCAAATAGTATCATGACTTGTATTATCCCTGTCTTTTATTGGCTTCAGACCGGACAAAGAATACCTTACAAAACCATGAGAATAATGAATTTAAGGAAATCGAGTCCAGGTGTTTTTGAAGTTCACTATCTTCTTAATTTTTCTAGAAAGGTGACTGATGCTAATAACGAAGCTTCCAGCATGCACTGATATTTGACATCTGAATTCCGGGTAGGGGGAAAGTGTTTCATATAGCTACTTAGCAAATCTGTCATTCTCGGTGCCTGATAAACAGTGACTCAGATATCTAAGTAGAGATTAAAATGCACGCAACACAAAAGGTCAAGTCTTAGAATAGGTATAGCATCATGATATTTGGAATGTTTTTATGATCTGCATTTTTCAGATTGCATTAGAGTAAGATAGGGTCAGGTTTTTGGGTTTTTTTTTTTACAAGATTCTTGATGGGCACTGATAGGCATTTGTATCACCCCATAATGTTCAGAAATGACAGTCTTTGCTTGAATGACCTTAACGTAAGATACTTAGCTCAAAGGAGAGTAAAGCATATATGTTAATATGGGCTATTATAAAATCAAATAGTCTCTGCTAGCTTTCCTCTTCTCTTCAACTACAAAATTCCTTTCAGAGTATGATAAGTTGATTTAGGACTTGAGGTTTTAATAATGGAGTCTTATATTTCCCAGTCTCTGGACTTTTAAAAGTAAGTGACTTTCAAATCCCCTTCAGAAAGATATATAGCAAAACAGGTGAAGGTCAAAACAAGTGAGTTTGTACTAGCAACAAACATGTTAACAAGCAAAACAAGTTTATCTTTATGAGACTTATGCTAACATACGACATTGATGCCAACAGCTAAAATGTTTTGATGCATTAATTAACTAAATGAATCTCACAGTACTCTTGTTCTTTGTCATGCCCCACATTTTAGCCCTTTGGAGGAGTATGTATGTGTGTGTGCACATATAAATACATACATGTATATATATGTATGTATGTATGTATGTATGATTTAATGTTTCAGAAAAATCCAGAGGAATTTTGGGATGTGTTGACTTCTAAGTCACTTTCTTATTAATTTATCTACTAAGTTCATTTTATTTAACAAAAGGGCTTAAATCTGTATTAAGAATTTTTAAAACATAATGTATTTTTGGAAGACAAATCAATGTAGACCAAACTATCCATACCATCCTTTAAAATTCATCAATGTTACCCCAACTCTTGGCATAGCCACTTTAAGTGTACCTTCTAAAGCCATGAGAAACTATACCCTGAGACCATCAGAATTGTATCCAGATTTTGCAGCCTTGAGAAACTTATTTCCATCTTCAGTAAGCAACCGATGATAAATCAGGTCCTTGCCTCCAAAGCATGTTTCACAGCACGGTTGTGATATTCATCAATAGAGTTAATGTCCTCTCCTCAAGTGTTCGTGTAGGGCAGCACAGTTGCCTCTGCCCTCTGACTGTAATGTGTGAATTCAGAAGGTGCTCCCTTCGTTTCAACTATGACTGATGTGGCAGAGATCAGAGATGGAGGGCCTGGCCCAGGGAAAAGCATTAATACAGGAAGACAGATTTTGCTTTTTATTCTCTCCTTGAACACACATGTTAGGTTGGCAAGATAATAAGGAGTTACTACAAATAAAGTTAAAGGAACTACTTCCTGCCATTAAAATTTGTTTATGCTTCATACTCTGTGAACCCAATAGCTAAGTTAATTTTTCCCCTTTTAAACTAGTTGTTTTGTGACACATTAAAAAAATGACATTTATGTAAAATCTCCATTTACCAATAAGTATTACCTTGCCAAAAACAAATGATTGGGAATGCAATCTTTTGGAGAGGGAAGGGCAAAATAATTATTTTGTTTATTCTAAATTGTATATCATCAGTCCCCTCATGTTCTTCGGTACTGCTAGAAGTAGTATAAAGTGTGTTATTTCAAAATAGATTTTATTTCCCATGGTAATAAAAATGTACTTAGTGCATTTTCAACCAAGGTTCTTGGCATCAAAAATTCAGACACAACCAAAAAATATTCATCACTGTGAAGAACCCTCACTATGAGCCAGGATAATAACTTAAAATGTAAAAATCAAAGCTCATAGTTTTAAGAGGCATGCAAGTATTATACAAGGGGTACTAATGTTCTACAAAATATAGCACAAAATACACTTATACCATATCATAAATTTTGCTGAAAGTGACTGTTAGGTATAATGATTATTAAATTTTTAGACAGTTTTGGTGGCTTTCTAGAATTTGGAAGGACCATTTTCAGAAAGCAGGAAGATAATTAGGTGGCTTAAATCCATTAAGTAAGTTGTCTCAAGAGGGCTAAACTATTACTTCTTCCCCTTCTCCTCAGTTAAGTTCCCCCACAGAACTGGTGGCCCTTCAAATTCACCCTTGGCCTTATACTGGCCCCCAGGTCTGTGGTCAGGAGCTTCCTGTATGTTTATTGGTGGTGTGGCTTCTGTGATTAAAACTTAGGTTTCAATGCAAAAGGTTTCTCCGGATTTCTCTACTTCACCCTTTTCTATCTTCTTCAGTCCTTGAAAGCTATAGAGATTGCTTTGGCTTCAGATAAAATGCAAAAAAGAAAAAATGTGCCGGTAAGTCACTGGATTTGACATCCTGTTGACAGCGATCAGAGCATTTCACACTGTTAGGAAAGCATAAAAATAATGATTGAACTTTGTTGTGGCCTTTCAGAGAAGAAACCTCAGCAGCCTCCAGGGGAATTGCCGAAACAGGCAGGAGCCCAAGCACTGCAGGCTGCCTGAGGTTTCCCTGTTGCTGAGATCACTTTCTCCCCTTCCCCACCTGCACACTCACCCCCAAGAACAGATGCGGGGATCCACGAGCAGAACTGAGTGGCGTTGATTAATTCATTGAGTTTGGTGGCCTTCGGGCCCTATATTTTTGCTCCAACCACTGTACAAGTCAATGTACCAGAATGTATGTATATTCAGTATTTTACTGATTTTTTTGAAAGTACACTTTTGTCCTCCTGAAGGCAGCGCCCTCAAATGAAAGTACGTCTTCCAAGAAAAACTAGTTGACTTTTACAATGTCTATTGTCTTGACCCCTGATTTCAACTTGATGGAAGGTAAATGTTCCCTATTCAGGGATATGATAAGGAAAATTATAAAGTTTGTCAAATTTATGCTCAGGGAATCCAACTTTCTCTTTATATATCTTTCCCTCTCCTTTAATGGTACCCCCCTCCTTGTCCTATTTTGTTTATGGTGCCCTCAGAGTCTAGCTATAGGGTCCCCTACTAATCTTGCACTCATGGCCTTAATTCACCCTAAAGAATAACACTTTAAATATTTATAAATAAATAATTAATGTGCTTTAGCAGTGGAAATTTAATATCCCAACTCCATTGTGTAATACAAGAAGCAAATAGAATATAAAATTTTTCACTCCAAATACAGGAAGGTGAACTCTACATATATCTGTCAAATGTCTAAGTCCTATATGAAAATGTTGCCATGTAATGTTCTATAAAATTTAGCTCATGGAGGGGTGCCTGGGTGGCTCAGTGGGTTAGAGCCTCTGCCTTCGGCTCAGGTCATGGTCTTGGGGTCCTGGGATCGAGCCCCGCGTCAGCTCTCTGCTCAGCAGGGAGTCTGCTCCCCCCCTCCCCGCCTGCCTCTCTTCCTACTTGTGATCTATCTATCAAATAAACAAAAAATCTTAAAAAAAAAATTTAGCTTAGGGAAAGTAAATCATCACAATGTCTTCTTCAGGCCCAAATTATCATTTTTAGATCAAACAAAGAAATTCTGTTATATAGTATAAAAATATAGCTACTAAAATACCAGACAGCAGCCCCCTGAACAATAAAACCAATCAGTTATATCCACATAGATCAGATAAGTATCTCCAATATCACATTTCCCATGAAGTCCATGAGGAGCTTTATTTCTATTTTAATAATAACAATATTATTATTTATATTTTAAGATAAACAATGATGTCATTCTTGTACCTTATTCTCAATATGCTAAAAATCAAATCCATCATAGTCTTCAAATCCAGCCCTCATTCATATCGTCTCATTTCTATTAGTGACACCAAAGACTCCTATTCATTCAGGTGCGAAGCCCAGGAGTCATCTTCAATTCACTTCTCGTCATCCCCCACACTGCTGACGAATCAATCTTTCAAAAGTAGGGTTCCCGTCAGGTCCATTCCCTGCTAGAAAACAGGGATGGGAGCGAGGGGAGCAAATGATTCTCTGCCACATGCTCAATTAAGTACCAATCCTTTTTCCTGTGGTTTAACACCATCCATTAGACATCATAAAGACCTCACAGCTCTGTATCTTTGCTGTTATGAACTATGGTTCTTTTTTAAAAATTTTGGTCCCAGTAGATTTAACATACAATGTTACATTATCTTCAGGTGTGCGATGTAGCGATTCAACGATTCTGTGCAGCACTCATTGCTCATCATGGATAGTGTGTTCTCAATCCTCTTCACCTATACGAAGTATGGTTCCTATTTGCTAGTATTTAATGACTGTTTACTCAATATTAGGCTTCACATAACTTAGATAACCATAGAGTAACCCTACTAGGTAGATACTGGGATATCTTTATTCCTAATATGAGTTAATCACAATTACCCAGTGAAGTAGCATATGAGGAGAATTCATTTCAGCAAAAGTTGTGATATGTCTGAAGTAACAGAGAGAAACCTTCGAACAGCAGGGATTCAGATGTGTATCTGTTGTTCCAAGGCTGATGGCACTAACAATTCCTTGTCCCCTGTCCCTTAAGCTGGATGTAAACATTAATTCCAAATGGAATGGGTGTTGTCATCCTCTAAGGAAGGAACACGGCTGCTGAAGGAGGTCTTGGAAATTTTACTCCCTATTTTCTCTAAGTCGTGACAGTAAAATACACCCGTTTGCAACTACTTTGCCTACTTCTCTGGTGACCATATCTAGATTTTCCTCCAAACAATTCTGATTTCAAACTTTCTGCTCCTTGTAATCAGAGGCATGGTTTGGAGGAAGTGCACCAGGCAACATTGTCAATGAAAAATTGTAAAGTCCATAAAACACATTGACACGATGTTGTAAAGGTCATGAGGAAAGGTGTGCAAGGACAGAGTGAGTGAGACCTCGGAATTCCTCAGACAGGTGTGCCATTGTTAGGTGGGCTCCTTGGCAGAGCAAAAGTGAAGGCCCGTCCTTTTTGTCTTCTGACTTCAGAACCTGACGGTGTGTCCTAAATTGTGGCCTTTCACAAGGCCAGTGTAGTCCATTGAGATGTACAACCAATAGCTTAGGAGAAAATAGAGTCCGAGGCATTCTTTCAAATAGCTAGGAAATTGAAGCGAAGAGAAGCAAATGAAGTAGCTTCTCTTTCTTATGTAAGCACATCCCCTTGAATGCATAGGAAAGAACCTATGTCTGATGTTTGATAAACCTTGTGAAGAGAACGTTTTGCCCAGAGCAGCCACCTTGATTTTAGGAGATGAAAACAAAATTAGTTCTTGTGATTTTGAACCCAAACATGAATGGAGTTCTTTAACATAGGTGCTCAATTAACCTACCATAGATAAGATCAAATAATAAAAATTATTGACATTTCAATTTTCTGAGAATATATTAGAATAAAATGATGCACACGGAATGTAAGAATGTTAAAGATATTCTTCATTATTTCTGCGGAAGACTCAATTAAAATTGGTCAATAAGTGGGAAGACGTTTTAAAATGCTTATATACTCTTAATTTCAAAAAGCAGTACAATCATGAAGTCTTGATACTGAAGATCTGTGATGTACTTGGCCTGGTGGGGAAAAACTAAAGCATAAAAAATCCACGAGCCTGATTGTTAATTAAATGCCAAATAACACACCGAGATGACTATTTTATGGCAGCTGTGGAAAATTCCAAAGAGCAAAGGTTTGTCTCTTTGCAGTAACAGGGTTGTAATGCCAAAGCAGCGTCTCCACATGCTGAAAATGCTCATTTGTTTTTCTTCAGCAACGTATATGTCCTCAAAAGGAGACTGAGTAAAATTACATCAACTTGGATTATCCCTTTGCTTTTTAAAAATTAAACAAATAAAAACACAGTGCCAATTACAATAAAGCTGTGGCTCTTTTTAGACTTTGTATCTAGACTGCTCATTATCTATGCATCTCCAACCCAAGTCTGTACTAATGAGCTTTCCTTTCACAGGGAGATAAAGAAGCTGAATTAGGACTTCCATTTTCCCCACTTTGCGATCGGAAGTCAACGATGGTGGCCCAGTCACAAATAGGTACTACTCAAGAATAGGGGTTATGGAGGGTGGGCGTGTGTGAGCCAGTTTTCAAATGGATAAACCATATTGTTCAAAGGGGCAAGAGCCATGAAAACCTCAATTCTTATTCATAATAAATTTGATCTTCAGACTGATCTATATGGTGCTAAATGATAAGAATTTTGAAAAATCCTCACAAAATGAATTCAGTCAGGCAGTATTAGTAAATGTAATTGTTATTTGTAACCCTTGTACAAATAATGGACTTTCTTCTTGTGTAAGAGAAAACATTTTTTTGTGTTTTGTTGCTGACGATTGTAATCTGTAATTTAATCCTTTGTATGTAGGACAATTCAATGAAAATGTTAGTGTATCTGTGTTGTTATCAGTAAGTTTGCAATATATATTTAATATAGTAGCTTATATTCCTTCAGAAAAAAATTTCTTTTGGTATAAGTAGATGAGCCAGCAAGTTCAGCCCATTATTAAAACTATGTAGCTATGCTGCATGGTCCAAATATTTGCAATAGTTATTCCCAGAGTCAGCATCTTCATTATTCAACTGTAAGATTAACAAACGTAAGGATTGCCGCCTAACCTCCCTAGCTGCTTCCGTCAAGTCCTACAAAGCAGCGGTCAGCTGTCAGAAAGCCCCTTCCCATCCAAGTTCCCAAAGCTGTTTTTCTAGCTACTGTAATACAGGTGCCTAACCACTGTTTAGCAGGTGTGAGTGTGGCAGGTTAAGAACCTCCTCAGGCGGGCTGGGAAGAAGGGAAGCTTCTGAGGCTTGTTGCTGTAAGTCGCTACCCTGGGACTGGAGGTGACTCATTTGCAGGTCTCTGCACCCCAGGCAGAACTAGAAGTAGGACCCGGGTGGCCAATTAACGTTGCTTCGAGTTGAAGGCATCAACCAAAACATAAAACTATTGAAGTTTTCTTGAATTGAAAATGCAGCTTAGGGGCGCCTGGGTGGCTCATTTACATGTCCAGCTCTTGATTTTGGCGAGGCTCCATCTCACAACCCTGAAATGTGAGGCATCAACCCACACGAGGCTCCATCTCACAACCCTGAAATGTGAGGCATCAACCTCACATTTCAGGGTTGTGAGATGGAGCCTCGTGTGGGCTCCAGCCAGGTGGAGGCTGCTTGGGATTCTGTCTCTACCTCTGCCCCTCGCCAACCCTCTCTCCCTCTCTTAAAAAAAAAGCACCCTACGGCGCCTGAGTGGCTCATCGGTTAAAGCCTCTGCCTTCGGCTCAGGTCATGATCTCAGGGTCCTGGGATCGAGCCCCACTTTGGGCTCTCTGCTCTGCGGGGAGCCTGCTTCCCCCTCTCTCTCTGCCTGCCTCTCTGCCCACTTGTGATCTCTCTGTCCAATAAATAAATAAAATCTCTAAAAAAAAAAACAAAAACAACACCCTAATATACAATGTTACTAATTCAATTACTTGAAATGTGAATTATTTGTATCTGATGGATGGGATATTCTTCAAAGGTGGTTATTTCTGGGCATAGTATCACTTAAAAAGCCTCCCTCCAGTTCCCTCTTATAGTCAGATGGTCATCCATAGCTCCCAGGTGTGTGTGAGGCCACACACACCTGATTCCCAGTGGCTCAGCAGCGCGTGGTGAGGAAGTGTATTCAAAGGGTGGTCTCCTCCTCCACTTAAACACGGGGGCGGAGGGCTCCCTAGAGGACAGTGCCCCTTCTCTCTGTGTGTCATGTTCTATCTTGATGAGTATTTTAAATTTAAAGTCTGTATTCATCCTGACAATTCAAGGTGGTGGGAATAATGCTGCCTCCCAGAGATGTTACTGTTCTCTTCACTGATTTGACAGAACACGCCCACATGCTGTGAACTAACACTTTACATCCAGGGAATAATAAACAGCAATCTGAAATATTAACACACTGGCAGAAAGTTCTGACTGATAAGTAAGAGGGAGAAAAGCGGTTGCCTTCCTGGGGCCTAAGAAAAAACTTCTGTTACTTCATTTCCTTGGAGCTTAGATATTATTTTTTTTGATGAGTAATAAATTCAATAAGCAAGTGGAGACCTTTCAGAAAAGTAATGATCCCTCTCACTGAGAGGAAATTATATTCACTCTGGTAAGATTTTTATTGTTAATAAGAGTATAAAACTGAATATTAAATAGGAAAGCCAATATGCACGAGTTATCAGTCTTAAAATTGTATCACTTCCACTACTTGGGAGATTATTTTTTAGAACTATAGAGCTATTAAACTGTCTCTAAAGATTATGTTATTGTATTAAAAATAATTGCGAGGGATAAACCGAACCAGAATTGTAGCTGATAATTACTCTCAAGTGCGTCAGACTCTTCATTATTACAGATTTTAGAATTCAGGAAATTGTAATGTTTCAAACTATCTTTTTTTTTTTTTTTTGCTTTTGTAGGTTTCATCGATTTCATAGTAGAGCCAACATTTTCTCTTCTGACAGACTCAACAGAGAAAATTATTACTCCTCTTATAGAGGAAGCCTCAAAAACAGACACTTCTTCCTATGGGGCAAGCAGGTTTGATATTTTCTCCTTTATTGCATCCTTTTTTTAATCTTTGTGCTGTTTAATAGCCTTTCACTTAAGATTGTCCTAATATCTCTTACAGCAGGGCAGGCCATCTTGGAAAAATTTATTAGGTAGTATTGCCACCTAGTGGCTATATGTGATATTGCATCCGCCTTTGAAATTCACTTGATGTCCCCTACAAAATATATCAAACTACCAACTAACGAGTGTAACACAAGAGTATTCAATACTCAAGAAAATGAAAATATTTCAATTTTCATGCACATGTGTGTATTATGTCTTGGATATTAAATATCTAGTTGTGTCAGTTTGCTTACAAGCAAACCAGTTACAACCCACTTGTACATCTGGGGAGATACCTATACCAAAAGAAGGCTTATAGCTGATGTGGGTACAAGAGCTGTGTCTAACATGTAACAGTAACATCCGTTATATATATAATCACTTACAGTATTTCAAGCTGAGCATTTTTCATCAATAAATTTGTTAAGGCATATTATTTAAAGCTTCCAATTGCAAACTAATCATGCTAAATTCTTGTCCATCTGAGCATGCAGCTTTTGCTGATGGCACACCAGCAGGCTCCCTACATGTTGCCCAGTGAGGACACTGAGGAAATGTTCTACCCGAGAAAGATTCAGGTTAGCCCCCACTTAGGGCTCCAGAATCGTGATGCCGCTTTAGTGATGTTCACCAATGGTCTCACCGCTAAGTCAGCTCACCTCAAGTTTCCACTGTTCTAATCAGACCTCACCACCCCGTGATGCAAGAGTACTCCAACCTGCTGCTCTGATTGAGTCCTTGACCCACCCAGGGACTTCCAGCCAGAGTCCTGGCCCTCTCCATGAGAGGAAAAAAGGAGGGACGTGAGCACCTCTGATGCATGCTCTGGACTGGGCCTGAGCACCTGCCATTCTGTCTGCAGTTGGTTTTGTAAAGTGTTTCAGACTTTGCTCCCTCATTTCATATCTTGACCTTGGTGTTTCTAGGCTTTTTTTTTTTTTTTTTGGTTGTGACTATTAACCTCAGCATCTTTATTGTGTTCACAGCGTTGATTTGTTTAGACGATCAAATATGAAAGGCACCATGAACGATGGAACCTATTCCCCAGACTACTCCCTTACAAGTGTGGACCTACAGAGCTTCAAAAACAACCTGGTGGACATCATCCAGCAGAACAAAGAGAGATGGAAAGAGTTAGCTGCCCAAGGTAGAGTTGTTTATGAGACCTTAGTGCCATCTCCTTCTTTCTTAACTCCTCCTCCAGGGTTTTGGCTTTTTTTCCTCCCCCTAGGTTTCTTCTTTGATGAAATATGCAAGCCTTTGGTAGTATGTGGAATTTGGCTACCTTTTGATTATTCATAATACATTTGGTTTATCTGGTAAAGAGATTCTGCTCTGTTCATGTGTATGTATCCGTGGGTGGCAGTGACCTGAGTGTGAAGGAGGGGACAATAAAATGGTGACAGAACTTTACATGGCAGAGTAACTTCCTGTTCATTTCTAGAAGTGCCCTGGAGCTTGTGTGTTAGGCTTTGCAAGCGGCTTTTGTGTTGTGCTGGGAACGTAACACTCTGTGTCAGAGACCTGGGTGTGTTTTTTTCAGTATTACTAAGTTATTTCTTTTGGTGACTGTTCTACTCATACGTCGGAAAAAATCATTTGTAATCAGCCATTAAGGGAAACAAATGGGAAGCCAGCTAGCTTTAGCTACATCTGATATGTTTTCCAGTTCAAATAAATGAGCTGATTTGGTTTACAAGGTATGTGAACTTGTATCAGTCATTATCTTTTGTGCAGAAAATTAGCTTTCTAATTCCAAATCTGGCCCCTGCCCCCCCTCACAGTCCCTTCCATAGCCCTGGTCTCCACCCTGCACAGCGGCCTCTGCCTGGTTCCTGAAATACCCCCAGAGCCTTTGCAATGATTATTTCTTTAGCCAGGGATTCTCCACACAGCTCTCTGCAAGGCCGATTCCTCCTTGGTTGGAAAGTCTGTTGTTTATCTTTAACTTGAAAAATAGCACCTAATTAACTCACTTAATTTAATTTTCACATGACCTAATAAGGTATATACTATTGTCATTCTCATTTTACGTAAGGAAACCGAGGCATAAAGAAACCATAACTAGTAAGTGAAGGAGCTAGAATTCACTCTTTCTCTCCAAATGCAGTGCTCAGAGCCTTATGGTAGGTAGCCCCACAAGGAGGCCCTCTTTGACCACCATAAGTGACGTCCTCTGTCCTGTCTTTCCCTATAAGGGCCCAAGTCTAATGACTTCAATGTGGTATCACTAGTCCATAATCAGTGATATTTAGTTATTCCTTTTTTAATTTATCATCTGTTTTCCACATGGATAGTGTATGGTCCACAAAAGTTAGGGTATGGTCTATTGCGTTTTCCAGTATAGCCTCAGCTCCTACCACAGTGTTGGGCATAAAAGGGGCACTCAGTAAATATTTGTTTAATGAAATAACTACTTAATGGTGTTACATTATTCCCTCCACCTCTGCTATTAGAAATAAAAGCAATACCTTTTTCATGTCTTCATCTGACTCTGTAACTCACGTTTTCCCATTAGTCTGATCTTGGTTGGAAAAGAACCGTTTCCCAGGCTTTGGTGGCTCTATACGGCCACAACGAGGGCCAGGTCCTATAGTCATACGGGCCCCCACAGTCAGCATGGCCCTGTGCTTAATTAAATGCTCAACTATCATCATCTCGAAAATCTTAAAATTTTTTGAGCCAGGGGCCTCATTTTTATTTTGCATGGGGCCCTGCAATTCTGTAGCTAGTCCTGCCCATTCTAGAGGATCTTCGTAATACATCATTATCACTTGATGAAGAACATAACACAACACAAGATCCAGATGGCCATACTGAAATATTGTCAAACCCATCTAAGCGAAGACTTCAAATGACTGGAATTACCCTTCTCTAGGGACAAATTATACTCAAGATATTGACCCTGAAGCACTATAAGATATAAGTCCCTAATCTAAGCTCTTTGAAAACGGGAACAATATCTATCTTATTATCATCATTTTCTCAGAGTGAACTTGTCCCTGGCATAGTGTAGGTGCTTTAAAATCATTTGGTGACTATAGTATTGAATGAATGAATAAATGAATACTTAAACTCCACTTTGAATGTATTTATTCAGAAAGGAAAACAAATAAATACATTATATTTTCAGCAATGGAAGGAAGAGAGGAGGAGGCAAGACTTCTGAAATCCCTCCTGTGTACCAGGCATTTTACATGGAGTATCAAATTTCCTCCTGCAACAACCTTCCTAACCAGAAATGATTACCCTCGTCTTATACACGTGGAAGTTAAGGATCACACAGCTTCTAAGCACTAGAGTCAAAACAGTTCAGATTCTTTACCCAACGTTTTTCCCATTGCACACTAGCAATTCCTATTAGACTCTTTCAAAAATTTTTTTGAAAAAATTGACTTGAAGTATTCATCTTCAATGAACCCAAGAATCCAACTGACCAAAACGCACTCTATTCCAAGAAAGTTTTAACTAATATAAACAACAATAAACCCAAGCATCAACCTATCACCTAGAACCTATTTGTCATAAACCGGTGAAGGAAAACTCTGTCAGAATTGGCTTAGGGACTGCCATTCCTCCTTTTCTAATAAACTTTCTGGCACTGTCCTCTTTTGAAGATTTTGCTGCACAGGGACAGTAAACTTTAGATGTGCATAAAGTTCTCAGTGTATGTTTCTGGAACTCAGGAATAATATCTGAGTCCTGTCGTTGGAAAAGGTAGAACCAAGATTTGAACACAGGCAGCCCGGCTTTAGCAAATTAAAACCATAGATCATTTTGATAATATAATTTCCAAGGGGTAGTTTTGTAGAGTATGCACATTTTGAATAAGCAACTACTGCCAAATCTATTTTATTTATAACATTGCATGTTTTGGTTTCTCTTTCCAATGCAATAGTGAACTAGATAAACTTAAAGAAATATCTCCTGGTAAAAACAACTAAAAGCGCAGGGCAAAATATTGCTAACAAGAAATTGACAGAGATAGTGCTTCTGGAACTATCTTCCTGTCTCGTTGCTTGTAACAAATGATAAAAAGTATGTTGCTTTCAACAAAAAAAGGAAGGAAGGAATGAAGGAAAGAAGGAAGAAAGGAAGGAAGGAAGGAAGGAAGGAAGGAAGGAAGGAAGGAAGGAAGGAAGGAAGGAGGGAGGGAGGGAGGAGGGAGGGAAGGAAGGCAGGCAAGCTGATATTCTCAGAACTTGTCCAAATAAAGATCAAAGAGAAGTTCAGAGAGATAAGGAAACTTTGGAGCTAGAATCTCTCTCGAGGGCATCTGTTTATCTTTGCTGGAGTCCTGGGTTTGCAGACTGAATTGACCACCACACTGGGTTTAACAGTAGAATGCTACCACTGAGCCACCCGGGCGCCCCTACTTTTTGTTATTTTTGCAAATGACTGTCTCTCACTGGTATATTGAAATACAATTTGCTTTTGAATACTGATCTGCGAATAATGACAGTTTTTTTATTTCTAAAATGTATACCTTTAATGATTGTTTTTCTTGAATCAACTGCATTAGCAAGTTTATCCAGAATTGTCTGAATGGAAGTGGTGATAGCATTTGGCTTGTCTCTAAATTTAAAAAGAAGGTGTTTCATGTTTCATCATTAAGTATGGTATTTCTTAATTTCATTTGATCTGCTCTTTATGAGGTTACATTTCCATCAATAATTTGTTAAGAATGCATTTTTTATTTTTTTAATTTTGATTCAAGTTAGTTAACATATAGTGTAGTATTGGTTTCAGAGAAAATGTATATTACATGGAACATTTAGTTTTATCAAATCTTTTCGGTGGCTTTTCAAATAGTTCAGATAATTTTTTATTCATTCATATAATGAATTATATTAATAGGTTTTCTAATGTTTAACCACATTATGTTCATTTATTAGGCCCAATTATGATGTATTAAATTTTTAAATTTTATGTATTACTTTTGCTGACTTAAAAAAAACCCTATATTTATGAGTGAGATTAACCTGCAGTTTTCCCTTCTCATCCTTGACATTCTGGTGTTAAGGTTACACTAGCCTCAGAAAATGAGTTGGAGTTTTTAAGTTCTTTTTTTTTTAAAGATTTTTTTAAAAATTCATTTGAAAGAGAGAGACAGAGAGAGCACAAGCGGGGGGAACAGCAGACAGAAGGAGAGGGAGAAGCAGACTCCTCACTGAGCAGTGAGCCTGACGTGGGGCTCGATCCCAGGATCCTAGGATCAGGGTCAGGTTTAGCTCAGATGCTTAACCCTCTGAGCCACCCAGGTGCCCCAGAGTTTTTAAATTCTTGAGAGTTCGTGAGCCTTAAATTGGCATAGATTGCTTGGCAGAATTTACTTTTAAAAACCATGTGAGCCTACTGTTCTCTTTATGGGATAATTTTCATCTACGATTCAATTTTCCTAATAGGTACAAAGGACTGATTAAGTTGTTTACTATTGAGATTTTTTTTAAAACATGTATTGTGAAATATACTACCAAAGAACATGCAAAAACATATATGTACTATTTCAAGGTAAATAATACAGTACCCATTCTTACAATGGACAATCCTTGCAGTGGCCTACAAGCAGTAACATGCTGGCAAGGTTAATAACCGGCTCAAAAAAATTGTATACACACACATATACACAGGATTCTCATGCCTTTTACTGATAGAAAGGGTGTGCAGCACATAATTTAAAAGTAATAAAATACACAGTAGCCTTTGTTGTGAATTATGTATAGGTTATTGGTTCTCACAGAATGCTTTCACTGATTTTTGCCGAACTCTGTGTCTTCGATCCACTTACGATTGCAACTAACAAATGTAAGTTGTTCACATATGCACATTGATATTTTCATTTACATTAAGGAGTAGGATGAAAATATGAAAAACGTAGGTCAGAACTTAGAAAACATAAAAGGCATATGTCGACCTCGCTTGTTCATTGAAAGTGCAAATGACTTCTCAGTCGTTTGATTGGATAATGGTTTTTAAATACTGGGGGGAAAAATTTCCTTAAATTTCTGTGCTATTTACAATGTAGCAGTTACAGACATGACACTCAATTTAATTTCAATTTTTCTATCATTGTCTCCACTATTCCACAACAGTGAAACAATAAATGAAGCCCTGATTCATAAAGTTTGTTGATATCCATGGTGCAAATATTCCCACCACAGCTGGTTTCAAGCTATCAGTATAAAGTCTCTGACCATGGGAGCTAGGAAGAGATGTTCATGTAAGATATTTGCATCATACAGATTTGGTGTATGTAATTAACCTCAAGACCTAGACCATGAAAAATGAGTCAAAATAATTAGGAAATGATTTTTAAATATTTATCACCTTTGTTTTAAATACAATTTTGAATTGTAAGTTTCTATGATTTTATTTTTAAGAATGACTAGATTTAACAATTTTATAATTATTTCTCTTTTTTGTTTCTTAGCTGTTACTCCTATTTGTGTAACTGTAAACAATATGGTTTAGTTTTGCATGCTTTGGAGTAAATGATATAATGCAGGACACATTCTTTGATGACTATCTTTCTACTCAGTGCCGTGATTTCTGAGCATTATCCATGATGAGGCAAATCGCTGTTATCTGTCTCAGCAGGGAATTTTTGGATCTTGAAAGAAAACACAAGACAGAAAAATGTATGCAAATACTGTACAAGTTTTTTTTTAAAAAAATTAAGTAGTTAGGTCTTTTAAATAGTATATTTATACTATATATCCATTCCTTAGCCCATAAATCAGGTGCACAAGTAATGTAACTTCTATTATTTTTCTGTGACAAAACATAGTGTCTAGGTGAAGGCCCCCTGCTACGTGCTTGAAGAAAACAGAAGCTTGTCATTCACATGTTTTTTGGTTTTTGGTTTTTGGTTTTTGTTTTTATTAACATATAATGTATTATTTGTCCCAGGGGTACATGTCTGTGTCATTCACATGTTTTAACTGAAGTAGAGTAAGCCTATTCCACTTGGGGTTCTTGACCTCCTTTTTTCTTCTTTTTTAGATGCCATCGAAGTTCCTAATGTGATGTTAACCTTGGGATAACCACCTTGCTTGACTTCTCTTCTTTCTCTCTCATGTCTCTAGGCCCCACCCCATCTGGGTCTTGCTAGTCCCACCCCTGCCTCCGACAGTTGACTCCTGTGTCGGCCACCAAACCTGTGCCATCCCCCTTTTGCTGGATCTCTTATTCTCCTTTTCTCCTAATGCTTCTGAGACCTGATTGTTAAGCATCACACCCAGACCAGCTACGTAGCAGGACTTCCCCTCCCAAATGCCTACATCACCGTGTGGTATCTCTCCGCGCTTTTATCCTCTAGAGCTCTATCAGAGTTTTGGACCCACTATCTTTTTCTTATTTGCCAGCAATCCCTATGAGTCCCTAACAGTGCTCCTAACATTCTACATCTGCTGCTTAGAGAAAATAAAAATAAATTGTTTTTCAACAACAAAAACATATCGGTACTATTTTGTATTGAAATACTTGAAAAGGCAGTGTTTTTAAATATTTATTTGTGAAATGTTTTAGTTATTCCTTCCCATTGTCTTTTTAATGAATCAAAACTCATCATGTCAGCAAAATTATAACTTTTCTTTTTTCTTTTATTTATTTATTTTATTATTATGTTAGTCACCATCATTAGTTGTCGTTATCATTAGTTTTTGATGTAGTGTTCCATGATTCATTGTTTGCGTATAACACCCAGTGCTCCATGTAATCTGTGCCTCCTTAATACCCCTCTCCAGGCTCACCCATCCCTCCACCCCCTCCCTTCTAAAACCCTCAGCCAAAGATGCAGATGTAGTGAAAAGAAGGGCCACATGCACCCCTATATTCACAGCAGCAATGGCCACAATTGCCAAACTGTGGAAAGAGCCAAGATGCCCTTCAGCAGACGAATGGATAAAGAAGATGTGATACATATATACAATGGAATATTACTCAGGCATCAAAATTATAAATTTTAAACTCCTAGGACTAAATGCTAAGCAACCAAGCACCTTTTTGAGAAAATATATGCATACTGTTTAGATTTCAGAAGGGACAATCAGAGGGAAGCAAAATCTTTCAGATAAAAACTAGAGTTCACTCTGGGGGGCCCCTGGGGGGCTCGGTTGGTTAAGCATCTTCCTTTGCCTCAGGTCATAATCTTGGGGTCCTAGGATGAGCCCCACTTTATTCATGTGCAGTGGGGAGCCTGCTTGTCCCCCTGCCTCTCCCTCTATCCCTCACCCTGCTCATGCTCTCTCTTTCTCTCCCAAATAAATAAAATCCTAAAAAAAAACCCCACTCATCTCTCTAATCATAGTTCAAAAACACAACTAAGACTTTATATGAGATCTTACAAGTAATTTTTAAATTGTATATTTCAAATTATTAGTAAATTATATACTATGTATCTAGTTTATTCCTATTTCCAATTTAATCTCTTTAGCTGACATTCTATATTATATTAACTATCGGTACAGTAGAGCATGATAGATAGAATGGAACATTTGGGAGATCAGAATTATGAACTTTTAAGAGGTGGTATTCACCAAGGTCACTTAATCCTTGGAGAACTTACATACAGTTTGAACCATGAGTACGTACTTATTCATTCATTCATTCATTTATTGTAAAGGCAGAACTCAATAGTTTTCAACCCTTGCAGCATATTAGCATCCTATGGGCTATTTTATTTACTAAAATTCAATATGGCTTATCTCCAGTTCACAAAGGTAGGTGACAATGGAACACTTTTGTGCACGTAAGTGAATGCAGAGGACGTGGAGTGGGAGAGCTAGGAACTAATCAGTTTATGGTCAGGACGAGCCAAGTGCAGATTACATTCAGCCAGCTTCACCCTGGCAAGCCGTACTCAGGAAACAGCAGCGTGGACCTTGGTAACGATATCCCTTAATGTATCTTCGGTCACACATGTCCTCCCTAACATTTGCCTTCTGCTCCTAGGAGAGTCAATGGACTTTCTCTTGCCTTAATCCTTGTTCTCTCCTCCTCGGGCCCCTTCCTCTACTTTGCTTCTTAGAATCCTACCTGTCTTTCAGAACTCCATTAAGCTGCCTTCTCCAGGAAACCTATCTCTTAGTCATGTAAGCATAGCTGTCTTACTCATACTCCAATGGGGACATTTATCACATTCTGACTTGAATTCTCAAAATGGGAAGAGAAAAATGCATTCAAAAGGGGCTTACCAAAAGCAATGTTGGAATAAGAGTGGGAGTGGAGAGGAGTTTCGGGACATGTTTCCAGTTGCACCTGTGTCGCGGAGGTTCCAACATTTCCCTTTGGAGGTGTGCACCATCTCTCCACCCTGCAAGAACCACTGTGTATTGTGAGATACACATGAGATACAGTGACTGGAGTGTGTTTCAGGTATTACAGCTGCAGAGCCTGCAGAAAGTTGAGAACTACTAACGAGGTCACTACAAAACTATTTACAGAGGCCACTATGTGTAAAACAAGAGCCGATAGGATTTTTGAAGAACAGAACTCACAGAATGTTCCTCTTTAGCTCTCCTGTGGTTCCAGCTCAAGGCCAGATAAGAACGTGGTCAGTATCGGGTAGAGGAGAATTGATTCCATTTTATGAAGGTCTGATTTTAGTGGTGAGACCCTACAAATGAAATGATATTACCCACTATATTGTACCATATATTTTTTGTTACCTTAAAGATCTAAAAGGAGAAAATAAAAGGCTGATAAATAGAAAAAGGGAAAACCAAATGGGGCAAAAGGATGTTCCCCAAAAGCCTCTTCTCTTGCACAATATCTCTACTTGCTATGTTTTCAGACACCCAAAACCTATTCACTTGCTTTATTTTACTTTGTGCAAATATGAGCAATCACTGCGAGAGTTCACAGAAGTTTTGTAGCCTCTGAAAATTCTAGGGTGAACAGTGTGACAACGGAAATTTTGGGGGTAGAGAAAATGATGGTGGAGAAGAAAGTAGTAGGTTGGATGTCACACTGTTGAGCAGAGGTGATGGGAGCCAAGTAAGATCAAAGCTATGGGTAGGAAGTAGAGACCAGCTCTCCGAGACAATTCCCTTTCTGGTGCTACCCTTCTCTGGCAGGTGTAACCAGAATTTGGAACCAGAACTTCTGGGTGACGCACTGCTAACACTAGCCTAGGTTCAAGACTTCGTCATAGTTCCCCAATAATTCTAATTCCAAGGACATTGGAAACTTTGTTGTCTTAACAATAGGCCTCCAAGCAAAAGGTAAATCTCTTTGTCACCACTCACCTCTATTCTTTCTCCAAAACCTTTTAGTATCATATTCTTCTTGATTCACAACCTCAACTCCTCTCTTTCTCATCTTGGCCACTAAAATCCCCCCAGTTGTACAAAACAATTTAGCTCTGGCCTCAAATTTAACCCATTCAACAAAACAAAAGCCTGATTATTGGTCTAAAAATGACATCTATATTTTTTCACACAGGCCTAAGCATGTCTGGAATGATCATGATTTGGTTAATATTTTCAACTTCATTAGAATCCTTACAAAAAGCTTTATTTCTTATCCCTATCAGGACATTTTTTAAAAGCTTGATCACTGTGCCTATGACCTATCTTTGTAATCAGAAAATCATCATATGAGTTACTAAGTTAGATATTTTCTTATCTTTTCACATTTTATAATTTATTTGAAATGTATTAAATATACAATAATATCTTAGTCAGATTTATTTAAATCACATTTTGCTAGAAAACTTCATAGATTTTTCTCAAAAGGAAACAGAAAGTTTTAAAAAATAGGTCTTGAATCATTGCTTGAAAAATTAAAACACAAAAGTAAATGATTTTCCCATCAGAAATAAAGGAAATATTTTAAACTGATGGGAAAGTATTAAAATTTTTAAAAGATCAAATTTACATTATGATTAACATGACATTTTAATAGACTGGGATAGGTTCACTAATTAAACCTTATGTACTGTTATTTGTATTGGAAATATCTTAAAATGCTATATTGTGTACTACAGTATGTATAAACGTGATTTTTGTAAATCACATTGGTGTTAATGCTAAATAGCAGAATCCTTTTCTGCTAAGTACACATTTACTTGCCTGGCAACATACCAAGTCCTGTCATGGTCTCTATCCTATTTAATCAGTCAAACAGCCCTATGATTTAGGTACTATTTCCATTTTACCCATGTGAAAACTGAGGTCTGCGGGGGGTGAGTTACTTACCCAAATCACAGGTTTGCACGCATATTACAACTGAATCTTCCTCATTCCTTTTCACAGTTTAATATAATACACAGAAAATAGGATCCAGACAGTAGTAAATCCAGACAAACAACTTTTTCTGAAAACTTACCTCAGAGAGCAACATAATTGCTTCATCAAATCTACTTCTGTTTAATCTCAACACAATGGATCCCATGAGCTTTCAAATGTGTGTGTTACATCCCATAGACATTTTTATTTTAAAAAGTTGAAAATTATGAATTTAGAAGTGACATTTTACATCATTTATATATCTTCCCATGGTTCATTTACACAAACATTTATTACAGCAGCCTCACAAGGTAGGAAGGATAGTCTGATAAAAATGTTGCTGGGATTTGTGCCCAGTTTGTCTAAACTCAAAGCCAGTAAACTTCTGGATAGTTTCTAGATCATCTTCTAGAAGTTAATTGTAATGCGTTAGTTTATTTATATGTTCTAAATTTTCTGACAGAAGTCTTGCCCCAAACTGTTCACTGATGGAGGAACTGTAACAGCAGCAGAATTCAGGGACATTTTGGGACACCGGGGTGGCCCAGCTGGTTAAGCATCTGACTCTTGGTTTTGGGTCGAGTCATGATCTCAGGGTCATGAGATTGAACCTGTGTAGGGCTCCGTGTTCAGTGCAGAATCTGCTTGTCCTTCTCCCTACCCCTCTGCTGCTCCCCCTGCTTGCTTGCTCTCTTTCTCTCTCCTTTCTAAATAAATACAGTCTTTAAAAAAAGAATTTAGGGACATTTTAAGTGATACTGTTCGAGTGAGTGAGCTCCAACTTGTATTTACATGGACAATAAAAGTTGGAAGGCAGGCAGAAGGAGCGGGCTTGCATTCCTTAGTGATTATGGGCTGGCTCAGGGATGAAGAAACGGTTTCTCCACGGGTGCTGGGATGAAGATGAGCAGAGATCTGTGCTGGTAGGGATGCAAGTAGTAAGATGTGCTCCTTACTCAGTTTGGAAATAAAGCTGATTTATCTTTTGAGATTGTATCCATAGTTGGATGTAGTCAGATATATGAAGTTATTTCCAGAAGTTTCCAAGGCATGCCTGTTATTCTATTTAGTCAAGAGCACACTAACAGATGGTACTTATTGAGTATTGCAAATCGTTTTTTTTTCTTTCTAGAGCACTATTTCATTGTTACACTTAACAATTTCAGCGCATTCTGTCTTTACCATCATTTTAGTTGGATCACTCAGAATTTATGATATATATTGGTTCATACACAGTGTATCCTCCATTTATATACAAATGGATAAATATAAGCAATTCCTATGATAAAGTTTTCATTATCTATGTTTCAGCATATTTTTTCAGTGTACAATATTCTTTTCCTTAAAAATGTATTTCTATAACTCTCCTAAAGATTTAGTCAATATAAAGGCTTATAAATAGTAAAGGGAAGAAACTTAACTTCTAATGAGTTAAGAATTGCTCTGAAACCCATAATAATCCAAAAATGTCCTCCTATACTTTACCATAATGTTTATGAGTTTACCAAATGCTTATGAGTTAAATAAATTACTTATTTTTTTAAGATTTTATTTATTTGACAGAGAGAGAGCGAGCACACACAAGCAGAGGAGCTGCAGGCAGAGAGAGAGGAAGAAGCAGGCTCCCTGCTGAGCACAGATCCCAGTGCTGGGTTTGATCCTAGAACTCTGGGATCATGACCTGAGCTGAAGGCAGATGCTTAGCTGACTGAGCTACCCAGGCGCCCCTAAAGAAATTACTTATATTTATACTAAATTATAAAAAGTAGCATTATATGTGCATGACTATAACTTATGCAATACACACAAAAGAAGAAAAGTTTAATGATTTTCTTGATGGTTTCTCAGTAGATTAAGGAAATGATAGGGTGTAATCGTACCTAAAAGTCAAGTCATAACCTATTTAAGAGCACTGGTCCTCTAATCCTCTAACTCTGTATTTCCACAAAGAATTGGATATTTTGTTAGGATTATTAAAATATATTACTAGGAAAAAGGCAAAAGAACAGGAAGTGTGATTACATTTTTATTTTTAAAATAAGTCACAGATTCCCTATTATTTCTTTATATAATATGGTCCTACCTCCTAATACTTGTATAGTATCTGTTAGTAGACAATATTAATATCCTGCAAGATTAGATTCTGAGAGTGTCTACTCTCTTAGAAATCAACTAGAACTGAGCTCCCTGAGAATCCAGTGTTTTTAAGCAACGAAGCAAATGGTGAAAAAAATAAGTTGAATTAAAAAAAAAAAAAAAAGAATAAAACCTCAAGACCACTATTGATGAATACAAAAATTACAAAAGGTTTTAGGAGCAAAAGTAAAATATGTTGAAGATTAAGAAAAAAAAAAAAACAGTTGGGACACTTGGATGGCTCAGTCAGGTAAACATCTACCTTCAGCTCAGGTCATGATTTCAGGTTCCTGGAATCGAGTCCTGCATTGGGCTCTCTGCTCAGTGGGGAGCCTGCTTCTTCCTCTGCCTGCTGCTCCCCTTGCTTGTGCTATCTCTGTCTGATAAATAAGTAAAATATTAAAAAAAAAAAAAAAGAAAAAATCAATTATATTTATTTTCATAATTTTTCCACAATAATTCCTACAAACATGGATAATCATAAATGCTAAGTACAATTTAGTTTTTCACAACTTTTTAATAATATTGTCTCAAGATTTTTTAAAATAAGTACACTTTTTTTCAGAAGCAAAAACCAGTTCATATAAGCCTTAAGTTTTCCTGATCAGCAAACATCCTTAAGTAAAAACTCATGCATGGTGGCAGCTGTAGTTTAACCAAAAAACTTGGAGATTTCAGTCTACTTGCTGGAAATCTGCCTGGCCCCATGAGAGAAAAGGAACCCTTTTGCAGATTGCACAATTGGCATCACTGGCCACAGGAGCTACAGACTCCTCGGTCGACCTGGGTCAGCTGCTATGGCTCCACCAGCATCTTTATGCTTTCAAATGTCTAAATGGCATTTTGTAGCATTTACTACTAGGATAATATATTGTGTCAATTAATTTTCTTTGAACATCTAATCACTGTGTCGTTCACTTCAGATGTCCCTTTTCTAAAATATCAAAAAGGTAACGTGACTTTCATAAACTTACTTTATCTTTTACCATTTTTCTGAACAAATTCTGTAATAGTTCTCTGCCGCTAAAAAAAAATGATTGAAAAAATTTTAAGGGAGAGATTTCCTTGAAAAAGTATTTCTATTGTAGGAGAAGTGAACAGCAGGAGGAAAATGGCTCCATATACTGTTCTTTTATCCCCATATACTGTGGGGTTTGAGAATGACTTGTCCATTATATAATTCAGTTTATAAGGTTAGCCAAGTTATTTCCCCCCTGAAAAACCTGTTTTTTTAAGAGATGCTCTTACATACCTTTTTTACTGTGATTCCCTAATAGTTAACTTAATGGTTAATTGTAGTAGACTAGTAGGAACATCCCGATAATTAATTAGCTGAGACTGGCTTGGTGTCTAATACCAAAGAACATATTTTCACAAAGAAGTTTATTTATTCTGATTCTCTATCTCTGCCTGAGGAAAAAAAGCCTATCAGTTACCATCAGATTTAATTTCAAAGATAAGGCATAAAGTCATACCAAGGAAAGAAAAAAAAAAAAACCCAGCAGCCGTTAAATATGCTATACCCAGGAAGGCTGCATCCGAGGGTCTAGACCTCTGGACCTAGTCTATCTGTTCAATCCTGGTCTCATCACTTACTTGCTGCATAACACTGAGCAAGTTATTTTATCTCTGTTTCAGTTTGCTTGCCGATTTCTGAAGTGAGGATCCTAAAAATTGTGTCTCTCTCAAGAGCTGTTGTGAAGATTAGATGAGTCAATACATGTGAAGTATTTAGAATTTAGTGTTTTCTGCAGTAATTCTTATTCTCTCTTGGTCTCACATGTGTGCCTCCAAACTACAGGACGATCTTATAGAAGGCTTCCCTAGGGAAGTATATTATAGAAGAATACTACTTGATCACAATAATTTTAATATTAGATAAACAATGGAACATTTCATGAGAAAATATGCAGTGGATCGATTCCATCAAAAGAGTGAGTGGATGTATAGTAAATTGATCTTGACTTTTTTTTTAAAAAAAGCTTGTTTACTTTTTTTTTATTCATTTAACAGAGAGAGAGAGAGATCACAAGTAGGCAGAGAGGCAGGCAGAGAGATGGGGGATATAGGCTCCCTGCTGAGCAGAGAGCCCGATGCGGGGCTCGATCCCAGGACCCCGAGATCATGACCCGAGCCGAAGGCAGAGGCTTCAACCCCCTGAGCCACCCAGGTGCCCCTGATCTTGACTCTTCTATCACCTTTCCATTCTTAATTAGTCCCTCAAAATTACCTGTGAAGTATCTCTTCAAAGTATCTCTCAAATTCATCCAGTTTTCTGCAGGAGCGAGTGAAGGCATGGAAGTGGCTTGTTCCGACTGGTGGATACAGCTGCTCAATTTGCATAGCTGAAAACGAACAACCTGTATCTAAATACTTTCTGTTGAGGATTCTGCCGCTTAATTCTTCCTTGGCATGGAATCCTTTAGGAAAACAACAAATTTTAAAAACAGTATTCTGTAGACCCAAAGTGCTCTCAAAAAGAAAAGATTTTAGCTAATCCAGTAAACTTAGTTTATGGCAATTCACTTATTTTCCAAAAGAATATTTTACCATCTTAGTTTTTATCCCCTTAAGTATACCTAAATTTAGACCAAATACAGTCCAACTTTTTAATTCTGACTTTACTCCTTCTGGGACCTCTGTTCATGCTTTGGCTAATATAATATTCCCTTGTTAACTATAGGAATGTAGGAAATTCTCAGAAGACATAACTGAAATCTTTGACCTTTCATATGTTTAATTTCTATGAAGAAATTATGAAAAAATAAGGTAAATAAAAATGATCCAAGGGATCTCTTGGTTAATACATAAACCTTCAAGAAGAAGCGG
>CM053605.1:43236928-43264251 GCA_028646535.1 Procyon lotor
CTGGGACCTCTGTTCATGCTTTGGCTAATATAATATTCCCTTGTTAACTATAGGAATGTAGGAAATTCTCAGAAGACATAACTGAAATCTTTGACCTTTCATATGTTTAATTTCTATGAAGAAATTATGAAAAAATAAGGTAAATAAAAATGATCCAAGGGATCTCTTGGTTAATACATAAACCTTCAAGAAGAAGCGGTGAAAATCTTCAAGAATCTAATGTCGAAACTTCATTTCCATAACTTCTTTGAAGCCCAACATAGGCTCATTCTTTGCAAGACAACTGGTAGTGAGTGATGTTGGAAGTCTTGACTAATTTTGATTTGTATCAGGACACTCTTGTAGAAGTAAAAAGGCATTCAGCACAAAGACCCACTCAACAATATTAACTCATCACTCCAAACGTGGGATTCATTCAAAAGGGTCCTATGTTCCCATATCATCTTGGGCTAGGCTTCTTTAAAATATGCTGAGCAAGTCGGCTGATTAGAGAAAATCCAGAGGCTGGTAAGAAATAGAAATCTCATCAAATAAGAAGTTCAACACGAATAACATAATAGTTTCGATGTTAGTGATATAGAAATAATAGAGCACCCATGATTTATTTTAAATAAGTTCACCTCCACCATAAGAGTAATCCTCTTAATATGAACTTGATAGATCAGAGATCACATCACTCCCCACAATCCTGGCTGAATGTTGTAGATCAATAAAGTGCTGTGTGACTAATTGCTTAAAGTGCTTTTATTTTTAAAGCGTGGATTTACAATTTATAAGTGTCCTGTAAGAGGAACAACTTGCATTATGACCAAGAGAGACAATTTATTCCACTACAACTTTTTAAAACTTTAAGTGAATGAGACACTCGCCACACTTGTCTTCAAATAACCTCTCCTCACAGCCAGCCTAAGTTAGATAGGAGGATGTCATAGGAGAGGAAAAAATTAGCATGGAAGGCATTTTTAAAGAACATTAGCCTTCTCATCCCAGGTTAAAAGATAGCTGGACATGTGAAACTAGCTTCTATTTTGGCTCATCTTTGAACCTGAATCAAGATAGCTACCAACTAAGCCCTCTGAGATTTGTGACCTAAAGCTAAATAAGATGGAAGAAACAATTATTTGTTTGGGGCTTTGTATTCCTCAATTCAACCCGGCTACAAATTTGTCAAACGGTATTTATAGTCTATTAATTAGGAACATCTAAAGACTCCTAGAATTTTAGATTCTGCATACTACCAGTATTTGCTAAATCAGCTTTCTGTAACTACTTGCTGAAAATTATGTATTCAGCTTAATGAAGATTGTAAGTAGTTTTTGTCTCCGTGGGAAAAATGAAGAATGAAATCAAAGGGGACATACTCTCCTGACTCTTTCTTCTGTAGATGGAAACTCATACCAAAAAAGTCTTCTCTCCACTGAAGAATTTGATGATAAACATTAAAAATTAGGAAGCTTGCAATGTTTGCAGTTTCTAGGTTAGAAACAATTCATTGCTCTTGTTGTGGATGAAAATGCAAGGAAAACAGTGCAATTTGAGATCCCTAATGTCTACAGTGGATAGTTGGTTGTGGAGTTGCAGGGTGGAGAGTCAGAAATCATTGACACAAAAATGGTAACAGGGTTTTCACTAATTTACAGCTTTTCATTTTTTAAGCATTGATACTCACCCCAGTCGCATATTTACACTGAATTTTAAGTTGAACAGTTTACTCCTGGACTCACAAATCTGTTTATTATTTCTCCTCCATGGTATTAGCAAGAAAGCATTTGATTCCTTCTTGTAGACTTTTGCTTTGAAATCCCCCTGAGTGGAGGATTTGTGTGACCTTGGTGTCTGAACCCTTCTTAGCCTATCTCCTCCTGCAGGTTTTAGTACACAGAGTGGCAGTAAAAAGAGCTTATTTCTTAGAAAATGCTTCTCATAGTTCTTACTATCAAATTACTCATTCTTTTCTGAAGAGCTGAATTTTGAATCACAGCTTGTCAGAGCAGGAAGATGAAAAATGACATGTTTACACTTCTCAACTTGAAACTTTGCAATTGTATCTCTCCAAGCTATAAGGAATGCCTTTACTTTTTCAGATCCAAGGGAAACTTGTCCCTTTGGGTCAGGGAGTTAGCGCTGTGTGACCAAACTCTTTGGTTTAGTAGTGAAGTACATGGCTTGGGAGTTGAAGGTCCAGCTCTGCTCCTTAGAGGATATGTGACCTTGGGCAATAAAAATTGTTGGGGGGATTAAATGATAAAATATATGAAGCATTTAGCATAGTATAAATAAGTATTCTGTAAATGCTCAGTTTCTGCTGTTGGGGCTAATATTATTTTTAATAATAATAAAATTTGTCGTTCTTATGCATTAATTTATTTTTCTCACTCAAATCACTCATTACTCATTACTAATTTAATAAGCCAATATATAATAATATATTTGCATTAGAATACATATAGACTAATTTTAACAAGAATTTTAAATTGTAATTGCTGTATTATTACCACGTGATGATTTTTTCCTCATCCACTCTTGTTACTGGTGAGTTCTTTATCGTTAGTGTTTTTGCCCATTGTGAAAGTTTCTCTCAAAAATTTTAGGAACCAGGGAATTACTTATATTCCTCTTTTAGTTCAGCCTATTCTTTTCATTCTGTTCTGTTCTAATCTAGTTCTGAGTAACAGAATACTAAATCAAAAGTTTAAGTCAAGAGTCTAAGATGTCAGAAATAAATCCTGTGAGACAAGAATTTCAAAGAAGATTCAAGGCCAATTATGGGATGCTTATGATCCTTACCCAACTCAAACAAATGAAAGGGTCAGCTTGCTAATGGTTGAAAAAGGATTTGTGAGAAGATTTTCTTTAATGAGCTATCTGCTGTTGGGAAAGGTGTAGAAATGCTTCCCTCTTTACCTCAAATCAAGAGAAAAGAACTGCACCAGGACCCCCAGAGATATGGGGAATGGAGTCTCACTCTTCCGTGAGATGTAAAAGATTAGCTGGTGACAGACGAGCCACATGAGAGGAGGCTCTGTAGGTTTCAGTCTTTCCTCAAGTAATTTATGGAAACAACCGCCTCAGGAGTGTTTTGTGTAAGCCAAATGTGGCCCACCCATATTTGGAAGAATGAAAGGACCTCAGCAGACAGAAACTAAATATGCAGCAATAAAATTCCCGGGAACTGTGAACACTGTAAAGGAACCAGAGCTTCATGTGTACATAGCAAGGTGCTGAGACATCTCCAGCCATGGCCTCTGGCCAGAAGTCCCTGAAGAGCCTGTGAGTGTGTTCAGGGAAGAATCAGCTCCCAAACCCTGCCGGGTCTAGTGAGTACGGAGTCCTACCACAGCGCTGGGCGAGTAGGAACTTGGCTTTTCCTCTCAGCCCCTTCTCTGTCTTGCTCCAGCTCAGGAGTCAAGGTAGCCAGTTGGGGGAGAGTGAAACAGAAACATCAACCACCTCCCCGCCATACACCACTTCTGGGCTCTGCCACAAACTCAAGGTTGGGAAGGAATCTTCTATGGTCTTTTTTTTTTTTAAGATTGATGTGTAATATATGTAACCAGACTATCTAATATCAGAATTGAGACTTCGGCAACCTAATAGGATCACACTATGTTTTTATTATCTAAGGATGATTGCAAAAGTGATGATTCTACCTGAAAATTTCATGCTGGGATAGAAGATAACTTTCCTTTTTGAATATATTTTGAAGAGAAAACAGGAAACAAAATAGTTTTTGTTATTTTGTAACAACACTCCATAGGTTTTATATATTAATTTTGTAACCTCAATAAAAAAAAATCTGTTGCCACTGAGACAACAGTCTTACAATCTATGTTAAATGAATTATCTCAAAGATAACTGGTATAAAGCTTAATGGTTAATTCACGCATGTGTGTGTGTGTGTGTGTGTGTGTGTGTGTATTTGAAAGAGAGAGAGTGAATGAGCAGGGTAAGAGAGGTGCAAAGGGAGAGAGAATTTTAGGCAGACTCTTTGCTAAGTGCAGAGTCCCACTTGGGGGTCAATCTCACAACCCTAAGATCACGACCCTGAGATCATGACCTGAGCGGAAACCAAGAGTAAGATGCTTAACTGACTGCAAAACTGAGATGCCCCTTAACTGTTAATATATTTTTTATCAAAATTCAAACAGAAAGAGCATGTCATCATATATGACTATTTCCTAAAATATCAAAGTATTTTTGACTCAAAATTAATTTCTGCTAATTTTGTTTGCTTTCGTTTTCACATAAGACTCTTTCATCTATGCACTTTGCATTATATTTATTTTTGATGGATTCTCTGCAACCTCTCTAGAAATGTTGACGCATTTTCCACTAATTTTTTTCTTCTAGGTTTATATAGAAGATGAGTGATTCTTGGATTATAAATTCCATTAATGTGTTTTGGCAGATTATGTCTTATCTTAAAAATTACTATTCTCTTAGAGTCATTTGTTTAAATTCATGGTCATTTGTTTAAATTCATAGCAACTAAGGGGTATGTGTTAAAAGACACTGATCATTAGAGCGTTTGTTTAAAACCATTTACTTAAAAAAATTGAAGAGGCACTTGGATGGCTCAGTGGGGTAAGCATCCACTCTTAATTTCGGCTCAGGTCATGATCTCAGGGTCATGAGAACCAAGCCCCGCCTTGAGCTCACACTAGGTCTGGCACCTACTTAAGATTCTCTATTTCTCCCTCTGATCTTCCCCCCAAAAATTCAAGAAAAGCATGCATAATTTTTATGTTTGATATAACAGATGTTTAATCATGTCTCATCTATTTCAGTTCAGTATTACCAAGTTAAGTTGCAACTTCACAACATTGTACTCTATGAATCCACAGTCTGAAAAGAAAGTATTTGGTGTCTTTGGGGAAAAGTGCCGTAAAATCCATTGTGAAACTGAATCTTCAGCATGTGACTACATTGCTTCAGATTTCTGACTTTATTAGGTTTTTCCCACAGGCTTATTTTGTTTTTGTTTATTTGTTTGCTTGTGTTGTAGGTGAACCCGATCTTCGTAAGAACTCAGAAGATCTAGTAAACACTGAAGAAAAACATGCGGATACACATTCATAGGTTTGAAATACCTTAAAGGCTTCTGTCAGTTTAAATATGAGAGGTAATTTTATTTTTTGGACAAGAAACCTAATTTCTTTTGTAGAATATCATAGAGACAAAGTTATCTCATTTCAATTTCCTCCTGAAACCTTAAAAAAAAATCTCTATGATTTTCTGAAGGAAAATCTTATTTACTTTTTCAAAGAGCTTAATTTGCTCATCAATAAAAAATATGCTTAGCAAGACATTTTAGACCTTTAAAAATAATAATCTGTAGGCTGTGGAGAGGTTTAATCCTAATCTCTCTTTCTACTTCATGTAGGAAATGGGAATGTTTACACTGGGTGATAATGACAAAACAAGTACATATTATGAAACAAACACCAGTGTTTGCTCAAATCTATAGATATTTGTTTGCGTCAGTGGTTCTCTTTCTAAAAATTCAGTTCTAGGGCTTGCCCTTGATCTACCAAATGATTAACCCTGGCAATGAGGCTTTGGAAACCTGAATTTTAATAATCCCGCCTGTGGTATTTCTGTACACTGTAGATGAGAACTGTTCTCTTGGGCCTGAGACGGGGAAGTGCTAGCTTCTAGAGGGGAAGGATGTGCATTTATAGAGGAGCTGTCTTAGTGTCTCCTTAAAAAGTAAGAAATAAAACTCACATGCTACAATGAATCCTGCTTTTGGGGTGATGGTGGACGCAGAGAAAATGCTGGGGGGACTACACATCAAGTCTTTGAGATTCTCTTGGAAGCTCCTCACATCTTGCTTTAGATACAAAAGAGTTAAATTTGTGATTAGCTTTCAAGATGACACATCTCTAAGTATTCTTGAGTTGGTTGTAAGACTGTCTTTTATTGAGAATAGTAGTTTCATTCATGGCTACTATCAAGTGTCAGGCCCTGTGATGAGCATCTTACACGCATTCATCTCACTTAGTCCTGTCAACAATTTCAGAGTTGGTGACTGTGATCCCTGTTTTACATATGAAGCTTGGGTAGAAATCCAGCCAACAGAATGGCTGCTCGGCAATGAAAACCCATGTATGTCTATAGTAACAATTTCAATGTACTGTCCCGTGTTGTATAGCAAAGGGAGATACCTCCCTCCATACCCTCCATCCAGACCATGAATTTATCAACCTTGGCGCTCAGGGCTGTTTCAGAGGACTGCTTAGGTTCTAATGACATGTGATGGACTCTCCAAGTATATTTTAGGGAAAATGAAATTCAGTGGAGTATTTATGGATGTTTTATGTACCAAAAGTTTTCGTTTTGTTTCTTTTTTTGTCAAATAAATAGCATTTAGAACATCGAGTTAAACAAAATTAAGCAAGTCTTTCCTATCGGATGCCATCAGTCCAGTGCACACTGTGTAGCGTCAGAAGGAAAAAAGTCTACAATCAGAATTTCTTATGCATTTGTGATATGGAACTGGGATACTTATGAATATTTCTCCAAAAATTGTGTGCAGGGAGCACAGGTCACCAGTGCCTTTGTCAAAATGACTGTCCAATCTATGAAGATGTCTAAGGCAAAAAATATGTAGATCTGTAAAATTCTGGCATCTCATCAGTAAAATGTTTCAGGGGGATTCAAATGGCAGTTAATGAAGGAAGTCTCTTTTTTCTATTTTGCAACTAAAAAGACCCCAGAGCTGGAAGAACTTGAGACCCACTCAAAGAGTGAGGTTCAAACTCGAGCAGACTGTTAGACAAATTTTTTTTCCATCAGCACTAACCAGGCCCTGTAGTTTTTTTTCTCAGTTTGAGAAAGCTCTGCCTTTAGCACACAGTCAGTATTCCAGAAATCATGGCTTTTAATAGGTGAAATTTATACAACTTTAAGAAATAGGCAGGTCTCTTAAATAAAGGAAGTAGAAAACCAACAGGAGCGGTGACAGTTGCTAACTGTGACTCAGACCCAGTGTTTGGGAGACAAGAGCAGTGGTCGGCCTTGGAAACAGAAAGGACAGCACCTGACCTGAAGGCAACAGCCAGCCAGTGTTTGCCTCCAACATACTTCACCATGTACAAATTAGAGACCAGTGTTTCCTGCTGTTTCCATTGGCTAAGAGATAGTTTTATGTAAAATCTTTCCATTTTTAATGTTGGGTCAAAGTTTTTCGAAACACTGTGTAGACCAAACAAAATATATGTGAAGGTCAGATTTTGCCTACAGGCTCCCATATATTAATCACACCTTCTTGTGACCTCTAGCTAATTCTTTCCCTGGCCTCCATCATGGAAAGTATAGATTTTATGGCAGCCTGGCCATATCTCTGAGAGCCATTGCCTGCTTCGTTCTCAGTGTGTGGGCCCCAGGATGGGATATTTTCTCAGGAAGCACTGAAGTCTAATTCAAGGTGCACCATGATGAAACCTCATCAATCAATGTGCAACACTACACTTAGGGCAAGAAATCAACCTTTGAAATCTACTTTTCACATGGTTGTATAATGTCACACTTCTAAGAGATTTCTGTCCACAGAACTATTTTGTTTTGCCTAGTTTTTCAAAATGTTTCTGTTAATTAGAGTGAATGAGATTGGAATTGGATGTACAATGCCATGCTGCTTTATTATTTAAAAAGAGGCTGGAATACAATGTATTATATTGTCTTCCTTGAAAGATATGCCAGAGTCTTCTGGTGCCCCCAAAAGCAAGCCAATATCAGAGCAGTACTCCCTGGGAGGGGACGTGTTCCCCATTCCTTCCAATGCCTGCTCTTGAGTGCTACACATACTGTCCAAGAAGAGGTCAAAGCCTAATGGATTGTGGGCTGGATTTAGTCTGTGCATTTCCTTGGTTGACTTCCACCCTACCTTAAGATCCGTTTTGAATATCTTTAAACAGGACTTCCGCTCTTGGGTTCATGACACTCCTTGTGACTCTACTGGTTTTACACGCACACAGGCCCACTTACCCCATTTATACCGCTTTCTGAGCTTGTAGAGTTCCTTGAGTTTGTGACCTCTGATCCAAACAATCCACATTTTTACTGGAATTAAAACATACAAACATACGCACAAAGAGGAATTCTAAAATGATAGACAATAAATATCTATTATATACTGATAAATCCCTTATTTCTGACTAAGTATATAAAGTCCCATGAGATGTTACCACATAGTAATTGATGCATGTATATGACTAGAACTTGATCTTCATTTTCATTTGGATTTTATTTCAGGAAAATGAGAACAGGACTAAAACATCCTAAATCCTCAACTTTCCACAACATTATGTTCTCCTTTTTCAACACACACCTGGATCGGGCAATTTTAATGGACTCTTAAAAGGAACTTATAGTAGGAAGAACATGAATTCTGAGCTAGTAACTCCAGCCAAACAAATGCATTCAAAATTGCTATCAGACTTTTTGGCCAGTGCTTTTTTCTGCCAATGTCTTTCCTCTAGAAAACAGTCTCGGAGGAAATGTTTTGATTGTTTTGATCCCGCTTTTTCAAACAAGTCCGAGAAATTTTTAAGACAAAACCTGGATAGTTTAAAATTTTCATCACTGAGCAGTTATTGCACAGATGACCTTGCAACACGAAAGATGCAGGCATTTTTAAAATTTACTTTCGTGTATTGTTTTATGCAGAGCTCTATAGTTACCAGTATTTCAAGGTTTTAAGTAAAAGGAAAGCAAAGCGGAATTACAGAAAACAATTTTTTTGCAGCCCTAAAGAATGGGCTCCTTAGATTGTCCTTATTTAAAATAACCAGAAGCAACAGGAGAGGTGGGGCTGTTGAGAAGCTGTGGCTGAGGTCCTGTCACAACAGTGGAGCCTTAGCCTGGCTCTGTGACCTGACGACCGCTTCATTGTACCTCCCAAGCTGGGAAACCACAGTGAAACCCATCCCTGAAGCCAGCAGACCAACTTGCCTCCATCCCTGTGGTTCCAAGCACGGATACATCACCCACAGGGGCGTCATCACAATGCAAACCCCACATTACCTACACTCAAGAACCTTCGGCCATTCTTGGAGACAGACGTTAGAACTGAGAATGGAATTCGCCCTCTGGGTTGTCGATCCCATTAGGCCATAACAATATACTACAGGCCCAGGGATAAGTGACAAGAAGTGTGTGTGTGTGTATTGAAAAATATCTATGAAAATGGAAACCCACGCTTTTCTGTACAGGTAACGTTATTTGGCGTGACTTTATAATTTGACTACACAGAAACAGACTGCAACTCTTGCAGACTCCGCTTGCTTGTCATGTTTTGCCTGAGCATGTGCAGAGCCTTTTCTTTGCTCCAAACTGAAGAACAACTTTTGTTTGTTATTAGCTGACAAGAAAGGTCAAGCACAATTAGGGGCTGTAACTTTTCACTGTGCAAACACTTCAATGATTCTGGGATGAATGTATCTCTGTGAAAGGTAGAAACTGGATGGAAAAAATCAAAAGTAGCCATCAATTAAAGAATAAAGTGAAGGAGGGTCCATCCATCCTATCAATTTTCTTTTGCACCTGCTTTTTTCTTGGGTTCCACAAGGCTAAGCAATATTTTAGAAATTGATATAATCAGAAGCTTTTAAGTCTGAGGGGTGGGAATTTACAACCCACAACTTAGATCTCCTTTAATGTGTAAGCCATATTCTATATGCATATTAGGTATGCATTGTTCTAATTTAAGATATATGTGTGCATAGACTGTGTATAAAATGCTTTTAAATGTTCTGTGAATAAGGTCCTTAGTTTTTGGTTCACCTGAATCTTGTGTAGAACTCAGCTAAATAAATGATTTGTATCATAGACATTATAATGCAATTGATATTTTAAATGTAAGCAGTACAAACTGATATATGACGTGATGGGGGAGATTTATAGATATGTACATCATGGTGACTTTTTGTCTTTTAACAATGGACTTTTTATTTCTATTTATGAAGAAATTATAACTACTGCTTTCAATGTCTTCTTAAAAGTAGCTATTTACCAGCTAGAAAATATTCTGCACTTAAAATAGAATCTGACTATCTGGGAAGTGTAATTACTTTTGTTCTCATTTGAGCCAGTTGTCTTTCAGTAAAGCTAGAGAATCTCTCCAGCGAGAAGCAAATTGAAACACTGCTTCTCAAGGGTCATAGGAAACTTGTCCTTCGTTCCTATGGACACTTTAGGACCTATAGACTTTGTTACTAGAGAGAGAGAGAGAGAAAGAGAAAGAGAAAGAGAGAGCAATATAATGGATTCATCAGCTTCTGTACATGGCCTCTCCCCTAATTTTCCAGATTGTTTAACTTATAAAGCACGGTGACTGAATTCCCAGAGAGTAAGAAAACACACTCCATTTCTTCAGAACTGTCGACCTGTTGACGTGCTTTCTCTCTTCCTCATCTCTCTTCCTCTCTCCGTTCCCTCCTTCCTCCCCTTTCTACGTCTCTCCTTATCATCTCCCTTCTTTCTCTCCCTCTCTCTCCCTAAGACAGCTCCTAGTTAGTGCAAACTGGCAGGATACAGCGTGGAAGGCACCAGGGCCAGTCCTTTCCACAAACACCAGTATTGGGGGAGTCGGCCCTGAGGGAGGGAGGAAGGGTGAGTCGGGCTGCTGTGTCTCCGATGTCCTGCTTTGTGTTTTTATCCTCAGCTACACAACGTATATCTAACAACCTCATATGCCTTTTTATTCAACCAGTAGCTCTTTTATTTAATTTTTAACACGACAAGCTACAATTCTTGTGTTTTTACTCTGCTGTAATTCTCTGTATTTCCTATTACATATGATTATTAAATAAATCATACTTGAGGGAAAATATTGTGAAACATTTGGTGTCTGATATAATTCAATTTGGTGGAACACTGAAAAGTTGGAGAAATCAGAGAAAATCAGGTAGATATCAGTTTTGATATGAGTTCTGTTGGAAAATGGTTTTTGCTCTATTAAAGAAATATTCATTGAACATTTATTCTTGTGGCTGTTATTTGCAAGCTCCTGGCTAAATGCATGCTGCAGAGAGGAATGTGGAAACCTGAATCTTATCTCTATAAATTTCATCTCTTATAGTAAAATAATTCATGCACATAAATAACCAAAATGCCACATATAAAAGTAACCAGATGCAAGCAAAATGCACCTCTGGGTATTAAGGAAGGTAAAAACTGCTTCCATCTTCCAGGCTTCTAAGAAGACTTCGAGTAGACTGCCCACAACCTCCTTTAAAAATAATAACGAAGCTCATACTTGTTGCCTATTTTCTACGGACAGCCTCCATGAAAACACTTAACACATATTATCTCTAATCCTCAATAATCCAGCAAAGTTGGTATTGATATGAGCAAGGAAAGCAAGTCTCAGAGAGAGAGCACAAGGCCAGGTCTCAGGTGGCGGGCTCCAGTCTGGATTTGCTTCTGGGTCTCTCTGGCACCAAAGACCCCTTTTGCTTTCTACTGCGTCTGTACAGGGTGGAGCAGAAGCAAAGGGAAAGGAAAGCTTTGTGAAGAGCAAGGTGAATAAGGTAACAGCTGAGAATAATAAAGAAGCAACGAGCGTCAAATCAAGGTGAAGACCTAGAGAGTTTCAACTAATTGAATTAAGAGTAATTGGCACACATTTGTCACCTCTCAGATTTGGGCTGCTGGGGGAGGGGGGCGAAGCACTCCATTCAAATGTAAAAATGGATGTACTCCTCAGATGCATATATTTAACTGAGCTTTTTACTTCAAGTGTGATTCCATGATAAATATCCACATAATAGCAAAAAGCTTTCAAAGGCCATATTTTAATTCTGAAATATAATTTAGATATAAAACACATATTTCCCTTGGATGCTATATCAAGCCTTTTGCCCGCGAATTGCTTTTCTAAGTATTTCAAAGCCTAGCCACCATCTAGTACAAGCCTTAAACAACAAAGACAATATATATTTTAGAGCAAAAAAACAAACACCTGCTAATGTCCCACATTACATACATGTGATTTCTTTGGAGGGAATCCCAAATATTTAAAATACAAATCCTTGTGGACCAACATGTATATTGAAAGCTCTATGTGGGGCCATATGCTCTTTAGTAACATTAATAAATATTTGGGTTATTTGCTTTAGATATGTGATGTTTAGAGAGTTTCCTTTTCATCTCAGGCTGATACATTTTTTTATCTCTGATAATTAAAGATACCATTATTCAGTGTTTCTTATAGTATAGTCTCACTATGGCATAACAGTATTTCCTGACATTGTCTCTTTTACTCCCTGTGAGTACTCTCTGCAGAATTTTAGCCCCATCTATGCATGAGGAGTCACGGCAGAGGGTGAAATAATGTGTGTAAGGTCACACAGCTCATCGCGGAGGAGCCGGGATTTAAAGTCTAAGAGAATGTGACCCCCAAACCATGAAGTTAGACTGCCTCTGGTCACAGTGGGAGGATCTGTCATGTCTTCTCTACCCACCATATCCATTCCCTGCCTTTTCTCTCCTTCCTTCCACATCCCGACACTTGTCTTTAAAAACTGCCACTGGGGCAACCTGGGTGGCTCAGGGGGTTAAAGCCTCTGCCTTCGGCTCAGGTCATGATGTCAGGGTCCTGGGATTGAGCCCCACCTGGGGCTCTCTGTTCAGTGGGGAGCCTGCTTCCCCCCCACCCGCCACCTACCTCTCTGCCTACTTGTGATCTCTCTCTCTCTGTCAAATAAATAAATAAAATGTTTAAAAGAAAATAAATAGATAGATAAATAAATAAATAAATAGAATCGGCCACCACTTCGGTGAACCCTTGAATTATGTTTTCTAGCAGAGAACGTGCCTTTGATTTCTGTGGACAGAGGAATTATTTTGCATGCTTCATATGTGACCTTAAAATGTGGTTTTTTTCTTTTTTTTGTGAGTTTTTATTTTTATTTTTTTAAAGATTTTATTTATTTATTTGAGAGAGAGAGCGCATGAGAGGGGAGAAGCTTGGAGAGAGAAGCAGACTCCCCGCAGAGCTGGGAGCCCGATATGGGACTCGATCCTAGGACTCTGGGATCATGACCTAAGCTAAAGGCAGTTGCTTAACCAACTGAGCCACCCAGGCGCCCCTAAAATGTGTTTTTTCAAATAACCTACTGGGGTTCTGTCTAGAATTGCTACTTAGGGTGCAGAACTTCTTAGACGTGAACACTCTCAGGCCCCATCCAGACCTACTACACTGGAATGGGCATTTCAGAAGATAACTGGGTGATTCTGGTGCCTATCACTGAGACAATAATTAAATATTAGGGAGAGAAATCTAAACACCCACTGAGCACTCAAACATGAGGTGGCTTTTCTCCACAGTAGACAGCAGGCTCCGGACTGCATGCTTTCCACATGGCACTGCTCTCAAAACGACCTCAAACCAAACCCCGATTGCCGAGCGGGACAGACTCTGAGTTCCGCAGTTGGTGAGGACCTTACTCCAGCCTGGTACTGGGGTCAGCTGCATATTAAATCCTACCACTTCTAGAAGCGCCGTAGACCCACCTCTTTCTCTTCTGAGAGCACTGCGTTGTTTCCGTCTCGACGGTCTCATCCATCTTTGGCTTCTCGGTCTTCAGCTCTGTTTTCACTTTTTCTTTTCTTACACCGTTTTTAAGTCAGATCTCCTCAATGCATTCTTGGGACCTTTTGCTGCTTCTCCACAAAAACAGTTTCTCCTCGTCTACACCAGGGGTCAGCAAACGTCTTCTGCAGAGGATGGGGCAGCCACTACTCGGGCTGTGCAGGCCACATTCCATCCGTGCTACTCCTCCTGGTGCCCTCTTCCTACTGATTCTCTTCCTTCCTCATGATTTTTTTTTTCCTTTTTTCTCCTCTTGCGTTTCTTCTTTGTAACCCTTTAAAAATGGAAAAGTCATTCTCCGCTTAGGGGGGCAGGGGTGCCCCACGTGGCAGATTCGGCGCAGGGACCTCTGCGGGCTTTCCAGGGCGCTGCTTTTCCCAATCCCAGGAGCTCGGGAACCGGGTAGGAGCCCGGAAAGCGGGTCGGAGCCCGAGGCTGCTGGCGGCAGCAGCGGTCACTCCCGGCGGCCGCAGCTAGCACAGGGCCTGCCGCCCCGCTGGAGACTGGGGAGAGGGTGTTTCCCGGGCAGGGCACACGCAACAGCCCTCGGAGGGCTGGCACAGGCACTGGTCCTCAGCCTTCGGCTGCATCCGCCTCCCTTGGAGGGGTACCAAGCTCCAGACGGCTGAGCCCCGGCCCCGGGGGTGCGGACTCAGGAGGTATGAGTTGGGGCCCCGGGGTGATGCCCCTGCTGCTGGACTGGAGATCTCCCTTTGAGAACCACGGCCTTACCGGTAAACCTTCCAGGCCTTGCCATCACACTCAAAGCACCCGCAGTCTAACTGCAGACTGTCTCTGGGCCACAGCTTGTCTTCACTTGGCCGTTCCCCCTCTTCCTGGATTTCTGCTCTGCCCTGCCTTGTGAGGCCTCCTGTGCAAGGGTCTTTGCCATCTTGACCCGTCAGACTCTCCCCTCCGGCCTCCAGGCGTCTGCGCATTTGCCAGCTCTCCCAGAAGGCCTCTTCTCATCTCTCTGGTCAGGAGCCTCAGACCCTCCCCTAGAGGAGCACTGAGCGTTTCCCACTCTGTGCTGGTGCTCCAATACTGTAGTGGGCCGTGCCACACCCTTGCTCCCAGACTGTAAGGTAAGGAAGCACTGAGCCTTAGGCAGGATAGGTGTTCAGGAAATATTTACGGAACGAATAAATATGAATGGATGAAGGCTGGCAGGAAAAGTTTATATTTGTTTGTCTTAAGTGTTTGATATATGATTGAGTTAATTCTTTTCCGATAACATCCCTAGCTAATTCCATCAAAATGAGACTCACTTTTCAAGCACTTTAGATCTAAGTAATTCCAAAAAGCCATTTGTGTTTTTTTCTCAGAGCAGACACATGGGGAGTGCATTAATTCTTAATTAATACTTAATAGCTGCTAAAAGCAAACCTGAATTCTCTGAGAGAAACATTAAGATCTCCCCATCTGTCTCTTGTCTACCCTTGGGGAGATGAGTCTGCTGATGCGGAGGTATATTAATTGTAGTTAATCTTACCAAATTTGCTAGGGAGAAAAGCTCTCATTTCCTGGGTGATTTCTTATAGCCTCAGTGATCACTAGTGGGAAACATACAAGCTTTGGAGCAGGAATGATCCCAATTCACAGTATGTTTTTGGTGGTTGGTAGGTGTTGGCCTTAATGTTTCCTAACCTCTCACCATGAAGACTCTGATAGAATGGTGAAAAAATAGGGAAGAATATTTAAAGAATCAGGACAGTACCTGACACACTGTTGGTTCTCAGTTAATGTAAACTAATGTTATTATTTTATACTAATCCAGGTACCATTATTTCTTGTCGAATTTTATGTGCAAGACCTGAGTCAAGAAATAACCTTATCCATGGACTGAATTTGACCCTCAATTCAATTTCAGACTTTGTCGTGGTCTCTGTGATCTTGAACAAGCCTCGATTTTCTCCTCTACGAAATGGAGATCTAAGAGTCCTTATTTTACAGAATTACTGGAATGATGAAATGAAATGGTTCACGTAAGATGCTGAGAATAATGACTGACACAGTTTTTTTCTGAACTGAATAGTAGATATGAGCTGTAAAAATAAGAATCTACCAAGATTATCCTTTAAAAAAATCATCTTCTTTTAAAATTAATTTGCGATTATAGTTGCAAGAACATAGCATGGCTTTGAATTCAGTAGCAATATCCTAAAAGTCCACAGGATGGGGAGATTTCTCCATGTAAGGAGTAGGCTGACCATCCTGGAGTAGAGAGCTTATTATCAACCCCACGATTTTTGTCCTTGCTGGAGGAGAGGAAAGGCAGAATTACGTACTTGCTAGAGAGATGGAGATAGAGTAGACTGAGATAGAGATTGATATATTAGTGTATATAGTTATAGACAGATACCTCTATTGTTATATATATGCCGATATATGTCATGCAGATGTTCAGTTCTAGGGGAAATTGTTTAATACAAATATTAAGAAAAATATCAGCTTAAAGATAAAAGAATAACCTTTAGACTTCCGGGATGGCTTGCTAAATAAAACACATTATTAGACATCCAAGTGCACTTAGAAAAAACAATAGCAGTTTCTCAAAAGAAAAACTACAGCACACACCCCAGCAAACTCCACCGGTTTCACAGAATCTACATTAGCAAAACAAAAGTCTTTCTTTGGAGGAAACAAAAAAAAATGATAGGACCTTTCGTAATGAGGAAATTGCCCATAAACAGACGCGTCCACTAAATGTGGTAAATCAGATGCAATCTAGAAGCCAAGTGGGTCAACACTGAAACCAGCGTCTTTAAACCTACCACAGAGAAAAGGGGCTGCTAGAAATAGCCAGGGTGCAAAAGACGCATTCAGATGGAGATGACTTGGCAGCCTGGGCAGGAACCCACTAAAGCGAGATGTGTGGCCAGGCGAGCAGGCCTTGCCTCTCCCCCAGGCTGTCTCTCTGGCTGCCTTTCTCTTTCCACCTCCCGCCTGGCTACTGCCTGCTCTTCTTCGCCTTCTGTGGGAGGTCCTCACTTTCTTCCTTTCATCTGCGTTCTTCGGCACGTCTTCCTTCATTCTCACCTATGCTTTCCTTAACAGAAGATAATATGGAAGTGATAACGGAAGGAAGTATTTATTGCATAGGATTTTAAGTCTCTGTGCTTACTTTAATAGCAAATGGGTTAATTTTTTTTTTCTCTTTAAAAACACCTTCCCTTCTTATTTCAGCGCAGTTACATTATACATATGCATTTGTACATATGTATTTTTGTATACATGTATGTGTACATATACATGCATACACACATGTATAAATCCTGCACACACATTCATATATATATACATTCCTCAACAGAAAAATATTTTAACTCCAAATTACACAGTGAAAGAAAAAAGATTTGTAAAAATTAATACACTAATAGGAAAAAGCATACAAATTTAGTTATGCTTAAATCAAAATTTATTGATTTTGGATTATATTTTCCCCAAAATACTGCATTAGATTATTTTATACCGATACAGCTTTTAGTAGTTTATGATGACAGTGTCTAATTTTTAATTCTTCTCTGTCCATACTCTAAGAATTATTATTTTTAAAATCTCATTTAACTATCAGTCGGTTCCAAAGAAATAACTTGTTCCAGTGAACTGCTTCCTAGAAAACTCTATACTGACAGTGAAAATAGGTAGCTCAAGCCTGGTATCCTACGAAAGTCCAGGATAATTGCACTAGTACAGTGTGGTTAGTAGAAGTATAATTAATAGTATAGTTAATAATATAATTCCTATCTCAGTTATCACTGGCCTTCATATCAAGTTTAATTTTTAGACTACTGTTTTCAAAAGCAAATAAAGGACCCTTATAAGTATTTAAAACACTTGACAAATATAACAAATGAGTGACAATTTCAAAATAGGAAATCTATGTCCCATTAAGACAAAAGAAGAAAGATGAGAACAGCATCTGGTAATGTAATTAGTATGATTAGAAAAACACATCCATAGAATTTATGCTTCAGGGAAATGTCATGTAACCCACCCATCTACTGCAGTGTCTTAACAAATGCCAGTCTGTTTAAAAAAATAAAGAAGAAAGAGAAGATATGCTCCTGCAATTATTAAAGAGATGGTCAACCACCTATGAGGTTTTTTTTTTTTTTTAATTTTTGTCATCCCGTTGTTTTGATTCACATAAAGCCATGTTATATCTTTGCTACTGTAGGGGAGGAAAAATGTTTCTGGCTGGGTCTTAAAGTTAAGCTGACAAAGACAGATTAATAGGAAAAAAACATACAGATTTATTTAATGTAAGTCTTACATGACATGGGAGTCTTCATAAGGAAATGAAGATCCAAAGAAACAGACCTGAGTATTGTCATGCTAGGACCAAGGAAGAATGGGGTTGTGAAGACTAGGATGAGTTAAGGGGTATGAGGTAAGTATAGTAAACTGGGGGGACTCAGCAGTGCTTGTTTGTTTGGATTCCCCTTTGAATCCCTTTGTCTTCGGAGACAAGGGGGCTCCTTTCTTCTCGATATAAGGCACTCCTCACATGAGGGTTTTATGGCCTGTTTCCGGGAGAAGGGCAAAGGGAAGGTGACCTTCCTACGTCTGCCATTTTCTCATACTCCTTCAGCTTATACTATTCAATGTGCCAGCTGCCGTATTTTGCAGCAGTGGGTCCTGAACCCCATCACTACTCTTGAGGAAAGAAATTTATTTTGAAACATCAATAAATTGATTCCTCAGTTAGCTTGAGGACAGCAGCAGTTCGAACGTTCTCTTTGGTTCCTCCTTATGTGACATAGTGTTTTTTAATGCCATGATAACTATAGTTTATTCCACAATCATGCATTTAAGTCTACGGTAATTATGCTTGTTTATATTATTTTTACTTTTGGGGCAATACATATCTGGGAGTGGTAAGTAAAAATCAGCATTCTTCAAATCCTGGGGACTGGGGTGCAGAGAAAGGGAAAGGCCATAACAAAAGAGTAGCAATTTGTGAAATGATTTTTCAATTTATTATAAATCAAGGAAAAGAAACTTTAAAAGATCAATGCCTTTTTTTAAGAAAAGATTATACCCAGCATTGTCATAAGCTCAGCAATTCTTTCCTACCTTTTGGGTATTAAAGATTGTTTTTTAAAACCACAGATTTAAACATAAAAAGTATTTTTAAATGAGTCACATAGTTTAAAAGGAGTTTCAAATTTGCTTCTTCTATTGGTTCAAGGTCATTTTAGTTTGAGATCAATATCAAAGAATCCAAGTAGAACTCAGGGGCTTCTTTCCATTCCGACATCATTAACAAAATTATCCCCCTATGCTTTAAGTCTGAAGTGTAGAAAATTTAGTTCTAATGCAATTTACAAGAAAACGCAAAAGCTTTTGGTTTCTAAGGAAGATGGGTTTTCCCATCCTAAAAACCATCACAATTTCTCAAAAAAAGCATTAATTAATAGAAGGGCTTGTTGAATTATTAGTTCACTTAAGATCATTTATTTTCTTTGGGCTCTAGTTTCCTGATCTATAAAACGGATCCTACCTGTCATACATATTTAATGTGATTATTAACTGAGAAACATAGGTGAGGCCGCTTTATTAACTGTAAAGAACTGAACCAATATTAACTGGCAGGAGGGCAGCAACAATAATAGCCTTTTCATTTTTATAACTGATGCTTAAATAAACAGTTGGTGTGTAGTATATCATTAATATATATTTGTGGAACTAAACTGAATCAAGACCAACGGATTTGAAAAAGAAACAGAAGAATAAATACACATGATGGAATCTGAAAAGAAAAAAGGAAATATATTTGAAAGCCTCTCTTATAAAAGGAGGCTCAGATTCTAGAATTAGAAAAACTAAAAATGAATCGCTCAGAAGTTACCCAAATTCAAGATCTCCCTTTCAGTAGTAGAGAAAAATAAATTAAAACCAGAAAGAACTTGGCCAATAGCATAGCATAAATAATTAGAAAAAATATATAAAACGAAGGAACACTATCTGAAACACATGTCAATATTTATGTACCAAATATCTAAAGCACTTCCGAGGGCAACCCAAGAGGAAGAAAATAAGACACGGTGATGCAGGTGGAGGTGAGGGTGGTGGTGGTTTTGTGTTGGCCTTTTTCCAAGTCCCACAGGAGCACTGACAAGTCAGCTTCTGCTTGTTATCAACCCATTTTGCACCTGGTGGAGAAAAAGAAAATAACAAACTATTCCAGAACACCGTGGAACTGTTCCAGAGAATTTCATACCATGTCACATAAATCTCTGTAAAGGGAAAACTCTGGGATGCAACTTAATCGCAGCAAAGCCTGTATGCTACGTACAGTAAATTGCCCAATTAGTGATTTGTAGGAGGAAATTTTTCTTGGGAGGACTTTTAAATCTTAAGAAAAAAACTACCACAACGAACCAAAAAAAAAAAAAAAAAGATTTTAGATCATCTTCTAAGGAGAAGTTTTAAAAGACAGAAAATATAATTGGTTACAATGCTAATGCTGTTCAATACATACATACATATGGTGTATGTGTCTAAGTAAAACCATTTTTTCTGTCAGCTGTCATATAAGCATCCAAAGATACTCTTTTCCTCTTCTGACTCCATTCTCTCTTAGTGCTGCTGCTTTCTGTCTGTTCCCGTCTCCTCCTTTCTCCTTTGCTGCTTGTCTGCAGTTTCTGAAAGAGAATCGGAGGGGAGAAGCAGATCTTAGTGTTGGAAGGAGCCTCACAGGAATGTCTCCCCACTCCCTCGTATCATTCTCTACATTTCACTGCTCAGAAAACTGGGTCCCAGTGTTATTAAAGGGCCTCCCTAATGTCACACAGCTATGATCAAAGAGGAGATGCCACCCTGTGCCACGTCACCTCGTTCTCTCTTTAAGATTTTATTTATTTGGAGAGAGAAAGCGCGTGCAAGCGTGATCAGAGGCAGAGGAAGAGAGAGAATCTCAAGCAGATTCCACATTGAGCACAGAGCCCGACACGGGGCTCGATCTCATGACCCTGACATCATGACCTGAGCCGAAATCAAGAGTCAGCTGCCTACTTGACAGAGCCACCCAGGCGCCCTGCCACCTCACCTCATTCTATTTCCTTCCAGTAATTTATCACTATCTGACATGATTTCATTTATTTATTATTATTACTAATTTATGTGTTAATTCATATGTACATTGACAGTCTTCAAACACTAGAATATATATCCATGGATTTAAGGACCTTAACTACCTTATTAATGCCTGTATCCTCAGGACTCATTCACACATATTTATTGAATGATAAACTAGAATAATGGCCTTTTGCTTCTAGAGTATACTTTTATACACGACACCAAATTATCCTATGAAAAATACTATAGAATAATCGAGGCTAGCCGAATTGTTCTATCTAGCTATGGGCCTATCATAAACATCAACCTAATTTATGCATTTTAAGTAGCAAAAACATGTAATGAGAATTAATGTCAACTCTTCGACATGTATTGAATAGTTCGTGCTTCCTTTAGATACCTCAGGGAAGAAGAACTTCCCTGAATTCTGTTCGTTTGGGAAGCAGATACTACTCATTGCTCAGCTGATATCCATGGTCACTTACAAAGAGGACCCTGCCTGAGTTGGAAGGTGGCCATGTTCCTGGTTTAAGGTATTTATTTCTGGGGCACCTGGGTGGCTCAGTCAGTTAAGCATCCGACTCTTGATTTCTTGGCTCAGATCATGATCTCAGGGTGGTGAGACGGAGCCCCCCATCAGTCTCCGTGCTCAGTGGGGAATCTGCTTGAGATTCTCTCTCCTTCTCTCAGTGATCCTCACCCCCGCATGCATGTGCACTCGCTCTCTCTCTCTAAAAATAAATAAATCTTTAAAAATATATTTACTTTCTCTGACTCCTTTGCATCAAGGGGTAGTCTTATGGCACAGCTCTGGTCCGTAAGACATTATTAGTTGGGGGGCTCTGGGATAGCTTTGCTTCTCTGCTAGGTTCGTTCCCTTTCTCTTCCCACTGTTCTTTTTCCTTGGAACAGACTGGATGCCTGGGGCAACAGCTCTCGTGGGACCCTGAAGTTAGAACTTTGAGAATATTAAGGAAAATTATAAGCGTCTGGATATCCATTGGAGTCTTGAGCCATAATTCTAGTCCTGGACATTTTATTGCATGACATAAATCAGCCTGTATCTATTGTTTGCTGGGTTTTCTATTATTTGCTGTCAAATGTTTGTTCTGAATAATAATGAAGAATCATTTGCCAAACATATTCTAATATTCTGCTACTTCTAGGATTCTAATCTGAGTGACATATACTCCTGGGGTTCACTGTACTCATTCCTTCAAATTAGCCTCATTATTACTAAAAGTAAGAGAAAAGGGAAAAAGGGCAAGGTCATATTTGTAGAGTGAGAAACAAAAAATGAAGATAAATCCAATACCATTTTAATATCATTTTATACCATTAAATACCATTTTGTCCCTCAAGTTTGTCCTTCAGTTTCCTCCTTTGCCTACTTCTCTCTCTACACTCATGTTCATCTGCCTTCTATAGAACAAGTCTCTTTAGCTGCATAAATTAAGTATGAAATGCAATGAGGAAAGTGGCTGAGCCAATGTCTGTCCGCAGAATGAAGAGGACGCACAATATAAATGTCAAGAAAAGTTCTACAGTGGAATGGTAGCCTCTTTACAAAATGCAGTCAAGCACCTATGCATTCATGTAAATTATTTAATTTACACAACATTGCAAAGTAGAAACCTTCACCCCCACTGCTATGTGAATTATGTGGGATATTTGCAAACTTTAGCACTTTAACCACTTACAATGTCACTTAAAACCAAAGATGCCCCCCCATCATTTTCCTAAAACTCTTCTTCCTCTGATATTTAGTTTTCCAGAATATTATATTTGAAATCTAATAATTTAATTTCTTTAAACAGATTTCACATTTTGCAGTATAGACATTTTTAATGATTAATATACCTGCTGGAGCTTTGAAAACTGGTTTTTAGAATCAGGGTCTTAGAAAAGTAAGAGCATTTCTTCCTCTTTCATCTTCAGAGAAAGCAAATATTCAAAATCACTATGAACATAAACACTTTAATATAATTAGATGTGATTTTTCTCATTACTCAGTTTGCACTTATATGCTTTTAGATGTGTGTAAAGAAACAGAATTTTTAAATTAATGCAATATAAGTGGTTTGTTTATAAAGTTATAAATTCATATTGCAATTAAATGAACTCTATAATACTTACACTTATTTCCTATGACCACACCCAAAACCAGTGTTTCCAAACTTCATTCAATTGTATATTGTTTGGTGATTTTGAGGTATCACCTCTACTATTTCTCTTTAATATTCTTTCTAAAATTTTTCTTTAAATTGATTTAAAATATATTCACACATTAAGCTTGCCTCATTCTAAGCAACAATAGCAATAAAATCATGATTATGTATCTCTTCTAATATATATTATGACAGTATTTATAAATATAAAAATAAAAGTAATTTGTCCCTTACCAACCTAAAATAATCTTGTGTCCACAATGTAGAAAACATTGCATAATTGAATTAAAATTTAAAATGGATGGTGAAAACTTTTCTAAGAACAGAAAAAGGGGGAATTTTTATTTTTTTAAATATTTTATTTATTTGACAGAGAGAAACACAGCGAGAGAGGGAACACAAGCAGAGGGAATGGTAGTGGGAGAAGCAGGCTTCCCACAGAGCAGGGAGCCCGATGCGGGGCTCGATCCCAGGACTCCGGGATCATGACCTGAGCCAAAGGCAGCTGCTTAACGACTGAGCCACCCAGGTGCCCCGGGAATTTTGTTTTTTATAAAGACTCTTACCCTGGCCAACTCTGAGAAGAAAAAGGGCTTATAGTATTGTTGTCTAATAGAATCCTGGCCTAGAATTCTGCTCCACCCTGCTACAGTCTAAGTTTCAGTTTCTCATGTTTAGGGAGATTAGGGAAAAAACTCAAATATCTCCCTGATATAGCCTTTCTTAGATTCAGTATACACAGTTAAAGAGGATCCAACAGCAAGAGGTCAGGATGATGAGAAAAGTTGGGAGGCCCTGGTGGTGTTTTATCACGGAGACGAGACCACTTAGGAGAAGACATCACAGTGCTGAATGGTTGTGATCAAGGAGGTAAAGTACAGAAGAAAGAGCTTTACGCAGAGAACAGTTAGAGCTCTTTGGCTGAGTTTGGGGTTCACCTGGAGTTATTCAAGAAGGGAGGGGATCAGTCACTGGTCCGTGATCTTGAAGAGGATCATGTGTTGGGTAAGGCTTGGACAGACAGCATCAGGTCCTTTCCCAGCTTGATAATAACAATAGACACCAATTACTAAATGCTCCCTAAGCTGGACTAAGCATTAATTAATGTGTCTTATCTCATTTAATTTCCACGATAATCCACAGGGGTAGGTATGATGGTACCCATTTTATAAGTATAAAATTTATACAAATTTTACAGTGTAAAATTTGATAGAGGTTGAATTTGAACCCAAGCCAGAGTGACTCAAAGCTCATCTACTAGCCATTATATTATACTATAAATGTGGTCTGGGAAAGATAAAGTTTTTGTTTTGTTTTGTTTTGTTCAGAAAGTTTCTTTGAGCATTCAGCCAAACTAAAGCCAAGTTGTCTTCTTGAAAAAATTTTGTTGTAAACTGTAACTGTGTAAAAAGGAAACTGAAAAGCCATTATCTCAGCTGGCTTCCTTCAGATTTCTGAGAAAGCCAACATATTTCCCAAAGAAAACTTATGCTTTTAATTGTCATCTCTGTTTTGAGAGTAGAGAACAGAATGGAAGAAACCAACATTTCCTAAGGAAAACTTATGCTTTCAATTTTTATGTTTTTGTGTTTTTAATAGAGAATAGAAGAATCCGGAAGCCATGCTACTTATTTATCCAAATGATGTTACAAAATCAGCAAAAGCTTTGATTTCTTTTGTCTGAATCCTTCTGAAAAATAAATTTTTTTTGAAAGTGTGTTCAAGGACAGGGAAGGGCAAATTTTATTTTTTAGCACCTTGGGGTATCTCAAATAGTCTCAAGGGGTGTCAGAATGTTTTCCACAAATAATTCAAAATCATGAAAACAAATTTGTGTCTTAATCATGTTTTAAGTAGAAAGAAATTTAGGAAATCAAACAGTCACAGCAGGTGGTCTAGAAACTTCAGAAAGTTTTGATTGAAACTGGCTTAATAACAACAACAACAAAACCCATAAAAGGCTGGGGTGGGGAGGAGGAGAGGAAGGAAAGAAGGAAGGAAGGAAAGAAGGATCGGAAGGAGGAAAGACACTTGGAACCAAAGTACTCATTCATACTTGGTGATACTACTTATCAAAGAGTTTCGCATTTATTTTCTTGGGGAAAATATACGAAGAAAAATGATTGTTCTCTGTACTGCATTGTCTAATTGACACATTTCACTTAATCTCTGTATTATAAAACTTGCATTCAAAATGAAAAACAATAGTTTTACTTCTTTGAATCTTGACATAAGATCCCACAGTGGATTTCACATTTACTTTTTTTCCTTCCCATCTCAATTTCCCTCTTTAATGACTTCCGAGAAATCTTTTCATTTTTTTCATCGATGAAACATTGACCCTCACCAATATCATCAGTGTGGGAACCAAACGGGGTATTCCACTAACCTCACTAAATTTTGTGGATAGATACTTTACCTTGAAATGCCATAAGTCATTAATGGGGTGCCTGGTGGCTCAGTCGGTTAGGTGACTGACTCTTGGTTTTCCCTCAGGTCCTGATCTCAGAGTTGTGAGATCCAGCCCAGTGTCAGGCTTATGCGCCACAGAGCCTGCTTGAGATTCTCTCTCCTCTCCTTTGCCTCCCCCTCTATCCCTCCTCTTGCTCACGTACACACTGAGTCTCTCTAAAATAAATACATAAATAAAAATCTTAAAAAAATAATATTGTCCTGGAGCCAGAACTTTGTGAACAACCAAAAGGCTTATTTGATACATATGTAAATACTGTCCTGGAAAACCTTGCTTTATACTGATGCTTTACCTCCTCTACCACTTCTAAGGATGAGAAATTATCTTTCCTTTATTTTTATAAGCCCCAGCAAAGCCGTTTGCTTGAGATAAACTCATTAAAAATGGTTATTGAGTTAATGAATGACTATATGCATGAATTAATGGAGTTTCTTACTTGATGATAATAGAAGATTTGTAAAACGCTAACGATTCCTTAAAATGCAATAAGAAATAGCTCATATTTCAAGTAATAACCAAAAAAGTGGCAGGAGAGATTTTGGCATATTTTATTTTAGACTTAGCATTTTTCTTTCTTGATAGCTAGAGGAAATGCTGGGAAATATCTCTCTCACAGCTCAGAAAAATGAGACTTCTGCAGTGCTTTAGCCATTAACATATTGGAGGAAAAAGGATGATTAGTACCTGAAGACTAATGTATTATGATCTTTTGAATCAAGAAATGGGCATTTCTTCATCATTTTGAAATAAATACCACATACCATTCTGTATACAGAAACATGATAAATGAAACTTAAAAGTTTCCTTAAAATCTTCCTCTGTAAGTTAAACCCAGACACATCATGTCTAAATGTATTTAATATTTATTTTTTACTCTTAAAGTGAAGCTATTTACATTTGACCTTAGAAGGCAAACCACATCAGTAGGACATGAGAGATTAAGCTTCTCAGTATTAAAGTTAACTCACATGTTTGCAAATGTCATTAAAAAGAAAAATCGCCATAAAATAAATGTTTATTCTTTAACTGTGAGTAATATCGAACAATCTGTACTTGGTTCTAAAGTTCAGTCAAGGAGAGCTTCCCAGGAGGTGTGTTACTATTGTATGAGTGTGGAGAGCAGAGGTGGAGAATGCTTCTGGAGGTCAAGGAGTGGCCTTCCATGGGATATTCAGAAAAGTTAATAGTTCAGTTATTCCCAAGAAGCCTTCTTGCTGCAGACCCGTAATTAATGTTCCCACTGCTCCTCTCTTTCGTTTACACCTTCTTCTTCTTCGGGGAATGCTGATTCATTCTGGCCTTTCAGATGCTTAACCCCTGAAATTATAAAAAATTATGCTCTATTTAAGTGAAATTTATTTCTAGCAGATTCATTGCTTTGCTGCAAGAGATAAAGAAAATGAATGGAAAGTTTTCACTGGTGTATACGTGTTTTTTACAAGAATTTCGACCATCTAACCCTATATAAATCTTTTAATTCACTGAGAAAATCAAAACACACCCAGCCAAATTTCCATTAGAGACAGGCTTCCTTTATAATTAAATCTTCTCCATTAAGAATTGCATCACAGCCTATTAAAAACCTGTTAACTAAAAATCTGCTCACAGGCTCTTATTGTAATTCTGATATATCATTTAGTTCAAATATTTCTTTTGGCATCCCTGAGTTCCATTACAAGGAGAACCAGTGAAGAAACCCCTAGGAACAAAGGGGTGTGTGTGCCATTTCTGTACCTTGTAAACAACGAAAGAATCATGATATTGTTGGTCTCCTTCAGGAATCAGAACATACTCATTTGATTACGAAACCTCTGTATACAAAATTCTCCAGTAACTTCCCCCACAGTCCACAGAGAGGCAAAACACTGGCACATCTCTGCCTGCTTCACGGGCTTCTAGATCCTGGCCTCTCCCTACCTATTTGGCCTCATTCCTTCCCAGCCTTTCCTGCTTCCCGCTTGCACAGTAATTTATGAGTTACTAGTTAAGGACACTAACCTAC
>CM053605.1:43264751-43344236 GCA_028646535.1 Procyon lotor
AGAGGCCCCTCCTCTGCAGAATGCTAACAAGCATACATTGAAACATCTCGGCTGCTCAGGACTACTCTGCACAGCATATAGCAAAGAGGCTGCTGGAGCAAACAGACTCAGCCAGCCCTGCACGCAAGCAGAAGGCCAAGAGATCCCAAAAAACACAACCGGCGTTCTCTTCTCCATAGCAAACGAACACAGGAAAAGGAATCAAATGTAAGACCAAGATATGCAGTCTGAAGGAATGAAGAAAACAGAGTTGGAGGAGAGGAAACTAGACTGAGTAAAAGAAGAAAAGGAAAGGAAATAAATGTTACCCCAAACCGGACATAATCCTCCTGCTCTTCTCCATCCTCTAGATCAGGTGGTGCTTAAACGTGAGTTGGATGAAGTTGTGAAGTGACTGAGAAGAATTATGAATAATGAGTCCACAGAGGGAAGCTTATATTTGGCAAGCCATGGGTCAGTATGTTTATCAATTAATTTGGAGTGAAAAAAAGGCAGGCTTATTTACATTTATAGATGATACAACACTTGGAGGGAAAGATAGCATGATGAATGATAAAACTAGTATTCCCAACGCTTTCCAAGAGCGGGGAAGAGGCTGATGTGGGTAAAGTGCTGGTGAACAGAGTTTTGTTTCTGGAAAGATTACTTTGCTTCTAAGAAATAGAGAATGAGGGGCGCCTGGGTGGCTCAGTCGTTTAGCGTCTGCCTTCGGCTCAGGTCATGATCCCAGGGTCCTGGGATCGAGCCCCGCATCGGGCTCCCTGCTCAGCAAGAAAGCCTGCTTCTCCCGCTGCCATTCCCTCTGCTTGTGTTCCCTCTCTCGCTGTGTTTCTCGCTGTGAAATAAAAAAAAATCTTTAAAAAAAAAAAAAAAGAAAGAGAATGAGTTAGGGGTTTCAGGTGATCACAATTCCAACACAACCCAGTAGAGTCACCTGTTTAGGGACTAGACTCTTGGTAGTGTGGGGAGCATTCCTAACAGCAGGCAGCAGTTTAAGGAATGACTCCCTAACCATAGGTTGGCAGATCTTTTCTGGAATATGCTGCCTAATTGTGAGCTCTCTGTTTCAAGAGTTCCATTGAAAAAAGTAATTGAGATTAAAAGTAGTCTTATGAAATCGCTTTTCTAGAACAATTGTATTTGAAACTGGAATGCCTGGCATAGAGAAAATTAAGAGAGGACAAAAGAGGCTGCCATTGAATTCCTAACACACTGGAAAAAGAACTGAAATTTATCTATGTAGCTCCTGAGAGCAGACATAGGGTCAATAGTGGACACTTATGTGGTGAGGGCAGATTATAACTCAATAAAGAAAAGAAAATTCCTAAACTCTTTGTTTGCCCAGCAATAAACATGTGAATGAGCTTTTGTCACCATATGGGTTCAAGTCTAAGCTAAATGTCTTTCTCTGAGATGGATCATAAAAGGAAACCTGCACTGTGTAACAGGAGGGACTGACCATCTCGCTGACTCTGAGATGCTGTTAATCCATAAAAAAGATACTCTGAAAAATTTGCTCTGCTATGAGTAAATTACAAAAAAAGTAACTATGACTTCTAATGACATAAATGGCTCAAATCCACATTTTAAAACTAATTCACATTGGGAGTAGCAAATGTAAATGGATTCTTTTTTTTTTTCTTCAACCACATACTTTAGACCTTAAAAATCATTCTAAAGTCCTCTAGGGAATATGGGGGTGGATTTTACAGAGCCTCTGACCCTTTTGGAATTCTATTTATAGTTGTATTTGTGCTTTTTTGAGGAAAAAGACCCAAGGTTTTCAGCAGAATCTCAGAGGGGTCTCTGACCTACAAATAATTGTGACTATGAATCCCAGTCTAATCTCTTTATCTTAAAGATGAAGGAGCAATATCAGATGGCAAAGTGACTTGCTTAAATTCACACAGCAGTCATTGGCTGAGCTGGGACACAAACCTTGGCCTCTGATTCTTATTGAGGGCTCTTCTCCTGGGTCACCAGGACCCAATTTTGCCCTGTCATTGACCTTTTCCCAAGTTAAAACCTGAAGGAAAATCAGGCATTAAGATCATAAGTGCCTTTTTTATTATCATATTCCTTGAAAGAACTTTAAATAGCTGATAGATTTAGATGTAATTTGCCAGTCTTTTGTTGTTGTTACCATTTTTAATGGAATCTGGAATCAGAAAGATATAGAATTTAATCTCACCCAGGAATATTCCCAGAATAGAACCAAGTTGCAAATAATGTTCAGATTATTAGAAAAGAAGCAGCCTTTCTCTGTGCCATGCTCAAACCTGAGACAAGATTCTGGGAGACACAGAAAACATATCATGGTCTAGTCTGGGAAATGAGACCTAGGAGTCATCAAGGAATAGGAGTTAAATACTATAAAGTAATAAAACCCCCGCTGTGTGTTAGGCACAGGAGAGACACAACTACAGATCAAATGAGGATGAAGGTCAAGGGGTAATGATGTACACATAAATGAACTTATTCTGTGAATATGTGTTACAAACCAGTACTACAAATAATACATTTGGAGAGTTCTGATATGGGAAAAAAGAGCTCCAACTCGGGAGATACTAATTTGGAGAGCTATTTATTATACAATACACTGAATAAAGGAAACAGCAAGTCTAAGTTCTATATAAGAAAACTATTTGCAAAATACAATTAACAGCCATTCATTTTCTGAAGGTCTACTACATACAAAAGAATGGTTTCAGTGGCCCTATAAAGATTATGTTGTAGAGGTGCCTGGGTGGCCCAGTTGTTAAGCATCTGCCTTTGGCTCAGGTCATGATCCCAGATTTCTGGGACTGAGCCCCACATCGGGCTCCCTGCTCAGAGGGAAGCCTGCTTCTCCCTCTCCCACTCCCCCTGCTTGTGTTCCCTCTTTTGCTGTATCTCTCTCTCTGCCAAATAAATAAAATCTTAAAAAAAAAAAAAAAAAAAAGATTATGTTCTAATGGTTCCTGGTATATTGACCCTTCAGATTTTATCAAAATAATCATGCAAGATATACTTGAGGAATATAATGTATCCTATAACATGGTACAGCAGGGGACACCTGGGTGGCTCAGTCAGTTAAGCATCTCCCTTAGGCTTAAGTCATGATCCCAGGGTCCTGGAATGGAGCCTCGCATCAGGCTTCTTGCTCATTGAGGAGCCTGCTTCTCCCCCTCTCTCTGCCTGCCACTCTGCCTACTTGTACTCTCTCTCTGTCTCTCAAATAAATAAAATCTTTTAAAAAAATAAACAAAGAAAACATGATACAGCAGGGCCCATCATCTCTCAGACTGAAAATGTGCTTTCCATTTCCCAAAATGCTTTCATATGTATTTGTTTAATCTTCTTGTCATTCATTTATATATATATTTTTAAAGATTTTATTTATTTGACAGAGAGAAACACAGTGAGAGAGGGAACACAAGCAGAGGGAATGGGAGCAGGAGAAGCAGGTCTCCTGCCATGCAGGGACCCCGATGCGGGGCTTGATCCCAGGACCCTGGGATCATGACTTGAGCCGAAGGCAGACACTTAATGACTGAGCCACCCAGGTGCCCCCTTGTCATTCATTTATAATGCCTAGATATACATTCATACACTTAGGGTCATAGAGATCAAGAGACGTATCAATTTCATTCAGAATGAAAGCTAAACACATTATCATGACCTGAACTCACCTTTAATCTATCCCTTTGTACTTCATCTGAAGTAGATTACATATAGGAAGTACAGTTAGTTAATCTCTGTTTTAATATGGTGACTGGTCAGTTAACATAAACTGCAAATCAACACATGGTCATTTCATTAAATACCCTATTGCTTAGGGAAGCATTTTTCTGGAGAGGATTAAATGTGTGATATGCTTCTCTCTTCATCATACACAGAAATAAGGGCAGCATGTTTATGTGATATTCATAACTATTTGTGAGTACTGTATATCTTATGTATATTTTTATTATGATACATTTCACCAAAGCTCTTGTTCAAGAGTAAACCCTAGGTAAAAGATGGAGCAGTAAATACAGAGGAGAAGGTTGGGGAGGAGGAGCACTTACATACTGTTTGTTAGAAATGTGAATTCAAAATAATATCTTTGGAGAGTAGTTTAGTCTTACTTAAAATGTAGAGTACCCACATCTTTGTCAGTAAGTATGAGGTAGGAGCCAGAATTCTGTGAGAATCCTACTACTCAGCCTAGGACGAGAATCACTGTGATGGACTGAAAGCCTCTTTTGCCCTCTATAGTCAAGTGCCCTTCTAACACTCCTTTTTGCTTCTAAGCTAATGCATTCCCTATGAACTCAGAAATAGAGTTAAATTTCTAAGCCTACATATAATGGAGCTAAATGTGTTGAGCAATTTCACTTCAGAAAGGGACAGAATGGCTCCCTAGCTAGCAAGACTTGACTGCCATTGATTGAACACAATAGCATGTCTAAAATAAAGAATGCATCAATCAGCAGGAGTCAGTGGTTAGCCTTAAAAGCACTAAAAATAAAATAACGAAAGGAGAGTTGCATTTACAGCCACAGAGGCTAATGCTGTCTGTGTTTTTAAAGCATGCCCATAGGAGGGTGTCCAGTGCTGGCATTTTAGAAGGCTCTGTCTTCCAGGCAGGGTAGTCTTCTATGGAAGCAATGATCTCTATAGGCTACCATAGCCTAATGCCAATATATGCCCAATGGCATAGGCAAATCATTCAGCTCTGATTCCGATCTCACAGAGAAACCTCAGACAACAATAGAACTTCTTAACAAGGAGAAATGACCCCGACTAGATGTAAAGAAGGTAGGAGTGAGTTGTGGAGCTATCTAGAAGACTGTTCCAGGCAAATGGCAAGAATTGTAAATGCTTTGTCTGAAGCATGTCTATCATGGTCAAAGGACAGCAATGAGCCTGGAGTGTCAGGAATGAGGCAATAGTAGGAAGTAAGCTCAAGAACTGAACTCAGGCTGGGAGGAGGAGGAGATGGACAATATAGGACCTCAGGGGACATTATAAGCATTTTAGCTGTTATTCTGGGAAGTTACTGACAGGTATTTTTGGTGTCTTTGTTTGTTTGTTTGAGTAGAGGAGCAACATGTTCTGATTTTCAAAGCATTTTTAAAGACTCACTCTATGGTCCAAGATATAAAAGCTTAGATGTCACCACTCTATTTTAACAAAGAAAAAGCTGAACAAGCTGAACAAAATCAACAACTCTTCTTAGAGTTGCATTAGAGAAGCAGAGTCACAGAGTAAACCACTGCCAAAATATGGAAACATAGAAAGGTGGATATAGAGGAACACAGCTTGCTGGAGCAGAAACCCATATGGAAACCAGTGCCAGGGTAAGAGAACCTGAGCTAATATTAATTGATGAATGCCTAAAGGCTCAGTGTGGACAAGACGGGTAGATTAAAAACTCCAAGGGCAGGAGAGTAACTGTTTATGGCCCTCACAGTTCTCTCCTGGAGCTCTACTAGGTTCTCACAGTAAAAATCAGAGAAAAACCTCATGCTTTTGAAAAGGAAGGAAGATACATTTATATTGATAATATGTGTATGATTTTAGATGTGTCAATTATTTTGACATGCATTAGAAAATGAGATATTCTGACCTCTCTAAGAACTCCTATAAAATAAACAGCAAATTTAAAAACTTGAAGAGCTTTATAACCTAATAAGATAGCAATAATGGTCATTTTCAAAAACACCACTTGATTCTTCTTAACAAGGACTGCTCTCAGGAGGTTTTTACCAGAGCCTAACCTTCTGGGATTATATCAAAGACTAACCTACCTGGGGGGAAATACTGAATTCCATCCCCTTTAGCCATCCCATCCCACCTAAGTGGGGAGGAGGGGGACCGAGAAGCACTGGTGGGGTTTCCAGTCCACAGGCACAAGCTCACTAAAATGATGAGACCTTTTTATAGACCAAGAACACTTCCTCCCTACCCCTTACCACCATGTTACTAAAGATTTGTTTACAACAGTTCCTTTTACCCAGTACATCACGTTCACCTTTTCACAAAAATTATAAGGCACCTACAGGCAAAAAACACAGTTTGAAGAGACTAAACAAACATCAGAACCAGAGTCAGATATAACAGGAATGTTGGAATTATCACACCAAGAATTGTGTTTTAAACTATAGTTAATATGCTAAGGACTTTAATGGAAAAAATAGATAACCTGTAAGAACAGATGGACAATGTAAGGAGAGAAATGAAGATTCTAAGGAAAAATAAAAAAGAAATACTGGAGATCAAAAACATTGTAACAGAAATGAAGAATATCTTTGACAGGCTCATTAGCAGACTGGACATGGATGAAGAAAGAATCTCTGAGCTTGAAGATATGACAAGAGAAAATTCCAAAACTGAAAAAACAAAGAGAAAAATACAAAAAAGAATATGCAAGAACTGTGGGACATCTATAAAAGATGTAACATAGAGGTAATGGGAATACTAGAATGAGAAAAAAGAGAAAGAAATAGAGGCAATATCTGAAGCCATAATAACTTGAGAATTTCTCTCTAATTAACATCAGGCACTAAACCATAAATCCAGGAATTCCAAGCAGGAAAAATGTCCAAAATACTACACCTCTCTATATAATATTCAAGCTACAGAAAATCAAAGATAAAGAAAAAAAAAATACTGAAAGACCCAAGGGGAGAAAAAAATCTTGCCTACAGAGGAATAGAACTAAGAATCACATCCAACTTCTCCTCATAAACTATGTGAGAGAGGAGTGAAGAGTAATATTTAAAATGTTGACAGAAAAAAAACTCAGCAACCTATAGTCCTATACACTGTGAAATTATCCTTCAAAAATGAAGGAGAAATAAAAACTTACTCAGACAAACAAAAATTGAGTGAGTTTATTGCCAGTAGACCTGCCTTGCAAGAAATACTGAAATTCTTTAGACAGAAGGAAAGTAACATAGATCAGCAACATGGATCTAATAACGAAAGAGTTAATCTCATCATCATCAATGAAAGAGTAAATGAAGATAAAATAAAAACCTTAACTCCTCTTATTCTTAGTTGATTTAACAGCTAATGTTCCCAAGTAATAATAGCAATAATGTATTCATTTATGTATGCTTATGTATATATGTTTACATATATATGTTTATGCATGCTTATATATAAGTGAAATAAATGACAGTGATGATATAAGGTACAAGACAGAATAAGATTATTGCACTATTATTATAAGGTACTCACACTATCTGTGAAGTGGTATAGAGTTATTTGAAAGTAGACTTGGATTAATTGTAAATGTATATTGCAAATTCTAGGGCAACCACTAAAAAATTTTTTTTTTTTATTTTTTTATTTTTTTAAAGATTTTATTTATTTGACAGAGAGAAACACAGCAAGAGAGGGAACACAAGCAGAGGGAATGGTAGCGGGAGAAGCAGGCTTCCCGCAGAGCCGGGAGCCCGATGCGGGGCTCGATCCCAGGACCCTGGGATCTGACCTGGGCTGAAGGCAGACGCGTAACGACTGAGCCACCCAGGTGCCCCAAATTTTTTTAAAAGTATAACCAGCAAGCTAAGAAAGGAGAGAAAATAGAATGATACAAAATGCTCCAGAGAAAAAGTGGAAGATTAAAAATAGAGACCAAGAACAAGGGCAACAAATAGAGTGTGGTATGTATTAATATATAAGACCCAACTATGGATTGTCTATAAGAAATTTCTTTAAACAGGGGTAGCTGGTGGCTCAGTTGGTTAAGTGACTGCCTTTGGCTCAGGTCATGATCTCAGGTGCTGAGCCCTCCATTGGGCTCCCTGCTCAGCCAGGAGTCTGCTTTTCCCTCTGCCTCTCCCCACCTCCCCTGCTCATGCTTTCTCTTACTCCCTCTCTCTCTTTCTCTCTCAAATAAAATAATAAAATCTTTAAAAAATTTTCTTTAAATATAGAGATATGTACAGATTAAAATTATAAATGGGTGGAGAAAATATATTTTGTTGACATTAATCAAAGAAAGCAGGAGTAGCCATATTACTTTTTCACTAGCTAGACCCCAATACCTGATCTTAACTGCCCACCTGTTTGTACTCACTCACAATTGGTCCCACATTTTTGTTTAAACTCTTTTTTCCAGCTTATCTCTAAACTCAGGCAAATGGAAAGCAAAACTGCCCCTTGAGACAGAGTGCCTGCCCAGATCACCCAGACCCGTTTGAGTGTAACCCCAACTTGGGCCTGCACAGATGGACCATGGAGTGACCTGTAGAATGACCAACAATTACACTTACCTCATTGTAATACTAAAATCTCTGCCCAAGGAGTACAAGCCTCATTTACATTATATATAATGTATGTATAGGCATATTTCCAGAAGGCACAGCCTTAGGCCTGCCTCTACATATGGTGACAAGGCTCCAAATATTTATCCTAACCTTAAATAAAAGAAATGCATCCACCTTTGTTCAGGGAATCATGTCTTTAGAAGTTATTCCTGTGATCTCCTTATTTGCTGCAAAAATAAAGTTGATTTTGTGCGTCAACTCCACCTGGTGTATCTGTAATTCACCAAGGAGGGAACTCATGTTGGTTTGATTATGTTTTCAGACTGTATAGACTTCAAAGCAAGGAAAATTATCAGAAATAAAGCAGGGTATTATACCTGATAAAACTACAATTGAGATAAAACCCAACTCTATATTCCCTAATGCCTGAACCGAGACAAGGAAACACAACTGACAAAAAGCTCACAATGTTTAAGACCACTTTCACATAAAACTTAACCACATCTCTCTCTCTCTTTTTTTTAAGATTTTATTTATTTGACAGAAACACAGCGAGAGAGGGAACACAAGCAGAGGGAATGGTAGCGGGAGAAGCAGGCTCCCTGCTATATAGAGAGCCCGATGCGGGGCTGGATCCCAGGACCCTGGGATCGTGACCTGAGCTAAAGGCAGACACTTAATGACTGAGCCACCCAGGCGCCCCTTAACTGCATCTCTTAAGTAAGCTTTAACATTTCCTGAAAAACAGACTTTATTTTCTTGTTTAAATCGTTAAATTTTTTCAGTTCTGGAACAATGCCTTAAGAGCATAGATGCTCAGTTCATTTTAAGTGAAGAAATAACTGACTTCAATCTCACTTTCATTAAAAGTATTTCCCAAAGTATACATAATTTTCAACCTAGTCATTTTTTTTTTTCAGATGAATGCAATTCTGCCCCACCAATTTAAGTCATATCTTCTATGGCAGAAAAAGTAGATTGTTCTTGGTCTGAAGTTAGTTTGTTCTTCTCAGTCTCCTATACTTTTTTAGATTACCAATCTAGACTTACTTGGCAATTACAATTCAAGAAAATGAGTAGTAAATCTTAAAGATGTAAACAAGAAATGGTACTTGCTCCAGTATATAATGTTGCTCTGATCCCCAAACGCAGGTAATTAATCCCATTGGGTATATATCTTTTGCAACAAATGGATTTAAATACTGTGGTCTCCCCAGTGTTTCTCTTATTACTTAAAATTTTCTTTTATTGGAAAGTGCTAATCCTGTTGAATTGCTAGTTAACATCCGGTCTCAAATTCTGCTCAGTTCTCTCCATATCCTGAGGCTGTTTTCCTCCACTTTGTCTGTGGAGGGCCTCAGCTCAGTTTGCTTCTCATTATGCAGCTTGCTGCCGCCAGGAAGCTTCTGAATGACGACATTGTTCTGCCGTTTCATCCTCTGCGGACCCAAGGACATGCAGTTCACACTCAGCCTTGCAACTGTTTTGCTCTGACCCTGCTTTTCTGTTCATTTACCATTGTTTTCGTAGGCATTCTTGTTCACAGGCAGCTTAACTCTCGGACCATCCCTTTAAATAACAGCACTTCATTGTACTGCCATGGGGCTCACTGACCTACTTTCTTCTTTGATGTGCTGCCCTACAGTTGGTCTGTTCCACTTGTCTCCCATATGTAAAATCACAGTATCTCTTCTTTTTACATATCTTTAGCAAACTCTCTTTAGATGAGCTGATACCATTTTATTTCTTTCTTCTTAAATTTTATTAAGAATACTTGATGCAGGGGCCCCTGGGGGGCTCAGTGGGTTAAAGCCTCTGCCTTCAGGTCATGATCTCAGGGTCCTGGGATGGAAGCCCCGCATGGCATCAGGCTCTCTGCTCAGCGGGTAGCCTGCTTCCCCCTCTCTCTCTGCCTGCCTCTCTGCCTGCTTGTGCTCATTCTCTCTGTCAAATAAATAAATAAAATAAAATAAAAAGAGAATATTTGATGCAAATGAGTATACTCATTATAGGGGTAGTAGCAATTTTATATAGTTTATATGACGAAGAAAAAAATAAATTTTTTTGCTTAAAATTGTAACTTTCTGCTATTTCTATCCTATGATATTCAAATGTAATAACTAGGAAAAAAAGTATTCACTTACCTAATTTCCTCAGTTTCTCAACACTTATTGAAAAAAATTTCTTTCCATTATCAAAATTGGAACCCCTCGAACCTGCTCAGACATTATAAGTCAATTGCTCTAAAATCGTAGCTTTTGAATTTTCAAATTCTTCTCTTAAAAAAGTAAACAGTCTTAGTTTCAGTGTATACACATTGCACTCAATTTATAAAAATCTGTTATCTTTGTGTTAGAAAACTTCTAAAATTATTAATAAAAATTAAAGTTTTTCAAAACCCATGTTGAATTTCATTTAAACCTACGATTTGAGAGGAAGAATTCTCTTGAAATATGTTTATGACTTATCACACCCCAAAATGATATAAAGTCATTTCAGTTTGTTCTCCAAATTTACTGCACATCTCTTTAACTTATCTGAGTTCCTTATTTCTATTTCTCCCTCAAATCATAGAAACTACTCTGAGGAAAAAATATAAAGATATCTGATAAGGTAATCACTAGATTTTTAGAAATAACATAAAATTATTGAGAATAAACAGCACTTTTACTTTTGGTTTGATACATTGACGAGAAATAAGTTTCTCATTTACTAACACAAGGCAGCAGCATCTCTTGCACAAAATGCCAGAAGATCATTTGTCTAAATCTAAACCTTATACAAAATTGGCAATGAATTAAACTTTTAATATTTCTCCAAATGAGTTCATATATACACTCACAGATATATTTACTGACAAATTTATGGACAATTTTTAAAGGTATATCTCATTAAACTTCACACATATTTGACTACTGGATCATTCTATCTGGATTATGCCACGAATTATTCCTTTTTTCAATATAATTATGAATAATTCAATTGTACCATATCACAAGTTTTGTTGTGTCAAATGAAAATATTGACAAATCTATCCTTTTTGCAATTCTGTTTTGGCATTACTTCAGTTGTTAACACAGGGAACCTCAGAAAAGGAGCCTGGTCAGGCCCCCTTGTTAGCCGGAGGGTTTATTAAGAAAAACATATAAACCAATGGACACAGAAGAATAGCCGGTGCTCCTGGTCTATTTCTCTTGTAGTCCCTTCCCCATATAACTATTAGCTCAGAGAGCTGCTGTCCCTTAAGTACGATTCTGCTGTAAGAAAGCACATTTTCTCAATCACAGAAGCACAAGGGTTGAAAGAACTTTAAAAGGTAGTCTTGAGGGGCGCCTGGGTGGCTCAGTCGTTGAGCGGCTGCCTTCGGCCCAGGTCAGATCCCAGGGGCCTGGGATCGAGCCCCGCATCGGGCTCTCTGCTCTGCAGGAAGCCTGCTTCTCCCTCTACCATTCCCTCTGCTTGTGTTCCCTCTCTCACTGTGTTTCTCTCTGTCAAATAAATAAAATCTTTAAAAAAAAAAAAAAAAGGTAGTCTTGAATTTAAACAGCAGCCCAACTTTCCCCTAACACACACGCACACACCATCACTACCACCACCATCATCATCATACGAAGATGTGAAAACAAGACCTGTTTTCTGAAGTCTCACGGCAAGTAGCAGTTAATCTAGAACACAGGTTGGGAGACTTTCATTCCATCTTCTCTGAATCATACTGCACCAGACACAGACAGTGCCTGGGAATTCCAGCAGAGTTCCCTTTCCTGCCTTCTCTTACCTAACTATGATCTAGTTGCCTGATGTCCACTAAGAGGTAAATCACGAAGAGGTAAAATATTCCATGGTGTGTGGAAGCTGGGCCCTTGAGATACTCTAATGAATGTTCAGTGACATTGAAATGGACTGTTACTGTAATAATTTAGGCATATTATATTCTACTTCTATAAGCTGACCTAAAAAATACCACTTCTGGCATTGATTCTGTGAATTTTTAGATCCAGATCTCTTAGAAGTCAATTTTCAGGACACAATCCTTTTTTATAATTGGGGGCTGCATGTTGTGGAAATTTGCCAATAGAACTATCAGAATATAATTAGAAGTAAGCAGAAATAAGAATTACAATTTTCTAAGTTTCTTTTATTTTTTTTTTAAGATTTTTATTTATTTATTTGACAGAGAGAGAGGTCACAAGTAGGCAGAGAGGCAGGCAGAGAGAGAGGGGGAAGCAGGCTCCCCGCCGAAAAGAGAGCCCGATGTGGGGCTGGATCCCAGGATCCTGAGATCATGACCTGAGCCGAAGGCCAGAGGCTTTAACCCACTGAGCCACCCAGGCACCCCAATTTTCTAAGTTTCTAAGGAAGATATATTTCTCAACAAATAATATTACCTCCCAGGTATTCCTGATTGGTTCTTATATAATGGGTATCTATTGATTAGTCTTTTCAGCAATGCTCTCTACCTTTCCCTGTTTACAGGGAATGACTCCTTTCCACTCACTTTCCTTCAGGAACCACTCCTAACACGCATAACCATCAACACTGCCTGGTTCTCATGTTACGTTGCCTTCTGGCCCTCATGCCAAGATGATGGGCACTTGACCCATGCTGGGCCAATCATAATCCCTCCCCCATGATTTTGCTATCTGAAACCAAGTCACTAGATGAGAGTTTTGAAATTATAGGTGATGTAAGATGTTAAACTTGTTTGCTCTTGATGAACGTATTTCCTCCATGAGGAGAGGGCTCATCTGCAGGGAGCATTGAGGACGATGAGGTTAACAGGCAAAGTGAAGGACATGGAAGACATGGAAGCCTTTGATTATCTATTTCCTGAGGCTCAGCTGTTTCCTCTCCCTTCCTAATAGTTGTTTTCCCTTAATGTAAAGTAGCTGAGTAATCTTTCAATAAATTTCCCTTTTGCCCAAACTAATTAGATTTGGGTTTTGACATGTAAAACCCAAAGTGACCTGAATAGTCTATTCTCCCTATCTTATATCTTCCCTGGAAGCTTCTTTTAGCAGGGAAGACAGAAAAGAGAAATGGAAGGCAACTGGGGTACCTCTTTTCTGTTCTTTCTTTTTTGCCTCTACTTCCAGCTTTGAATATAATATATGATGAGCTGAGAACCAGACAAAAATGGGAAATATTCCATTATGTCTCAGGAGTGTTCAGATTAAATCTAAACCTTAGACTCATTACTTGAACTAAAGTAATGGAGAAAATTTGAGGGAGTTTTTACAAAATCAGTAATTATTTCCTTACGCGCAAGGCAACTTTTGAAGGATGGATATCACAGACTTGCAGGTCAGAGGTCAAAATCATTACAACTTATATCATGCTTGCTTTGGTTCCTGAGGCAATAATTTTATTACGACAAAACCCTGAACATTTGTGGTCCACTCTCCTTGTATGGATTTGTAAATAACCAGATGACAGAATTTGAGCGGTTCTAAAATGTTTTGCCCAGAATTACCACAACTTAGGCTCTATAATGCTTAAAATTTGTCAGTTTTCTCAGATTAAACACCTATTTTGGTAAATAATGAAGACATATGAGATATTGATATACATGATGTCATAGCACATTAAAAGTAATCTCTTAAAGACTCTAGAAAAACATAGCAAAGAAAAAGTTTTTAAATACCCCAGTTAGCTCTCGAGCTTCCTCCTTATCATTATTTCAATTTGGCTTTGAAATACACATAAATATAGGATCTACAATTTTTGATGCCATACTTTTGCTGTTATTCATCTATGTTTTCCCACTCACCTAGTTTACCCTTACATTACGATCTCAGCCAAGTCTAGGTAAAATTAAAGTTTGGCTAATATATGGCTTACTTCAACTTCCTGGTGGAACATTTAATCTGTCTTAGGGTAGAAGATTACTTTGGAAGTTTCCTTTTCTTTCCTTTCTTCACACCTTCATCCTATATTATCAATGTTTATGATTAACACTGGCTAACTAAAATGGACCACTGTTCTGCTTTTCCTATTATTTTCTTGATTCTAATTCTATCATCCTTTTTATTAATAGTAATAATATATTATAGCGCTTCTCAATTTTTCAGGACAATAAACATATTTTTCTATTCTTAACATAATGCTGAAACGTGTGAAGGACTACTGCTATTATTCTCATTTCACAGTTGGAGAAATTATGCCTGCCAATAATTACACGAGTTGCCCAAGATCCCTTAGCAAGACAGTATCAGAATTAGCATCAGAACTCAAAATTCCCAAATTTTAATCTAGTTCTTTTTCTACCAGGGCATCCACCTTCTCATTCCCTTTGGGTCAAGATCTCATTATTTGAGTTACAAGTTCTTCCTAATTGAGTTCCTTCCTCCATTCCTTTGAGACATAATATGATGAACATTTTAACATTTTTTTTCCTGGAGAGTTTGTATTCTTTTCTCACACCCCTGAAAAAAGTTCAAATAATGGCTATAGGTGAGATGATATAGGAAATTAGGACTCTGTACTGCCCCTTTACATCATAATACGTAGATAGGTTTCTGTTCTCTATTTGCAGGGCTGATGCTACTAAGAAATAAGGCAGATATTTTTCTAGGACAGTATTACTTTCAAATATTAAGTACTTTTCCCATAAATTATGGAAATGTCCTAGGAATTCCAACATCTCTTGAACTACTTCCTGTACCAACATTATTGCAAAATTGCAAATGACCTCAGTCCTGATTATTTTCCTAGAAAATATCATCACTAAAAGAATGTAGAGAGACAGATTACATCTGTTGAAGAGTCGATTACTAGAACCAAATTTTTCATGTTTTTTTCCCTACAAAGTTATTTTAGGAAGTTTATTATGATCTCCCAACTACTTTTAGATATTTGTTCTTAGGTTAATACTCTGTACACAAATAACTGTAGATTCGTGTGTGTTGGGACAGAACAGCGTGTACTTTCTGTTACATAACAAATACCATCATAAGAAACCACATCCATCATATTTGAAGAAAATCCAAAATTAATGGGCATTTTTTTTCTATTTCCATTAGTCAAGAAGTCTACAAATTAAGAACAGATTGTTTTCCAAAATGTGTTCATAAGGTGTTTGGAACTCAATCTATTTTTTTTTATAAGGACAGATGTAAAATATGGGGAATTTTGTTTTATTTTTCTAGATTACTGACATACAAATCCTCCAGAGGAAAAGACCTACATTTGCTTTTTTGATCAATTCATCAGTCACAGAGGCTGGGGCTTTGGGGCCTGGGCTACCAGTTGGCATCTAGGATTCAGAGAAAAATGTACAGTTATCAAGCATATGAAAGGAAAGGGAAGCTTCTGCTTTTAGAAGAGAAGGGGCAGAATCAGAAGGGCCTGGGCAAGGCTGAGGTAAGGGAAGGGGAGAGGATGCTATCTGTTGGAGTGCTTGAGAGGTAGAGATACCTAGAAAGACAGCAACGTCTCATAAGAATTTTGAGAGTTTATGTTGGAATATTTGATATTAGACCCTCTCCTCATTTTATCTCGTGAAATTGTCAGTAAATTCTGCATTGCTCTTTATACCTGTGTGCAATATATATACTTGAAGGATCAGGAAAAAAAATGGGAAGACATAGTTTGGATTTCATGATAGTTACTTCAGGAAAGGCTTCAGTGCCTATTCAACCCATAAAGATCCAGAAATGCAAAACCAGCAGATCCATTTTAAGCCAAATCAAGACCGGCCTTGTTTCTGTAACCAAATATATTCCAAGTTATGATGGGAGGGCCCAGAAACAATTCTCTCTCTCTCTCTCTCTAAACATGTTTATTGACTATTGAGGGGAATTTTTTTTATATTTTTTTAAATTTTATTTTATATTTTCAGTGTTCCAAGATTCATTGTTCACGCACCAAACAATTTTCTCAAGTCCTGTTATTTCCCATAGATGGAGTAAAGGGTTGAACGGCACTCTTAGTCCCAGTAGTAAACTAACTTTTTATTCTCATGTCAATTCACTCAAAACTGGTTTGGGGTTGGTGGGAAGGAGAGAATTCTCATCGTTTGGGCTTTATGTATGAGTGATTCCTCACTGTGTGTTTCTTGTGATGTACTGCAAACCACATCAGAATAGACAATGGGATACAGGTGCGCGTACATGTACAGGAGTAAATGCGTGTTAATTTTATCTACCTCTTGGGGACGGTTGATTAACACTTCAAGGTCATCAATCAGGACTAACACTCCAAGGAGAGCTAGTTAGCATTAAGGACCCTAATGGAAAAGCCACTTGAGAGGAGCACCATTTGTAACTCCAATCAATATAAGAAAGTTTATTAATTAGTATATAATACGCTAGGAATAATTTTTCTTCAGGGAAATGAGTGTTAGTCAAGACATTTCTACTGGCTAGATACACTGAATGGGCACACTCGCATTTTGCATGAGTAAGGCTGAGTATCCAGTAAGCATATATTGTTCAAAGTAGAATCCAGGGAGTCCAATCTGTTCTGTGTGCAGTCTTCGTACACATGGTTCTGCCTGGAAATTTAAATTAATCCTGCTGTCCCCCTTGCCTTGGGTAAACCATTCATGCAAGCTGCCTGTTGGAGAACTTAAAAGGGCAGAAAGCTGAAATTCACTGAGATTTCAGAACAACGTGTATGGTTCTGAGGGAAGGAGTTGCTTGTTAATGCTTGTTTGTATATGTGGCAAAATTAGCAGCCAGCCATACTGATTATCTGAAGGAAGGAAATCGCAGTAAAGGAAACTGAAAATGTAAAGGCATAGAGACTGGAGGGAGCCTGACCTATTTAAGAAAAAAGAAGAGGGCCAGTGAAAACAAAAAATAGGAGTGTATTTAAAGCCAAGTGGAGATTGTGAATGGAGGTCAGAGGATGGGAGTCTCCAGCTCATGTAGGGCCTGACTAGCCATGGTGAGGAGTTTCATCTACTTCTAAGGATACTGGTAAATCCTACCTGAACACAAATTACTCGTTAGTTGAATATTATCAGTATTGTGGATTGCAGACACATTTGCCCAAAGAGGCCAGGCAGGATGAAGCAGCCTTACTATGAAAAAGAGTAGCTCAAGTTCAATAATAAATGGTGACTGACAGTAGACTTAAAGTGTTGAGGATATCATAGTGAATGGGTAGGACTTTGGCAAATGAAGATCATATGCTTTATCTTGTGAGCCTACGTCCTGGAGGGTGGTGGTGAGGGGACAGCCTCAAATCAGATCCAGGTGACTGCTGTCATGCAAAGATGAGTCAAGTATTGCCACATTCTCCTGCTTTCTAAGACAAGTCTTAGAAACATCTGAAACTGTGAGTTAAATCTAGTGTTTAAATGACAGCATCTTATTAAAAAGAAAATGAACTATTATATGAGATGAACAAATGATGAACTTTAATAGGGCTTGTGAGCCATTTAAATAGGGCTTGTGAGTTACTCCACAAATAACATCTGATCAATACAGTGAATGTTTAACTTTCAGTATATATGAAACCTTACCTTTCTTGTAAGTTGCAGCTTAATTATTCCTAATTCACAGGTAAAAAAAGAAAATCTTTCTTTTTTAAAAAGATTTTATTTATTTATTTGACAGAGAAAGAGAAAGATCACAGAGGGAAAGGGAGAAGCAGAGTCACTGATGAGCAGAGAGCCCAATGTGGGACTCGATCCCAGGACCCTGAGATCATGATCCGAGCCAAAGGCAGATACTTAACCGACTCAGCCACCCAGGTGTTCCCTAAATAAAATCTTTCAAGCTAATCCCAACAATTTTTTTAAATTGTACAATCCAACATCTATTTATTTCAACAAGTATTTATTGAGTGCCCACCATATTCTGGGTGCTTGGAATATATGAATGAACAAAAGATAAGCATCTCTGCCCCTGTGAACTTTACAACCCTGGGGAGACATTTCCATTTGAGGATAAGTGGGAAGAGTAGGAAATGAAAAATTCACAAAAGAGACTGAGGGTGGAGAGGTAGAGAAGACAAATGATAAATGTAACAAATACATGAATTATGTAGTGTTGTAGAAAGTAACCAGTGCTGCAGAGAAAAGAAAAACAGAGCAGGGTAAGGAGGACTGGGAGTGCTGGTGGTCTTGGGAGGATTCCCACACACCTCCTTAATTCCAGTCTGCTCAGGGATCTGCCTCTGCCTTCTGTCTAGAACTTCATTCTCTCCTCTCTCTACTGCTTTCTTCCACTCGGTTTGTAAAACGTACTCAACTATCTTCTATCCTAAAAGTAAGCAAATAAGCACAAACCTCCTTTAACCATCTGTATTCCTCTTGCTTGTATCTTATCCTGAAAGAAAGGAGCTGTCTATGCAGTTGAGCCCACTTTCTCACCTCCTGTACACTCAACCACCTACTCTGATATAATTTCCATTCCAATCTCTTCACCAAAATTGTTTGTACTGACCTTTGACTGACCTAATCCAACTGGTGTTCCTCAAGCTTTAACCTAATTTCACCATTCCTCAGCCTTGCCACTCCTTCTTGAGGATTCAACTTCTCTCGCCTTCTGAGAAATCATTCTACTGGTGGTCCCTGTGCTGTACTTAATTAGTCCTCCTTCTCAGTCATCTTTGTGTTCTATTTTTCTGCTTTTACTAACTTCTTCTTAAATGTCAGTATTTTCCTGATGTAATTTATTACTTCTTTAAAATAAAAAAAAAGTCCTCTACCAACACAGGCACTACAAACTCAATATATCCAAAACTATATACTCATTTATTCTCTTTTAATATTGATCTTGGTTAACTGCTTTCAGTATTTGTCTCTGGGAAAGAAAGGTAAAACTTTTGAATTATTTGATCTGCCCTGGGAAACAGGTTACCTATTTTTATTTTCAAATTTTAAAGTTTTTATTTTTTAAATAATGGTTTATGTTTCTATGTAACTATGAAGACCATGTATGTTTGACTAGAGAATTTGAGTGTTAAAAATTTAGTATGCGGCTTTACGTGTTATGAGAAACTTACCAGTTATCACCTGACTTTCAAAACCTGGCATATTACCTAAATTTATTCTTAGAGAAATTAAGATTATATTGCCATTTCTGGGAGACTGCCTTTAGAATGTTTTTTGTTTTTTTTTTATCTATTCATCCTACACTGTCTTTTCAAATAAGATTCAGTGTAAATATAAAGCACAGAATTTAAAGAAACTGAACTTGTCTAGTCATCATAGGTTAGAGCAGAAAGAAATTTTCATCTGGTTTTCATCTGTTATAAACACCAAATGTCACCCAATTTACTACTTGTTTAAGGTTGAAAAAACACCCTTTACCCATCAACTTCCCGCAGTCTTAAGAAAAGTATATTCAACTACATAGCTTCATCTCTCTCTTTCTCTCTCTGTCACACACACACATACAATTTATAGTTCAAGGGAATTGTTTAAAAGTAATTTGACATAATATCAGGTGACAGAATGAATTTTGGCTTGGGTTTTTCCACTGCTACCTAATTAGAATTTGTATTTATCTTTATATGAAGTATTTTTTTGGATAGTTCTGTTAAGTCTTGAGAGACAATAATGTCCAAATGGAATATATATACTACACATGTACGCTAAAGGAAAATCAATCCATTTCTTCTTGAGAGACTAATTATTTGTACTTGAAATGATTTGCTTTTGGTCAGATGTTCAAATGGAAATCAAATTCAGATGTGTAATTTATAAATATATGAGTATTAAGAGAGAATATACTATAAGCATATAAAAATGGAATAGATTTAAATAAATATAAATTATTTTAAAATATTTGTGCTATTAGAAGATAATGCTGGGCACAGATTTAAACTAAGGAAACTTATTTACCTAGACAATGAAATTATTCAATCTAATTTTCAGAGACTGATATGTACTATTATTCATTTAGTTAGTAAAATATTATATATAGCTAAGAATAGTACGAAATTAATTAGAATATAGTGATGATTGCTGTGGTTAAATGAAACTGCCAACTGGTTATTTACTATGTTGCTCTGTGACTATTTTTATATACTTTAACTAATTCTTTATGCTGTGCTAATGAAAATGAGACAATCTATAGAAATATCTGTGTCTTCTTGCATTTATAAAAAGACAAAAAATTGTCCCCATTTTTAAACTGGATTATTTCTTTTTGTGTGTTCAGTGTTACACATTCTTTTTACATTTTGGATACTAACTCTTTATCAGATATGTTATTTGTAAATATCTTCTCCTATTCCATAGGTTGCCTTTTAGTTCTGTTGACTGTTTCCTTCACTGTGCAGAAGCTTTTTATTTTGATGAAGTCCCAACAGTTTGTTTTTGCTTGTTTCTTTTGCCTTAGGAGACATATCTAATAAGAAATTGCTACTGCCAATGTCAAAGAGGTTACTGTCAGTGTCCAGGATTTTGATGATTTCCTGTCTCACATTTAGGTCTTTAATCCATTTGGAATTTATTTTTGTGTATGGTGTAAGAGAGTGGTCCAGTTTCATTTCTTTGCCTAAACAGACATTTTTCCAAAGAAGACATACAGATGGCTAACAGACACATGAAAAGATGTTCAACATCACCAATCATTAGAGAAATACAAATCAAAACTATAATGACCTATTCACCTCATACCAGTCAGAACTGCCAAAATTAACAACACAGGAAAGAACAGGTGTTAGTGAGAATGCAGAGAAAGGGGAACACTCTTGCACTGTTGGTGGGAATGCAAACTGGTGTGGCCACTCTGGAAAACAGTACAGAGGTTCCTCCAAAAGTTAAAAATATAGAACTACTCTACAATCCAGCAATTGCAATACTAGGGGTTTACCCAAAGTAAACAAAAATACTGATTTGAAGGGATACCTGCAGCCAGGTGTTTATGGCAGCATTATCAACAATAGCCAAATTACGGAAAGAGCCCAAATGTCCATCAACTGATGAATGGATAAAGTATGTACACACACACACACACACACACACACACACACAAACACACACACAATGGTGTTTTAGTCATAAAAAAGAATGAAATCTTGCCATTTGCAATGATGTAGATGGAGCTAGAGAGTATTATGCTAAGTGAAATCAGTCAGACAGAGAAAGACAAACACTCTATGACTTCACTCATATGTGGAATTTAAGAAACAAAATTATCATAGGGGGGAAAAAGAGAGAAGCAAACCATGAAACAGACTCTTAACTACAAGGAACAACCTGAGGGTTGCTGGAGGGGGATGGGTATTAAAGAGGTCACTGGTTGTGATAAGCACTGGATGTTGTATGTAAGTGATGAATCATTAAATTCTATATCTGAAACTAATATTGCACTATATGTTAACTAACTGGAATTTAAATAAAAACTTGAAAAAAAGAAACAAAACAAGTAAACATAGGGGGAAAATAGGAAAGAGAGGCAAGCCAAAAAACGGACTCTTAATTATAGAGAACAAACTATGGTTACCAAAGGAGCGGTGGGCAGGGGGATGAGTTAAATGGGTGATGGGGATTAAGGCGGGCACTCGTGATGAACATTGGGTATTGTATGTAAGTGATGAATCACTGAATTCTACACCTGAAACATTTTTTATTAACTGGAATTTCAATAAAAACTTAAAACAATAAAAAGGCAAAAAAAGCTAATTGTGGAACAAAATACACAATCCATGAACAATTATGACTATTGAGGAAATACATAAAAAGTTGATCTCAAAACTGGCAAATTTTAAATTTTCCTGGAAAAGGACTAGCTTTTCCAACTTGGAAATATGCACATTGAGCAAATATTCATTCTCATGCTTGGAATAACTTGAGACACCAGGAGACCTGAGGTAGTTGGGCCAGTTAAAACCACAAGCGAGAATTAATGTCTTCCTCTTACTACCCTTTCCAAGCTCCTGCTGAGTGGGAGGGCTCTTTAAGGATTTGGCTTTTATGTACCCAAATTTACTACTGATAGTCCTTTCCACGGCAGTATTTAGTTGTTTTTGGGTTGAGATAATCTAAACAGCCGGAATCTATTTCAGAATTATCTGGTTCTTGCAGGATATGCCTTTGCAAAAAAGCCTCCTGTTCAGAACTGGATTTTTACTGTAATCACAGAATTTAGTTTACAAAACCAAGCCATAAATGGTGTTCCTGCACAGAGCCAGTTTGACCCGGTTGCCTAAATAGAAGAAACCCCAACTACTTATTCATTCCTTTTCTCCACTATTGAGATTATCTTAATTATACACACACATACACACATATCTATATCATATCATATCATATCATATCATATCAAAAGGTTGTAGTGTAGAGGTCTAGTTCCTATTGGGTTTTTTTTAAGATAGCATAAATGAATTTAAATAAGAATTGTTATGTGCACCAAGTAACAATTCTGATTCATTTACATCAAACATGTTTATAGTGTGCTCTCTACTAGAAACCCTGTGAGCAAAATTGTTTATCTTAGTTTTGATTACATTGAAACAAACATGTAGAGCTAAGGTAAGAAACACATTACTAAGGAGCAGGGCTAAAGGAAGTCAATGTAGTTGAAACATCCATGAAGCTTTTCAGGGTAAGAGGAGTTGAGTGATAAGAAAACTGCCAAACCCTCAGTCAGTCCCCCACCAGATGTCAGTCTCTGTGTCATCATGGGAAGTCAGGCACGCATCTTCCTTAAAGCCTCACTCTGTGTCACCATCACCTTACTACTCCCCATGAACGCTGACGACCATGCAGGTGGATAAACACCACTTACGGGACAGCTGTGGATGAACATCAACAACCCTCCTCCAAACTTTATCCAACTGTGGTTTCCAGTTCAGTGACAGTTTAGAAGTCTCTTGAAATATAACTGTGGACTAGAAAATTTCTACAGCAAGAGTCCCCAAAACATGTGGAAACTATGTTTTTACCAGTCTAAAGCATGGTGGTTAGAATTGACTGAAAGTGAAATCTCTGAATAGGAAATGGAGAGTTGTTACTGTCTCCTTATTGGTTATCCCAGGAAACCATAGAGAGAAAATGTTCAAGACAGTTGCCTGAGGGAGAGAGAGCTCTGTAAAGCTTTGAATCTTCCAAATAGTCTGTCTACAATTAGAGAATGTACGTAGGTTTTAAAATTTTCAAAATACAAGTGAGGGAGAAAACCACCACAAAAGTTAAAAACAACTACTAAGAACTACTGGGAAAAAAATTTATTACTCAGAACGTAGCCAAGGAGAGCTCTCTCCACTCCCAGAGGACGGGGATAGCATCTGGACTGGGTCACATTCACAGCTTCATTTGTAGGAGCAGGTGATTCCATCACTCCATTTCTTAGCCTACGGCTATGCCCTATGGGAACTCATTAAGTACTTACTACCTTTGTGTAGCTTCTAAGGCTTTATAAATATTACTAATTTGAAGCAACAAATGAAAATACATGCTATCATAAACTATGGACTTGTGACCAAAGATTGTGTCATGATTAATAAGTCCACTTCTCATTCTCATTCTTTCATTTCATTCTTTTTTTTCTTTCCTTTTTTCCTTTCATTTCATTCTTTCATTTCATTTCATTCTTTCATTCATTTATTCAGCAAATATTCATGTAGTATACTAAGTGCTAAACTGTGTGTAAGGCTCTGGGAAGCCAGCAGTGACCCACACAGACATGATGACAGCTTATAATCATTCATAGTCCATTAATTCACTCAATGGATTATTTCTGGAGTATATACTATGGCAGACATTCTTCTGTATACTGGAATATGCAAGTGAACAAAAAAGAAAAAAAAATTCCAGGCCTTGTAGAGTTAATTTTTAGTGGCAATTTTCCAATAATAAACACCAAACATGATAAATAAATAAATGATAAAATATGCTAGAAAGATAAAAGTATCATGGCAAAACATAAAGCAGGGGAAGGGATCTCAGAAGTTCCGTTTGACTGGTTGTAATTTTAAGCATGGTAGTCCATGTAAGTTTCATTGAGAAGGTGACACATTTGAGAAAAGACTCAAAGGAGCTAGGAAGTTAGCCGGATGGATATCTAGGCAAAGAAGGTATTGGGGAAGAGAGAAATGACAGTGCAAAGGCCCTGGGGAGAATGGATGACTAGCATTTTCAAGGAAGAAAAAAGAAGGCATTGGGCTTCAAGCAGTGAGCTAGTGAGAAAGTCACAGGTGAAGAGGTCAGAGGAGTAACAGGGACCCAGATCCTGGGCTTCGCAGGTCTTATGAGAAATCTAAAGTATCACCCTTGCCAATGTAGTTAGAATAGACTATAGTGTACAAAGTTAAAACCAGACCCATTAAAAGGAAATCACCATAATCCAGGTGAAGACTACTGATAGCTTAAATGAAACTGAAATATCTTCTGAGAGGAAAGCCAATGGGATTTCTTAGTAGACTGGATGTGAAATATAAGAATAAAAATAAGTCAAGGAAGACTAAAGTTTATGCTCTGAGCAATTGGGGGAATGGAAGCATCATTAACTGGGAGGAAGAAGGTTGCAAGAGAAGCAAGTTTTATTTTTTGTTTTGGAGGGTTTTTTCCTCCTTAGTGAGGGAGTTGCTAGAGGTCTGGAGATCATGGCTTCTGTTAGGGGCATATTAAGTTTGAGGTGTCTGCTGCATATCCAAGTGACTATCCCCTTATATTTCCAAGGTGGTTTGATATGTGAACATGGAATTTAAAGGATATAAATTTTGGAATCAATTGTTCATGAAGGCACTTAGAGCCACTAGGCTGGATGACATTACCAAGGAGGTGAATATGGATAGAGCTGAGGACCCAAACTAATCGCTGGGTCATACCACCATTGAGAGGTCTGAGAGAGGAGGATAAAAAAAAAGAACTGAGAAGGCACAACCAACCAGTGAGGTGGGAGGAAAACCTGGTAGGCCATGGAGCCTGGAAGTCATGAGAGAAAGTACATCATGGAGGAGGAAGTAATCAAATGTCAAATCCTGCCAGGTAAATCTTTTGGTAATTCACCATAGTAAGGGAAAGACCAGAAAAATCATTAAAAATATGATTCAAGTCATAAAAGAACCATTTGTAAAAGACCTTCTCAGTGATATGGAGTAACTGATCACCAGTTAGTAATAAATTTTCTTTCAACTCTACAAATATTAAGTTGTGTGGTATTCATCATTTCTTGCATTGATTCATATATAAACTTTAACGGCCTAGTCTTAATGTAGAAGGTATAGTGTCAAATATACTAATATATTAATATCCTAAGGCTATCTAAACTCACCTCTGTAGAGGAAGAAAGATACATTTTTTAAAAATATTTATTTATTTGAGAGAGAGAGAGAGAGAGAGAGAATATACACAAGCAGGGAGAGAAGCAGAAAGAAGGAGAGAATCTTCAGGCAGACTCCACACTGAGCACAAAGCCTATCAAAGGGCTCAACCCTGGGACCCTGAGATCACGACCTGAGCCAAAATCAAGAGCTAGATGCTTAACTGACTGAGTCACCCAGGTATTCTGAGAAAGAAATTCTTTGTACAATTTTTAGATCACTATGGGCCTTCCAATTTGTTTGCAGAAGACTATATTCTTTACCTGACAAGAAAAATAGAAGAAAAACTTACTCTCTCAATACTACCCATCCATGAATCATGTATACATCCATGTATCAGTCACATAGTAGGTCTTACATAGATAGTTACTGTGTTAATTAATGGATTTATATGTTTATCTGATATGAGATAGATTTAGATATATTAACTGATATTTTGTGTACAAATGTAGTACCCTATTGTTTAAATCCTTTAGTTCCTATCTTGATTTAATATTGTCTTTCATACTAATAACCATTGTTAATACTGCTGTATTTTTTTCCATTTTCACTATAAAATTGAGATCATACAACAGATAAAGCAGGTATCCTTGTGAATCCAGATTTTTTTCCACTTACTGTTTCATACAGTTATTTTTTCCACGTCATGTTTGTAACAGATCCATAAATGCAGAATTTTGTTTTAAGAGGTTACTTTTCTGTTCCTTACAAAAGTGGAATCAATTTATATTCCACTAACAATGTGTGAATGTTTCTTTTTCCACACTCTCACAAGTTTTGGATACTTTCTTTGTAAAGAGAATTCTAACTTTATAGGTATTTTAATTTATATTTCTTTAATTATGAAGGAGATTTAGCTGTTTGGGGGAAATTAACATTTTTCTACAAAGTTTTCCTGCCTATTTAATTCATTCTTCTTTTAAAGTATTTGTTTTATCTGCCACGCTTTCCAGTATGCCACTTATCTTTCAACAATGTTTTGGTTTCCAGAATATTTTCTATTCACTTCGGTAGTCCCCTCTTTCATTTTTTATTCTCTGTAAATTCTCACCTTAACTTTTCATTTATGTCTTAGATATATTCTATATATTTTTATTTCCAGACTCAATATTCTGTATGTACCCACACTGTCTTGTAGGTTATTTTACCCTATGATTTTAAAGTTTTTATTCTATGATCCATCTAGAATTCATTTAAAAATATATTTATCAATATGCTTTCATTTCACCAAAACACTAAAATAAACTGGAGAGCTAAATAGACCAAACATGTGTATTATGTGATCAGCTTTCTTATCTGTCCCTTTTCTGTTTTAAAACAATTTCCCTTGTGGCATGTTGCAGTATAGTTTATTCACTGAAGAAATACCAAATATTTGAACTTCAAGAAACATAACTGGGGTCGATTCTGTCATAGAGTCAAAGCTGACAGTTGCTTTAGATAGAAAAACATTCCATGCAGCAAATTCTTTAGGGATTGCTTTTAGTGTGAGAAGCTAAAAAACAAGACATTTCCTAGTTTGTATAAAATGAACTGAACCAGAATTTAATTATCTCTTGGAAGTATCATCTTTGGCACCCATATTCACATTTATAGTGGGCTGGAGGGTAAAGCTACATAAAATACTGATAAACATTTTAGAAAATAATTTTTAGTAACTACCTACTTCATACAATGAAAGGATGAATATTCAGAATGTTTTACTTTTATTGGAGAGAGCTTTCCATGTCCTACAACTAAAGGACAAACCCTTAGAATGCTTTACTTTTATAGGAGAAAGGTGTATGTATTTATGTGCATGGAGCTGAATGTGTATAAAGGAAAACTTACAAAATAAAATATTCAAGGGAAAACTAATTTTTGTCTTTAGTCTAATTACTCAACCCTGTCAATTAGAAGACTCAAACCGAAAATCTATAAGTAATTGGAAATATGAAAATTTAATCCCTTGTAATTTGATTTTCCCAGACTTTAGCAACATGAAGATGTAATGGGATCTTAAAATCCGTGATACTTTAAATCTCTTTTTTTGACTGGCGGACCCTTCTTAGGCCTCTTTAAAAAGTCCTGTGTTCCTAGGCATCCAGGACTTTTCGGGGTATTAAGTGTGTAACAATTGCTTACACATCCATCCAGACTGTATTGACTAGGTCCCACCAGGAACAGCGGTCTCCCACTGGGTGTCACCACACTCCACTAAGTGCTGCAGCTTCCCGCCAGGTGCATCTTTGCTCCATAAAGTCTTGTCAACTAGACTCCTCATGATGTCAAGGCAAAGGGTGCTCTGGGTCAAAGTAGGAAAAAATATCCTTTCTCCCTTTATACCCCGGTTGATTAGAGAGGCTCCCTAGTTATATTGCTTAGGTCTTTGATGTTCGGTCATGCCTTTACTGGAACAACTTTCATATTTCTCATGCTAGCACTTATTAAGCCTACATGCTTCTAGGACCCAGACATGGGGCCAATAAAAGCAGAGCAGGAAACAAGTGTGAGTGACAGAATGGACCTTCATCTCAGATTCAGGCCTCTTCTATGACCAAGGCTCTCTTACCATGTCAAACTGAAACTCTGAGAGGTGGATCCCTCTGTCCTTCAGGGTAATTTTCCAATCATGATTCCTAGGCCATAGACATGCAAATATGCTTCATGATTTTGTCAGACACAATCTGAATCCTTAACAATCAGTTGAGACTTGCTACAAAGTATTTTCCTAACTGTACCCACTCTGATCACCTTTCTATCACTTTAAGCAAATGACTTCCAATACAACGCGCATATACTCATCTGTTGCTTTATGATGTGTTTCTGTTCTTTGTGTGGGTGCAATGAGAATTCCTAACCAGCTCATAAGCCGTTTTTGTGTGTCCTTTCGGGAAACAGGATGGTAGGTAAAGGACAATATGCAACCCTCCACAAATTTCAATATGTTGTTATTTACATTGTCAAAGTAATACCTCAGTGTTTATTTTTTCAAGCTGATTCAAAAAAAGACATTTTAAAGATGGCTGTGTGTATATGTAATTTGAACTTTTTGGTATTTATTTTCACATGAGGCTTCTCTCTTAGACATTTATAACCTAGACTTTTGGAGGATATTGCTAATATGTGGATTAAAACATGTATCCATAGTGAAACAGTCATGGCCTTACACAGGATATGAGGTATAAGTAGAGTTGTTTGAGTGTTTTCAACCGCATACATTAGACTCAGTTAATGTAATTGCTGTTAAATGCAATTTTTATTGATGGCGTGATATTTTTAAAAGAAGTCATCCAGAAGTTATAAAAGCTCATCTCTATTTTAATCCTACTAGTTCTATCTCAGAATTAAGGCTCTCGTTCACTTTACTGAGTGATCATTTCCAGCTGATCCAGCATGCTTCAGAATCTCATTCAATTGGTGCTAAATATATGTTGATTGTATGTTGACTGTTCTAACATTAGAAATATAAGGATTTTAAGAGCTTCTATCCTAGTGCTCTAATTTTTCTCCCAGATAACTCATGTAACTTCTGCACCATAAAGGACTGCATACTCCTTAAAAAAAATTTTTTTTTAGTATAATTGACACACAGTGTTACATTAGTTTCAGGTGTGGAACACAGTGAGTCAACTTCTATGTCTCACCATGCTTCCCACACTGTAGCTACTATCTGTCACCATACAATGCTGTTACAATTTCATTGGCTGTTTCCTAGGCTGCACCTTTTATTCCCATGACTTCTTCATTCTGTAACTGTAAGTCTATTTCTCCTGCTTCCCTTCACCCATTTTGCCTATCCCTCCACCCAGATCACATGAAAAGAAGAGCACCCATTGATACTCACCTAGAATCTGAGACCCAAAAACACTTTATTATGGAAAGCCACCATTTATTGAATGCTCACCAACTGTTGTTTAATTCTTGTAATACATTTTAACTCTTTATAGATAAGGACACCAGAGAGCACTAGGCTCAGAAAGAGTACAAGCCTGCCTTAAGGATTTGCCCAACAGCAACTAATGACTCAGAAGCCACGTTTTTCCTAACAATTGCACACACTGCACCCAAATCACATGGTTTTGTTAAAATGCAACAGAAGTTGGAAATACACTTTAAATGAAATGAGCCATCAAATGAAACAACAAATAGGTGCAAGAATTTTAGAGAATTAAGGTCTACAGGATTCTAAAATTATATCTAATAGTTAACATTTATTAAACTATGTTAGAGGCATAATACTATTCCAAAACATTTTACATGTAGTTTTCTCATTTAATTTTTATGTCAAACTTATGGGTAAGTATAATCTTAATCAATGGATGATAAAGCATCATCTATAGGATTAGAGAGTTTAAATAACTCTTTCAAGGTCACATTTTAATGCTAAGGAACTGAGGCCAGGATTGTAAAACGTCTGGACAGAATCCATGCCAGATCATCATGTCTTTGTTTACATCTTATAGATTAGAAGCATAGTAAATATTTTCCTTTCCCCCCCAAACCTTCTCCTTTCTCTATAATAGAGCTAGCTCACTTGCAGAACTACTAAGCCTTCTTTATTGTATATCCCATATTTTTCCATTAAATCATTAAAAAGACATAATAACTGAATTAAAGGAAATGTAGTTATTTTTCTGCCCTCTGAAATATGTGTGTGTGTGTGTGTGTGCACGTGCGTGTGTGTGTGTATTTATTGTGATTTACTGTTTGACTGTATTATGCTATTTCTCATCTGGGTGAATATTAGACAAGCCTGACCTGGAAGGGAGAAGAGAGAGTAAAACAAGTTAATTGCTCTCATGGTACACTCAATAGGGCCAAAAGGTTGATTAGATAAAACAATGAAGAAGGAGGAGTTATAAATGCACTGGCCTTGAATCTTGAGAAATGAAGGACAGGTAAATAGAGCTGGTGATACCACTTACAAGAATTAAGGAATCCAGTGGTTCTCATTTGGGGTAAAAATGAGGGCAGTTTTAAGTGGCTTGTGTCTAAGGTACAGTGGCCCACTGTATATATTGGTAACTGGGCATCTGTAATGTGGGTGAAGCTGCCTGAGCCACAAATAGTTTTAGACGTCAACCTATGAGTTGTTCTGTCAGGCATGTAGTAGTTGAATAGTGGCCCTTAAAATTCACGTTCACTTAGAACCTCAGAATGAGACCTTATTTGGAAATAGGGTCTTTGCAAATGTAATCAAGATGAGGTCTTACTGGATTGGATACCAAAAGCCTCAGTCCAGTGATTCATGTGCTCATAAGAAGAGAAGGGGACACAGAGAGAGGACAGACCCCATGAAGACAGAGCCACAGGCTGGAGATGCGCTGCCCCGTGCCAAGGCACAGCTGGGGCCACCAGAAGCTGGAGGAGGCAAGGAAGGACTCCTCCCCAGGCCAGGCCTTTTGGCGGGAACATGACCCTGCTGATAATTTGGTTTCCGACTTCCGGCCTCCCAATCTGTGAGAAAATAAATTTCTGTTGTTTTAAGCCATTGAGTTTGTGGTAATTTGTCAAGAAACTGATACAAAACATATACTTTTATACCAGCATTTTATAAATGAAGACAGTGAAGCCAGACTTTCTGACTTCAGAGTTTTGCACTTAATCACTCCCTGTTCTGCCTCTTTTATGTTTTTTATTACCTAGTAAAGAGCGACCTAGCTTGTGTACAAAGAACTAGAGACAGCAGAGCTCTCCATAGAGGCAAACTGTCACTCAGAAAATGAAACGCTGGCCTCGAACCACTTTTCCTATCTTGCTATTTGATTGTGAAACCATTATTTACTGTCTTGTCAAAACCTAATATAGTAAAATAAATTCTTTTACTACATATGTAGCAAAAGAGAACTATCAAAGACATGAATTTATGTGTAATAATCTATGACAAACTCTACAGCTTATTATCTAAATCCTCTTCATCAGAATATACTGTTTACCTAGCTTTACTTTTATAGCCCAATTAAATAGGTTTCTGGGACCTACAATTCTATAGGGTCAACTCTACTTCTGATCTTGTCTCCAGATCAAAATAATAATAATAATAAGGATTGGACAGTAGATTGTGTAACTATGATAAAGTCAAATCACATTAACTTTTTTCAATAGAAGTTATATGCTTTATATGATTGAACATATATTATGTGGCCATGTTTTTAGAACTTTTTGGAAGGGACTTTGTTTCCCTTTGACACTCTCTGAATCATTTGGTTCACTAGAGGAGAAACCCAAATTTCTTAGTAATAGTGATAACTACAATTAATATATATCCGCTACATACCAGGCACTATACATACATGACTTTATTTAGCCTTCTGAGGCTAAACAATGACTCTCTGAGAATTTTATCTCCATATTATAGATGTGAACGAGAAAGAGCAGAGAAAATAAATAACTTGAAGAAGACTACACAGATTTTTGTCCAAGCTGGGATTCGAAACCATGTTTCTCCAACTTCTGACCTCTCTTTTTTGACTACCATTAGCCTACTATACCAAATGAAGAATGTTACCAATGCCATAAAAATGAGGTGCACAGGTCTTTAATTGATCAGTTTGAAAAAGATGTTTATTTCTTCACATCTTTCACTTGCCACCCCTGTAGATGGACTAAGGGTAGCTTAAGGCCCCTTATGAATAATACCCTGCCTTATGGAGGGATAGAGTTATTGAGGTGGACCTGATAGGCTCATGAATCTTACTTTTGTTGGAGTTGTCCAGAATTATTACCTGCCTCCTGTTCTAAAGCCTGCTTTTTTATTGCAAAGAGTAAGACAGTACAGGCCCACAATGGTAGAATGATTAAAGACGGAGAGTGAGAAGGGTGGCTCACAACTTAAGAAACAAAAATAAGAAGACTTTCTGTTGCTTTTTTCTTTAGTTTAATGTCCTTGCATAGCTGAAATGACACATTTTCTCTTAACAGGCTCTAGTTCACGACATTGTCTATTGTACTTTTAAAACTTTGCGAACCAGCAGAGGGAGCTACATGGTCACAAGCAGTTTGCTCTTTTTAAAATGATGTAGTAAGTACTGAATGTGAAGCTCTTCTCTCTGGTTTCATTGCCAATGAAGAAAAAATGACCCTCCCCTCCTCTTTGCCCATATAGTGTTTATTTAAGGGATCAAAACACTCCTGGGGGGTCTATTGGCCAATTACCAGGGGTAGAACAGAACATTATTTACATAGCACACACTGGAGTGGCTCCATGGGATCTGTTCTGTTCTATTGAGTAATTATATAATTATTGTGAAAAATATATTTATCTCAGAGATCAGAAGGGATTAAAATGTCTGTCTGGAAAACTAGGAATGCTGATATAAATGCAAAGAATTCTTTGGTTTGGCTTTATAAGTAAAACATGGGACCTGTGGTGATTCAACAATTAATTAATCTTAATAAGATGAAAGAAAGCTTTGGGATTAACAAGGCCCTGCAATATTTACTCTTGGAATATTTTTCATTGCTAACTTTAATAAATTGATATGTTAATTAAATTTATTTGCATTAAAATGAAGGTATGTGGGTGTTTCTCCATTTTATCTTGGTTCACCTCTTAGAAGATATATCTTAATCCAAAAAAAAATTATTTAAGTTTATGACATTTTAAGTTATTCAAAAACAAATAGCATACTGTAACAGTGTTTAAGTAATATGAAATTTGAAATATTTGCCATGGTTTGGGATTCTTTGAGGTAATAAAGTACGGTTTTAGTTTTTGTTTTTCAAGTGTGTATTCATGTACTTTTTAAAATTTGAACATAGACTAGAATTTTTTAAAGTTTTCATTACTTTTAGAACACATTTGTATGTCCAAGTAATTACAGATTAGTTAAATAATAATCAAATGGCATTTTGCCTATCATCTTCTAATAAAGCCCAAAGTAAAATTAATTCTATTATTATTTTTTCACAATGTTTAGGATGAGTAAGATTGGTACAAAGGAGTATGTAAGAATCAACAATATCAAATAGGCTAAGATTCTTTGGCAAATGAATCTCTTTTCCATATTTCTTCATGCTAGAATTTGTAGCTGTTATAAGAATCCAGTTGAATTACTTATAAGTAGAAAAAGTACAATGTTGAAGAAAATAGCATATTGAGGATACTATAGACATACATAAAATTTTGGAAGGAAGTATTGTACAAGTGCTAATTAATTTATTGTTTAGAGGAGAAATTACACCAAGGAGTAATAGTAGAGTTGGAAGATTTAGAAAAAACTCTGATGGCTAAAATATTAGCCATCAAGAATTAAGGCATGAAAGGGAGCAGTGCCAGAGGGAAATTTCAGATCCAATAATCCTTCCCTCCATTCCTTTGACCTAATGTTTACATGTGTTCTTCCTCCCATAACATCAAAAGTAAGGGCAGATGCCTATCGCTTGTGAATTTTAAGAAGAGGAACAAATGGAACTTCTCTTCTTGCCTCATTCTCCTAGAAGTTCAAAATCTTTGACAGATAGTCTCCATTAGAGATACTGACCACTGTCCCAAAAGATCTAGACTAATTCTTGAACAAATGATTTAAAAAAAAAATAAATGTTTTCAAGGCAAACATCAAAATAGTAAATAGTAGAACTATTATAACATTCATTATAAATACATATGAAAAATACATTTTTAGTCACTTTTCAAAACTTTTTTTTTTTTTTTGCCATACAGACTCTGTATTGAGACCTGTTGTTACACAAGGTAAGGGTCATCATGTGGTGGTAATTTTCAATACATGAATATGTTTTTTTTTTTTCACATAACTACTATAAGAGACAAAACTGATAATCTCGAAATTATCAAAGGAACCCAAAATGGAAACTATCTTCAAAATTTGAACTAGGATGCTTTGACTTTGTAGTTTGACATGAAACGGACAGAATCTTGCACAGGGTCAACAGTCAGTAAGAATTTTAAATGAAGTGATACAGTCCTCCAAGTATCATAGTATGGAAGAAAGATTTATTATTACTCTATTAATTATTTTCTAAAATAGTCCATAAAAAGAGCATTTCAGTGTGCTTATCGGTGATATAAATCCTGCCGGCATTGGTAATTTGGCTCCAGAGAGCTCACCACTCCAAAATGAGAAATAAAAACACTTCCTATTGTTTCAGAGTGACCCTTTTAACTTTCCAAACCAGATGAAATTTTTTGTTGGGACTGGAAGAAAACTTGAAAGTTGGTCTTCACCTTTACATTTTTTTTTTTAAGATTTTTTTAATTTTTTTGACAGAGAGGAGAGAGATCACAAGTAGGCAGAGAGGCAGGCAGAGAGAGTGGGAAGCAGGCTCCCCGCTGAGCAGAGACCCCGATGTGGGGCTCAATCCCAGGACCCTGAGATCATGACCTGAGCCAAAGGCAGAGGCTTTAACCCACTGAGCCACCCAGGAGACCCCTCACCTTTACATTTCTGAGAAAGATTTTAAAGGAAACCTCTGCTGCCCGTAGGAGGTAAGGTGCTGACGCAGGAACCTTGCTTAAGTAGGCCAACTTTGTTTTCACTCCTTCCTAAGGTCCTAGAATGACTAGAAGCTAGTGTAGGAGCTGTTGAGCTCTAGATCTGTCCCCATTTCCTGTCATCTCACACCCTCATTAACTCAGTCATCACTCTTCAAGATAACAAGAGTGGGTGGGCATCAAGGCTTCAGAAAAAAGGAAGGACAACAGAGTGTACGCATTTGTATTTCTGTGGAATGAGGAGCACACCCCACATTGAATACAAACTATTTTTTTTAAAAGCAGGATTTAAAATCTTTTGCTGTGTAATTTCACTTTCCTATGTTTTAAAATACCTGTTATAATTAAAACAGTACGAGTTTTTCCTTAGTGACTCCAGGCCACTGTTTTGGTCATCCTTTGTCCTGTGCAGTGCTATAGTCCTACATTTCTGCTTCTACCCTGTTCAGACAGCTCTCATAGCTCTTGCAGTCATTTTACTTACAACTTCTCCTGCTTACTTCTTTCCTTTCTTTCATTTGTCTCTAGACTGCCAGGATCTAGGAGGACCAATGAGCTATCAAGAATTAAATATTTAGGGGCACCTGGGTGGCTCAGTCATTAAGCGTCTGCCTTCAGCTCAGGTCATGATCCCAGGGTCCTGGGATTGAGCCCCGCATCGGGCTCTCTGTGTAGCAGGAAGCCTGCTTCTCCCACCACCATTCCCTCTGCTTGTGTTCCCTCTCTAGCTGTGTTTCTCTCTGTCAAATAAATAAAATCTTCAAAAAAAAAAAAAAAAAGAATTAAATATTTAATTAGAGACTCAGTAACAGACTCAGAGGCAGAAGAAACAGGATGACGTCATTTCAAACACTCAAGGTCCTTTGCCAATTCTAGTCCAGTTGTATGTAAAGCTAAGATGTCTTTGGCTGTTCTCCTCATGGAAACATGTGAGGGCCTTGCCCTATGACAGTTTCTTAGACATCGACAAGATAATTTTGTATAGAGTTTTCTTTCTAACTTTTAAGTAATCTCTACATTCAATCTGGGGCTGGAACTCACAGCCCCGGGGTCAAGAGTTGCATGCTCTATGGACTGAGCCAGCCCTGCATCCCTCAATAAGATAATTTTAGGTTTGATTTTGAGAATAAAATCTTACAAAATTACTCAAGAGTGCAGTGAGTAAAATTTACGTTAAAAGACAAAGCATAAGGAAAGCACAGCATGGCTCCCATTGGTGATTATTCCAGAAAGGAAGGGATGTAGAATACAGATCATAAATGCAGTGCTTATCATGTCATTTTTATCTTGTAGGCTTAGTAATTTCCCGAAACTGTAACCTCTGGATAGTCTTTCTTCTACTTAGTATTTTGTCCTTTAATGAAAAAAACTAAAATAGTAAACCTTCCTCAAAATTTGACCTGGGTCATTCGTTTAAAGTAACACACAGCTCAGAGCTTAGCAGAGTTTGAGTTAAATAAATATTTGTATACTGATTGACAGCAATGCTGATAACTTCTGCTATCCTATAATAAACTTGCCACAGAAAGAGTACAACCAGCTCTGGCAACTGAAATGCGGGATATTTGGTCACAAGGACATTTTGAGAAAGGAATTAATGAAACTTTTAAAAATTATCTTGAGGCTTGACCTTTTTTTAAAGGTTTAGACAAGAATGTAAGATTTTATGAGGGAAAATGTTTAGAAAAGTTTCATAGACTGGCACAAATTTGTAAAGAATGCAATTCTATCTTAAACTTGCCCCCCTAAGCTCCAGTTTCTCGATTTATCTTGACATTTTTATATTATAACACCTGACTAATTGGATTTTCATTAACTTATTTTGAAAGATGATATGATGACTATTTTGGCTTCTCAGAAGTCATAGCTATTGAGGCGCCTGGGTGGCTCAGTGGGTGAAAGCCTCTGCCTTCGGCTCAGGTCATGATCTCAGGGTCCTGGGATCGAGCCCCGTATCGGGCTCTCTGCTCAGTGGGGAGCCTGCTTCCCTCTCTCTCTCTCTGCCTGTCTCTCTGTCTACTTGTGATCTCTCTCTCTGTAAAATAAATAAATAAAATCTTTAAAGAAAAAAAGAAGTCATAGTTATTATTTAGAAAATTTAAATGCATTAAAGAAAAAGAAAGTGGTGTACTATCGGTAGCCATTTTTATATTAATAAGAGCATTGGAAATAGGCAGATGAACTGAGGCCGATAAAATCTAAGGTAGACTGATCTTTAAAAATTAGCTCTGTAAATCAACCTCTCTGTCCCTCCCCCTCACCTCTATTTTCAAAGCACTCGAGAGAACATGGTAACATATCAAGGAATCTTAAGAATTGTCCATAAGTCCTCTGATATCTTGAGATAAATATCCCAACACCTGAGCACATGACACACAGCACCTTTGTTTGACAAGTCCCCACCATCTCTCCTCCTCACCTTCTACCCCCAACTTCACAACATTCCAGGTTCATATGCCCTTTCACATTCTGTGTCTCCCCATCTGCTCCACCTTTTGCCTGGAATCCAGCCCTCAGGCTTCTCTATGAAAATCTTGTTCATTCCCTCAACTAACAAATCAAGTCCATCTCTTCTTCAAAGTCTTCCCTATCTGTGACACGTAAGCTAGTCATTTCCTCCCCTGCGTCCAAATACGGCCATCCATATAATGTTATGGAACTTATCATTACTTCTTACACAACTTACTTTTTCACTTGACTACATTTTTCTTATGGAGAGAGACGGGCATTTAACTCATCCTGAAATAACAGAGCCTAATACATGACCTGGCAGAGAGAAGGATTTTATATATGGTTGTTGAATGAATAAGTGGGTGAATAAAATACACACCAGAAATTCATAATTTTTTTCCATATGGCTAAAATTAAGCTATTAAATTCACATTTTTAAAACAGAAAGATTATTCACTCACTGATTCAGCATTTACTAAGAGCCTTCTGCAAGACAAATGGAAGACAAATAAGACATTGGTTGTGTCTTCAAGAAATTCAGTCTAGCTAAGTGGAATTACAGATACATACAAATAGGTGTGTGTATAATGTATTCTGAGTCTCGAACTAGCACAGCTCAAGGAATTTAGAAGTGGGGCAGGGAACAGAAAAAAAAGCCTTCTATGCAAATAAAGCTTCAGAGCAAATGCTTAGGCTAGAAACTATGTATTATTTTAAGGAACTCAATATAGCTCAGCATTCTGGGGGCCTGAAATACAGGTGGCAGGAGGTGGGGCTAGACAGGTATGAGGGGTCAGATCTTAAACAGCTCTGCACATTCTTTACAGGGCCTTATTCTAAAGGAATCAGTACACACTTGAAAGGTTATAAAACAAAATGTCATGGGATCAGATTTGTGTGGTCAGCTGTCAGGGATTAGAGGAAAGGTGGACTGAAGAGAAAGATTAAAGGCAAGCTTAGTCTGACTACAAAATTGTTATTATATAGGGACCTATAAAGTGAGTTTAAAATACAAAATAATTAAAAACAAAGGTACTAAGCATTCCATAGGAACTTTGGTATAAAAGATCTTGTAAAAACTTTCCAGTAAGTTATGAGGTTGAGGGATCACTGGATTTTATTAGGGCAAACAGGATAGATGGGTACAGTAAATGGAAAACATGAGGCCTATTGTTATTCTAACAAAAAAGCAAAAAAGGCTCAAGTCACAAGTTAGCCTTGTAAAGAAGAGTGACATTTAGCATGAGAACCCTGTTCTTGTGTGAACCTCACTTTCCTCTAAAATAAAAAATCCTGCTTATCTTATAAGTTTGCTGTAAAAAACAAATAAATTATATAAAAACAGGTACGTTGCAGCACTACACAAGTATAAGGTGCTATACATGTTACCTTTTTTTTTTTTTTTACATGTTACCTTTTTTAATCTTTGATTAAAGTAAAGCAAATAGCCAATCTCCAAGAAGGTTGCAAATCTATTACTAACTCCACATCTATAAAACAGCAATACAAATATCATCCCAGAAGCATTGTATTAGGTTTTAAATGAAGGAAGGCAAGCCCATAAAGACAACATCTACTCTTAGGCACTGTTTTCTCTTCCTGGAATTTCCATTAGCATTAATAAGAGTGGAGTATGTACATCTGTATGCGGATAGCATAGCATTAACCCTCCTAAACGCTAATGGATATGAGCCACCTGCATTTCTGCTGAGCAAGAGATAGATTTCTCTATTTTTAGTAACTATGTACTGATGCAAACATACATTTTACAGTATACTGACTCAAATAGAAAATAAAATTGTAACGTGAGGGCTTCTTGGAGAAACGGCTGATTCTAAGACTGGGGCAGGAAATACACAAATGAGCCTGGGGGATCTTGAAGTGCGAGAAGGTAAGCATATGCTAAAACAAACAAAAAATTAAACGACAACAAACCCCACAATAATGGGTATGTTCAAGGGAATGAGAATTAGCTGGAAAAGCTCCTTAGAACGAAACCTGGAACAATTTGTGCAACAAAATAAAGTCGTGCTGATTTATAATCTGAAGTATAAATGTCCATGAGTCCATACTGATAAGAATAAATGACTGAATAAGTAAATAAATAGAGGAAAAGAAACAAATAATCTATGCAGAAGAATTCCAAATAATTTATACATTTCCTTCAAGAAGGCGGAATACAACTTCCCCCTCATTAAGTGTGAACTACACAGGGGACTTCACTCCAAAGAGTACAGGATGGAATGGAAGTAAAAAAAAAAAAACAGTAACTTTCCCGTAGAGCAGCCTGGCAAATGCCACCTCAGCTAGTGATCAAGGTCAACATTAACAGTGGTAAGTCAGGTTAACTGTAGGTACTACGGATATCATGTGATGAAAAGGTCACTTTATATCTGCAGTCTTTCTCCCTCAAACTCACAAAACCAGTCTAATCAGGAAACAAATATCAGACAAATCCCAATAGAAAGACCTTTTAGAAAATGCCTGCCCAGTATTCTTCGAAACTGTCAAAGTCATCCAAAACAAGGAAAGTCTGAGAAACTGTCACAACCAGGAGGAGCCAACGGAGACTTGATAACCAAATGTAATGTGGTGTCCTGGATGGGTTCCTAGCACAGAAAAAGGACCTTAGGTAAAAACTAGACAACAGTGAATAAAATATGGAAAAATAGTTAATAGTTAACTATTAACTAACTAAAAAAATAGTTAATAATAATGTATCATCATCAGTTTATTAATTATAGAAAATGTACTATACTAATAGATACTAATACTAATAGATGGTATAAACAGGAGGGGAAACTGGACACAGGGTCCATGGGATCTATGTATTATCCTCATAATTTTTCTGAAAATCTAAAACTGTCCTAAAATATGAAGTTTATTTTTTAAGTATTATTTGAGCTGGAAATTACTGTTTTAAAAGTAACATTATGGGGGCACCTGGGTGGCTCAGTGGGTTAAAGCCTCTGCCTTCGGCTCAGGTCATGATCTCAGGGTCCTGGGATTGAGCCCCACATTGGGCTCTCTGCTCAGCAGGAAGAATGCTTCCCCCTCTCTTTCTGCCTGCCTCTCTGCCTACTTGTGATCTCTCTCTCTGTCAAATAAATAAATAAAAAATCTTAAAAAAAAAAAAAAAGTAACATTATCAAGAGGAAAGACACAGATGTGAACCAGAACTTTTAAAATGGAATCAAATGCACAAAGATTTCCAAATGCTTTGGAAAGTGTTGTCTGGATAGTCCATCAGTGGGACCTCTTTCAACTTTGTATTGCAGCAGAGGTCCCATGCAGGATTTCACTCTCTACATTAGGCTGTCATCCTAAGTGCTTTTCAGGTTCACATGAAAATGGGAAGCTATGTATTCTACTTTTCCACGGCCCTGTCTGTTTTACTCTCTAGGCACATGTGTAAAGATAATTGTTCCTTTGTGATATAAAAGTGGCTTCGCTCTCCTGTCCCCCAGGCCTAGTGAGTCTTCTCAGATCCCCTGATAACTCTGTCAAATCCCTATTCAGGGATTCACTTGGATGTGCTCTACCTGTCTACTTATGTGCTGCTTCCTTTAGACTGATCTCTCATTGGGCAGAGACTTTGCTTTTCATCTCTGTAAACATGACACTTTATTGCAGTATTTGACACCCAGTGGAAGCTCTTATGTGATTTTTGGAAGTATATGATTAGTGCTTATACAACTGAATCTTGCCATTTACATATTTGGAAATGATCTTGACACTGTATCTTAATTCATCTGTTCCAACTAAAGACAAAAGTTTATCTCTTTCCCTACTTCTAAGACAGGAGGCAATTTTTAAAGTTGCATATTATTTACACGGCAATGCAAATTTAAAAGATTAACTTAAAAATAGGTAAATATATACAAACACATGAACAGAACCATATTGACAAATAGTGGTCTCCTTTTCAAAGTATAAGCAGCACCACATGAGATTGAGTTTCTTATCCCAAGTATTAAAGCTGCAATTTAATTCATCTCAAGGTCCTTTGGACCGCTCAACCTAATAATCATTGACAATGCTATAGAATACGAAGTCCACTCATACTTGCTGGCGTTTTCTTCTTGCTTAACTCTCTCAATGTTGAACTCAGAAAAAAAAAAAGACATCATAGTGGCTTTCAAGAAAGGGACATTTTCAGATCAGTTCTACACCCTAACACCACTCCTGCCTTTAAAGATATGAAGAAAGATGAAAAAATACTTAGTGGAAGAAATTAAAGAAAAGTGAAGGAAGTGGACCTAGAAATAGAAGCATACTTTTTTTTAAAGATATAAGCAAGACTTGTGTATCTTTAGAATGTTCCTTGTTATCTAGAAATCTGTTAAAATGTTTCTTGAGTTGCATAAATAAGCCCTACCCTACACAGTAAATAAATCAAGCCAGCACAAACAAAAAAGCCAAGGTTTAGAAAGGCAAATATGATGAATACCTGGAAAACACCCACAGAAGGAAAGAAATGTTTAAAAAAAGAATGTAGTACAGTAGGATTGCCTGATGAGAAATTAAAAGGTCTTGCAAATTCTCTCCCTACCTCCAATTTGACTATGCAATGGATGACAGAAACAAGCTAGTCTATTCCTTATGAATATTTTTCAGTCACAATTACAAGAGGCTTGAAAACAGGAGGAATGAATTGGTTACAATTCAGTGTAACCACTGTTAATCTACCTTGGTTGGCTAATTATAGGTTGAATTTATATGATGTGATTCCTGCTCATCCTTCTGACTAGACATATATATTGGATAACCTTTAGCAGTCCCTAAATTCATCACTCACCATCACTTTGTTCTTCTACTTTTTTGAAATATAAGATTTAAAAATTAAATATAAATACTTCTGAGAGGGTTGTTAGCTGGGAAAAAAGGGACAGTGTCTGAGGTGAAGCGAAGGAAAAGCCAGCTGGGTTTTGTTGAAAAGGAACTGAAAGGTCAAAGACTAGCTGTACAAATCTACCTGAGTCAGGCGCAAATGAAATGATGCTTCAAAGCTGGGTGATCCACATGCTTATTGGATGGACACTCTTAGGTGGATCGGCAACTTATAGGATTGGGCACCTTTAACTCTGACTTCTCAATTCCTACCAGGATTAGGGCAAAACCCTGGCAGGTATTTCATCCTCCCTCAAGTCCTTTTGTCCCCCATCCATCCCTCTCCTGGGTTCCTTCCTCCCTTCTCCCAGGTTCAGGGGAAATGGAAAAGGAGCGCACCAGACTCTTCATCCAGAGTTCGAAGAAGTATTCAAAGTAGTTCCTGCCAACTCCATGCCTGTTCTAAACATCCTCCTTTCATATATTGTTTTCTTATGTCTCTATAGCAATCCTGTAGGGTAGGTATCATCATTTTACCGATGAGAAAAGAGAGGTTAAACGCACTGACTTGCTGAAGCTGAACAATTAATAAACAGTGGCACTGAGGTTTGAACACTGATTGCTTGCTCCCCAAAGTCCATGTCCCTTCATGTTGGGTCTGGTAAAATTATTATGATCAATGGCTTTCCCTGATTTGAAGATTATCCTTCAGTTATTATTATATGTCACATCCTCCCTGCTGTCTTCCACCACCCTTTAAACACCTATTTAGGCTTTTTATGGTTTACCAGCCTAGGTTATTTCTTATTGGCATTTATTGCTTAAGTATGGAAAGAGGCTGAGTTAAGATAAAATAGTGAGATCACAATCATCCTCGAAGAAAACAGAACGTAGGAGTTCCAATGTTGCAAGCTTTCAAAAACCTCTTTAAATACCAGAAGAACAATCTCTGGACACCGAGGTAACTAAAACTTTCTTTTAAAGAAATTACAAAGAATGAGAAGAAGAAGATCATTGTCAGAAGTACACAGAACATCTGACTTACTATGCGTTAAAAATGGTTACGTAATACTAATAGATCCTGCATACAATGCCATTTTCAGTCAGCTGCTTCGCTTCATGTTCCAATTTCCTTTTTAAATCGATAGCACTTGCTTTGCTCTCTTCAGTTGAAGGCATTTGGATTCCAGTAAAACACGCACACACACAAAATGAGGATGGAAATGAGTCAGCTATTTCCTGTCCCAAGACTCAAACCTATTTTGTGTTTCTGAAAACATGATTCAAGCTATCCAACAATAATTTAATTGGCTGTGCTATAAATTACAAGGCTGATGATCCTCAGAACTTTCTACTTACATAATTATAAAGCACCATATTACAAAGGGTAATGGAAGTCTGTTTTCTATGCAAACTTCAACTTCTGTCATTTTTATGCATCATATATATTATATATTTATGACTCATCTGTATAGATGAAAAATTAGCACAACATATTTGAAACACAACAATGTATCTACAATAGTGTTCATAATATCCTCTGGTTTTATGGGATGGAGTTCTGAAATATAAATCTATTCAATAATTGGTTGAATGGCAGCTTTCAGGGGGTTTGATGTCAACTAGAGAGAGATATGTATGCTGCAAGGCTCTCTCTTTGCCCTGTTCTGTTTGATATGTTTATTACAAATGTGGATAAAAATACCAAAGATATGTTTATCTTATCTGTGGATGACACACAATTGAGATAAGAAATGGATGATAGAATCACAATACAAGGGGCGCCTGGGTGGCTCAGTCGTTAAGCGTCTGCCTTCGGCTCAGGTCATGATCCCAGGGCCCTGGGATCGAGCCCCGCATCGGGCTCCCTGCTCGTCAGGGAGCCTGCTTCTCCCACTACCATTCCCTCTTCTTGTGTTCCCTCTCTCACTGTGTTTCTCTGTCAAATAAATAAAATCTTAAAAAAAAAAAAGAATCACAATACAAAATATGACATGTTCATGAGACAGACTGATTCTAACAAGAAGAAATTCAATTGGGATGACAGCACTGTCTTACTTTTTGGTTAAAAAAAGACATAATGTTAAAATGGGAAATGCATGGTGAGTAAGAGGGCTTAAAAGCAACACATAAAAAAGGCTTGCAAGTTTTGAATTTATACTAAGTTCACCATTTTTCATCAATGCATATGGCTGCCAGAAAAAGTTAATAAGATTTTAGGTTGCATTATTAGAATTAAATAATCTGGGAGGAAGGAGGTGCTAGGCATAATTGAAATCTCCTGTTCTATTCCAATCAAACCACACTTAAATACAAGGCTGCTATTGAATGACACACTTCTAGAATGATATAGGCAAAGCGGAGCTTATTAGGGGATCAAGAAAGAATGTAAAAAAAAAAAGGAATGGCAGGCATAACAGAAATTGAGATATTTTAATCGTGAAAGAAGTAAACTAAGGGTGAGGTGAGGACAGAATAGATGTCCTGAAATATTTAGATAGCTGCCGCTTTAAAATTTGCCACAAACAGTAACAAGACATAAAAACAATACATGAATACAAATTTCTAGGGCCCTCAACAGAAAAAAAGGTCTTTCTAATAGACCAGAGAGATGGTAGATGTCATTAGGAAATGACTCATTCACCAACACTTGTGCATTGGGTATATTTAAAAAAATTATTTAAAAATATATTTATAATGCTTACGTTTCCACAGATATGGTAGTAAATAAAATAGATGCTGTCACTGTTGCCACATACATTACTTAATGGCAGTCTAGTTGAAAGGAAAGACATTAGCAAAGAGCTAAATATGGACATCATATTTACCTGCTATTAAAGAACTTTAGAGATTCTAACTATCAATAGAGAGTTTATAGATACAGAGAATTTAGATTGGAGATTTAACGAAAGCTCCTTTCGGAAACTGATCTTTAAGGACAGGGCTTGAATGGTAAGTAGGAGTTAGTCAATGAAGAATGAGGACAAGGAGAAAGCAAGGAAGAACATTCTAGGTGAAGGGAAGAATGTGTGAATCTCCTGAACCAACAAAGAGCGTGGTGCTTTAAGAAGCTTGCAGAATACCAGCATGTTTGGGACCCAGTGGGAGAGAGAAGAGGCAGATTGGAGTCATGGGCCATTAAGCTTTGAAAACTTTGCTTTGGAATAGGAACTTTATCTAATGGCAATGGGGAGCTATTAAAGACTTTTAAGCAAGGAAATAGCATATAAAAGTTCACAGTACTTTTTTTCTATACTACAGTATAGAAAACTCATGGGAGGCAAGAAGAGAAAGACTAGATGTTGAGTAACCAGCATAGCTTGATTTATTGTACTTCTCTTTATTACACACCACAGATGCTGAGTTTTTCACAAATTGAAGTTTTGTGGCAACCTTGCATTTAGCAAGTCTACTGGTACAATTTTTTTCAATAGCATTTTCACACTGTGTCTTCGTATCACATTTTGGTAATTCTCACAATATTTCACACTTTTTCATTGTTATTTTATATTATGGTGATCTCTAATCAGATATCTTTTATGTTACTACTGTAATTGTTTTGGAACGCCAGGAACTGTGCCCAATATGATGGTAAATTTAATTGAAAGATGTGTGTTCTGACTACTTCACTGAATAGTTATTACCTACCTCTCTCCCTCCTTCTCCTTGGGCTTCCCTATTCCCTGAGACACAACAATATTGAAATTAGGCCAATTAATAATCCTACAATGGTTTCTAAGTGCTCAAGTGAAAGGAAGGACTGAAAGTTTCTCACGTTAAATCAAAAGCTAGACATGATTAAGCTTAGTGAGGAAGGCATGTAAAAGCCAAGACCAGTCAAAAGCTAGGCCTCTTGCTCCTACTTAGTGAAACTGTGCATGCAAAGGAAAAGTTCTTAAAGGAAATTAAAAGTGGTACCCCAGTGAACACACACATGATAAAAAAGTGAGACATTCTAATTGCCTATATGGAGAAAGTTTGAGTGGTCTGGATAGAAGATCAAAACAGCCTCAATATTCCCTAAACCAAAACCTAATCCAGAGCAAGGCCTTAATTCTTTTGAGTTCTATGAAGGGTGAGAGAGATGGAAGCTACCGAATAGAAATTTGAAGCTATCAGAGGTTGATTCAAGGTTCGTCTGTTTTGTTTTGTTTTTAAGAGAGAGAACACATGGTGGGGTTGGGGTGGGGCAGAAGGAGGAGAGAGAGAGAATCTTAAGCAGGTTCCATGCCCAGCACAGAGCCCAGTGTGAGACTCCATCACATGACCGTGAGATCATGACCTGAGCCAAAATCAAGAGTTGGATGCTTAACTTTTTTTTTTTTTCCCTACAAAGACTTTATTGGAATCACATGGAGGGCTGCTGCTCAAAAACTTTAATTTTTCCTTTTAAGACCACTTTTAATCTTAGTGTCCTTTTGGGACAGGGCAGGAAAAGGGGGCGGGGGCAGACAGCCTAGAGCCCAGGAAATTTCTTTTTTTTTTTTTTTTAGTTTTCTTTAATATCTTCTTTAATAAGACATTACAGCACACAACTGAGCCCCCAGTGTCAGTTAAACATGGGGATGTAGATCCATAGGAAGTAGAATGGAAACAAATGTAATCTTGACCCCATTCCTTTTGGCAAATAATGGAAATACAGAATACAAATGGACCAATTCTCACTCAGTGTCTCAGATTTTATAAAGTCTTTGAAGACACCATAACAGTTTAATAATGAACTTTGCTGTGATCTGTTAAAGAATCTTCAAATTTAATAATGAGGATGCTTAAGAATTGTAGTTTTCCTTAGAGCAAATTTAACTCAAACATAATAAAAAGGGATGACTGAGCCATCCAGGCACCTCTGGTTCATGAAATTTAAGGAAAGAAGTCAACTCTATAACATAAAAGTGCAAGAGGAAGCAGCAAGTGCTGATGTAGAAGCTGCAGCAAGTTCTCCAGAAGGATCGAGCTAAGATCATGAATGAAGCTGGCTACACTAAACAGCAGATCTTCAATACAGATGAAACAGCCTTCCATAGTTTGCCCTCTATGACTTTCATAGCTAGAAAGCAAAAGTCAGTGCCTGACTTCAAAGCTTCAAAAAACAGGCTGCATCTCTTCTTGTTAGGGGCTAATGCAGCTGGTCACTTTAAGTTGAAGCCAATGCTCATTTACCATTCTGAAAATCCTATGGCACTTAAGAATTATGCTAAATCTATTCTACCTGTGCTCCATAAATGGAAAAACAAAGCATGAATGATAGCACATCTGTTTACAAAATGGTTTACTTAATATTTTAAAGCCCACTGTTGAAAACTACTGCTCAGAAAAAAAGATCCTTTTAAAGTATTACTGCTCAATGACAATGCACTTGGTCACCCAAGATTTCTGATAGATGTACAATATTAATGTTTTCATGCCTGCAAAAACAATATCCATTCTGTAGGTCATGGGTCAAGGAGTAATTTTGATTTTGAGTCTTATAATTAAGAAATACATTTAATGAAGCTATAGCCACCATAGATGATGATTCCTCTGATAGATATGAGTAAAGCAAATCAAAACTTTCTGGAAAGGATTCATTACTCTAGGTGCTACTAAGAACATTCGTGATTCGTGGGAAGAGGTCAAAATATCAAGATTAACAGGAGTTTGGGGGCACCTGGGTGGCTCAGTGGGTTAAAGCCTCTGCCTTCAGCTCAGGTCATGATCTCAGGGTCCTGGGATTGAGCCCCGCATCGGGCTCTCTGCTCAACAGGGAGCCTGCTTCCCCCTCTTCTCTCTGCCTGCCTCTCTGCCTACTTGTGACCTCCCTCTGTCAAATAAATAAAATCTTAAAAAAAAAAAAAAAAGATTAACAGGAGTTTGGAAGAAGTTGATTCCAATCCTCATGGATGACTTTGAGGGGGTTCAAGACTTCAGTGGAGGAAGTAACTGCAGATGTGGTGGAAACAGCAAGAGAACTAACTAGAAGTGGGAACCTGAAGATATGACTGACTTGCTGTAATCTCATGATAAAACCTTAACAAATAAGGAGTTGCTTCTTATGGATGAACAAAGAAAGTAGTTTGAGATGAAATCTATTCCTGACGAAGATGCCATGCCATAAAGAGTGTTGAAATTAAAACAAAGGATTTAGAATACTACATAAACTTAGTTGATAAAACAGTGGCAGGGTTTAAAAGGATTGACTTCAAGTTTGAAAGAAATTCTATTGTGGGTAAAATGCTTTCAAAGAGTAATGCATGCTACAGAGAAATCATTTTGAAAGTTAGAGTCCACTGATGTGGCAAACTTCATTGTTGTCTTATTTAAAGAAATTGCCACAAGGGAGCCTGGGTAGCTCAGTTGGTTAAGCACTGGACTCTTGATTTTGGCTCAGGTTATGATCTTGAGATCGTAAGATCAAGCTCCTCAGATGGGCTCCATGCTCAGGAAGGAGTCTGTTAAAAATTTTCTCTCTCTCTCTCCCTCTGCCACTCTCCCTGCTCACACTCACTTGCATGCTCTCTCTCTCTAAAATAAATAAATAAAAATCTTAAAAAAAAAAGTAATTGTCACAGCCACCTCACCCTTTGGCAACCACCACCCTGATCAGTTAGCAGCCATCAATATGGAGGCAGAATCTTCCACCAGCAAAAAGATTATGGCTTGCTGAAAATTCAGACAATGGTTAGTAATTTTTAGCAATAAAGTATTTTCAAATGAAGGCCTATACGTTATTTTTTTAGACATAATGCTATTGTGCACTTAACAGACTACATTATAGTGTAAGCATAGCTTTTATATGCACTGGAGAATTCAAAAATTCATTTGGTTTGCCTTATTGCCGTGGTTTAGAATACCTTCGAGTTATGCCTATTTATCCTGGCAAAGAGATTATTGTGATTTGAAATACGGTGGTGACATCAGAGATAAGAGAAGAGAGAAGGTGGGAGAGATAAGAGATACTAATGGGGGAAAGCTATGAGAGCTAGTGTTCTACTATTGAAGAGAGTGAAGGAGAGAGAGGGTCCCTAGAAGCTCTCAGAACAGCAATATTCAACTAGGCAAATGGATATTCCACTTCCTGATAAGGGAAACAGTGCAAGACAAACTGATTCGATGTTGAGAAGATTAAAAAGTCAGTCCCGAACATATTAATTTTGATCTCATTATCCCTTTGATCTCCACCAGACACGTTAGGTAGGTGATTGGATATTTGAGTCTGGTCAATCTTTAGACTTGCTGCAGCAGAATCACTTGGAACTTTTGATTATCTGGCTCTACCTTGGGCCTAATATACTGGAACCCTCAAGAGGACATAGCCAGTGTAATACCCCGAGTTTAGATGCAGTGGAAAAAAATCAGTCATCACTTGACTAGTTAACATTTAAGCTCCTTGAACACACTGAATACCTACGATGTTATGAATAGAAAGACAGTCAGACCAAGTACTAGCTCTGTTATTATGTTCTAAGAATAAATGTGCTGGACAAACCATGAAACACTTCTGAAGGAAGACAGCCATATACAGATTCTTCTATTTACATTGCCATATTTGCATCAGATGGTGCTGTCACCTTGGCCACAAACTAATTGATCCAGGTACCAAGCCCTAAAAGGCAGCCTCCCAATGATTCCAGTGGTCCTTGAGATGATCTTTCTTAGGAATCCAGCCCAACTGGTACACCATTCTGGATGGTAATTAATTTACCAAATCATACTTTGACCAGAGGGGATTGGAGCGGGAAAAATTAAAACTAGAAAAACAGAAGCATTTGGATAAGTAGACCTGGACATGTCTCTGTTTCCCGAAACCTGGTGGAGACATAAGTACCACTGTTACTGAAAGAGAAAAACTAAATGCACTTAGGAGATAGGAGACTAACCTGTCCATGCATTATTGAAACAGAAATAGGTGGAATGTAGCATCTCTCCCCTCCTGCACTTTGGTCTCTGTACCTGGTAATTCCTCACAACTGAGCAAAGGAAGGGAGAAGGAAGGAATTTGGTCAGTTTGTTTTTGTTTTGTTCCACTAACCAGTTATTTGTTGGGTCTTTCATGAAGTCCTAGTTGGCCTTTTTGTCATAGTAATTTTTTTTAGAACTATTAATCACATCTGTTGCTGCTTTATCTCCCAGCAAACTTCTTTTTTTATACTCAATAATGTATAATGATGTTTCACTTCAATTTGAAGAATTACACATTTCAGAGCAATTGTATTATTGTATTTAGCATCTCAATAACATTTCTTTTGCTAATTCATCTTTCTTATGATTGAAGCTTCTTAATGTGCTCACAATGCACCATATGTTACCATAGCTTAATTTTGTCTTGAAATATTCATTTCTAACTCTTGGGGGGGACAGGTAGACTGAATAAAACATGTGCATTTGGCTTTCTCTTTCTCTTGTTTTTTTTTTTTTTTTTATCAGAAGCAAGAGATTTATCCAGGTATTTACTGGATATAAATGAGGGCCTAAGTGGTAGCCTCTTGAAAGAATTACTGTGCTTTCCCAAGCCTTTAACTCATGACCAAAATGACTGTCACTGAATGGCCATCTTGGAGGGACAGAAGTAGTAAAGTAAGGTCACATGGGAAAATATGCAATATGACTAACTTCCCCAAATGTTAGAATCCCACATTCTTATGATATTTGAGAGCTAAATATAATGAAAGCTCTTGGGGCTTTCATTTTAAGAATTTCCTTTAAAAATAATATTATTATTCTCTGAGGACATGAGAACAGTATTACTTTATTTAGTTAAGCCATCCTAAAATAGAAGAGAGGAAATCATTAAATAGTGAACACATATCTTTTACTGTTGCCCATTCATGCCAAAACCGGTGTGTCTTAAAAATACAAGATGACTTGCAATAGGAAATATATCTTCAAATGATGATATTTATCTTTGGAGAGGGAAGCCCGATCCCCTCAATAATTACCCTGGAATAAAGTACAGTACTGATGACTGTGTTATTTACTGCAGTCTCACAAACAAACATGGTATTTTGTAGCTGTTTAGGAAGGAAGTTTACTGAAAGTAGTTATTAATGTGTCCATTTATATTCTACCTCCTGGAAAAAAGACTCATATCTAGAGAGAATACAGAGTGGAAAATTTCACTCCCAATGTAGACATCTCTCCAGACTCTAGAGGAAACTGCTCATCGGGCCTCTCCTATAGTTGAAACTGAGCTTGATGAGCCAGTGGGCCAACCACCCAAGTGACAGACTGGAACAGGAGCTGCTGGACACTCTGCCTCATGTCAGGAACATTTTTGTGTGAGAAAGAAAAGAGGCCTTCCTTGGAACTGGTGTCAGTCAAAACTCTAACATACTTAGATGTTCTTTTAGCAGTTCCAGTTTTGGGGGAGAAATCTGGGGAAATGCCAGGATCTGAGCTGGCACTTTTAGTTGTTATTTGAATAGCCGTTACATGTACAGCTAATAGCTGGCTGACTGGGTTTCTTAGACCTGCTCTTGATACAAGGCAATGAGGCAACACTTTATGTTAAATTTGCCCCAAATTCAAGTTATTCTACTTTGCACAAGCTAAGGAAAAAAAAATGGCAATGGTCTGGCACCACTGTCAAGAGTAATTAGGGATTCTGGAAAGATCCCTTCAAGAAAATATGTGAGGAAGAGTAAAAGAAAAATCTTTTTTTATTTTTTTGGAAAATGAGAATTTCCAGACTGAAATTCTGAGACATCTCTACTTATTCCTTCTTCAGTTACCTATTTTACTCTTGATGAAACTAAGTTATAAGGGATAAAATATCCTTCTTGAAAGTCTCATTATCAAGTTGTAGAGCTGAGACTAGATGAAGCTTATAATCAAGCAAATGGTCAATGAAAACAGACAGCCTGCCAGCCATGAACTCGACACTCGCAGCAACCCGAAACAGTACCTGAACAGTACCTTTCATGGCCGGTGGTGTGTACACGCTCTGCTTCCTTTGCTTCGGGGATGCATTTTGTGACTGTGGACGAAGAGAAGAGAGGAAAAACATTATTTGAATAAAAATTAGCCTGGTGAGAGAAATAAGCACTGTGCCCCATTTCAAAGAACTTTGTGATTCTCCCTGTTATGATATACAACTCAAATCAATGAGAAATTATATACGTGTTCACTGACAGCACAGTTTTAAGAGATGTACAAAGCAATTTTATCATAAAACTCTTCATCACAATCTTAAAATTACTCTTTTTCTCACCCAGTAGCATTCATTTATTTTTAAAAGAAAGAGAAAAAGAGATACCAATCCCTTTTGTTTGAGGAAAAAAACACACAACTGCCAGGACAATGTATACTCCAAAAGCTATGTCCATGGGATAACTATACCCGCTCATAGGATTTTTGAGTGGTTCTGGATAGATAATGAGGGTTTTGGTATATAATACCAATTTAAAAACTTCAGGAACTGGTATGTTCAATCTAACATCCTCATTTACTTGGAATTACAATGCTGAGATAATATTCCCTTCTGTTTTCAACGGATAAATAAGTTCTTTCCTAACAAAACTGCTTTGTAACTCTTACCTATGAACTAGGTCAGGGTTGAATGATTGAAGAGAGAATTTTTGCATTAAAAATTACAAAAATTGGAACAGAAATTTCATGGTTAAAACCACAAACTAATCATATATATGTGACTACACAAATAATATTATTTATTATGATAAAATACACATATGTGGTCTACATCCCAATCAGATTATGTCAAAGATTCCTTTTTAATAGTGTGTTGATTTATATTTCAATGTGACAAAGGCACATTAATGAGTTTCTGTGTCTGGATCACTTTTGCTTTGAAAAGGTTAGGTATAAATAGTTACAAGACTCTTTCTGGGAATTATTCTAGGCAAAACTGTTTCATTGACAGTACATAGAATTTGAGGTATCTTCCCTTGTACATACTAAAGCTTATTTGCCCTCAAAAGTATCATCAAGATACAGGCATTTGCTCGATGCAAAAACAACATATTAAAAAGTAAAAAAAATTCAACCAATAGTTGTCAAATCCATATCAGCCAAATAAATGGCATAAGCAAATTTCTCCAAATAGAATGTTTCAGTACCACCAGTTCATTATGCACAGGTGTATAAAGAGTGACTCTATGTTAATGTTCAACATGTGGATGATTGATATTTCTGGTATTCCTTTACTGTATTCAGTCTCATCTGGTTGATTTCAAGAAACAATCACTTTTGGGATTTTTCATATATTTATTTATATATACATATTCAAAGATCATGTAGAAGATTAATCCTACAGAAAAGTTTGTTTAGTACTACGTAGTAAAACTTATTAAGCAATAAAAACTGCTTTATGTATATGTAAGAGTTCAGTTGTCAAAGTATTTTCACATACAGAATCTCATTAAATTTTTAGAAAATTTCAAGAGATACTATTTGGTATTTTGTTCTTTCTACATTTTTCTTGGGGTATTGCTCTATGCCTAACTAATGCAGCCATGGGAATTGGCTCATATCTCTGCACACTAGTCAATATTTGTTCTATTTTTGAGCATAAGTTTACTCAATTCCTTGTATTCAATATAGTTTATATTATCAGCTCCCATAGCATCCCCTGGTTCCTATTTTCCATCTGAACTCCCACGTGTATGTGAACCTCTGGCCTCAGGGTCTGCTCTTGGCTTCACATACCAGAAGACCATTTAAGAAGTGCCTGCTCTCCATTTTCTTGCTCTAGGATTCCAACACTGGCTGGCCCTAGCCTGTAGTTAGTCATAAACAACAAGTCACTAAATTGAAAATATCAATACCGTATCTTGTCACTAAAAGCAAAGGTTTATTTTACAAGTTTTTTCAGGGGTTGGCATTTCGTAGCTTGAGAACCAAAGTAGCACAGAGGCAGAGAATTAACGACCCCATTTTACTGTTTTTTCAGTCAGGAAAAGTAAATTAGTTTTTACATCAGTTGCACTGACATATTTTATAAAACATTAAGCCTACCTAATTATGTTTTTCATTTACTTTAATACCTATTTATACAAAATATAAGAAAACTTACTTCAGCTTGGGTGTTGGTCACCCTCTTGTCATCTATTTCTGCAAGAGAAGTAGATATATTTCATTAGAAAGATAGTCTCTTCTTTATAATATGCATATTAGCATTTTTGATGGTTTGATAAAAATAATTTAATAATCCCCTTACTTTTTTTTAAAGACTTTATTTGACAGAGAGAGAGAGAGCACAAGCAGGGGGAGTGGCAGGCAGAGGGAGAGGGAGAAGCAGACTCCCCGCTAAGCAAGAAGCCCTGTGCGGGGCTTGATCCCACGACCACAGCATCATGACCCGAGCCAAAGGCAGACGCTTGGCTACCCAGGCGCCCTGCTTCATGTTTATATAATATCTGTGGCTTAGGGAAAGGAGGCAGAAGGAGATGATTTCCTTTTGAGATAATCTTTTCCCTAAGTTTTAAAAAAGGCATTAAAAAAAAGAAAAGGCATGTCTCTTGAAATTCAAATTGCCCTCCTTCCAGTAATCCAGAAAGGAAACCAGGGAAATGGTCCTTGAACCAACTGTTGGTGTCATCAACCTCATAGTGTGAAAGCATAAACAATCTCCTTTGTGGATTTTGCTGCCAGTCTACTCACTGTAGCTTGTCAAATTTCCTCGAGCTGGCCACTAAGCTGAACAAAGCTCCTTTTCCATTCTGCCCACTCTGACTCTGAGAGTGGCAGTAGGCTCTTTTTCATATGCCCGTAGAAAGAATCAGTTACTTTGTCAGAATATTTCTTATGACAAACCTAGGGAGATGTGTAGGCTGTCTGTATAAAAAGGAATGTGAGGAGGGGGAGAGAGGAGGAAGAGGTGCTCACATACTGCCCTTCAGTGGGTGGAGGACCTCTGGGCTGAGTTTCATACCTCCTCATCTACTTTACATGGATCTTGACATTTAAAAAAAAAAATTTAAATGTTTAGTTGACTTCCTTAAAACATCTGTCCCTCTCTCATCTGTACTGCAGAGGCTGGATTTCTTCACATTTCAAAAAATAGGACTTGGAGGGACACCTGCGCGGCTGTCAGTTAATTATCCCTCTCTTGATCTCGGCTCAGGTCTTGATCTTGGCTCAGGTCTTGATCTCAGGGTGATGAGTTCAAGCTCCAAGTCGGGCTTCCCCCTGGGCATGGAGCCTACTTAAAAAAGAAAAAAAGTAGGACTTGGAGACTCTCTTCTCCAACCAAAGTGCAGCCAGATGTTGTGCAATTCCCTGACTGCCAGGTCCCAGGGACTACTGCAGCAATGCAACTATTGGAGGTAGTCAATGTGGGTTCCACTTGGGACCCCTGACAGGGGTAGGGGGGGATCTTCAAGTTTGCAAACCACAAAGCTATCCTATATTACCAAAGCCATCTGACTTCAATTCTCCCAAACAACAAGACATGTAGAACCTAGAACTCCTTAGTCTCCTACCTTTTAAAATATTCACAGGCTTTGCAGATACCCCAGCCAGCAATTATAAGAAACCCAGCTCCACGCTGGGCAGGGCTGACTGATCCTCCAGCCCCTGAGAGGAGGCAGTCTAGTCCCGGCTGTTGCACTGGTGACTGCTATCTCAGGGAACACAGGACAGAGGTAGGAGCACTAACCTGGTTTTCCTACAGAAGGCTGCATTTAACCTTCTTGCACTTCATTCTAATTTTCACTGCAATGGGCAAGTAAACCTTTTATTCCACTGAGTGGCATATTTCCAAAGGCAGGAAATTGAGCTCTGTTCTGTGGCATTAAATTTGGTCAAGTTTAAGAGAAAGGTCCTAGATTTTGCACTGCTTATGAATTCTGGCACTGAATCCACATCCAAAGAAACTCTGTCTAGAGCTTGTGATCTGGGTGGGATCTCTGAGGGCCTCCAACCAGAAGAACCCAGATGTCCTGCACAGGTGTCTGTCTTCACTCCACAACGCAGCGGGAGGGCTTGAGTCAGGGGGTTAGTCAAATGGCCCTGAGCAGCCACTGCAGGCTAGCTGCAGAACATTTTAGAAGCAACTCTGTGCCTGTCTTCTAGCTTCGCATTGCACAGGAGTATGCACAGGTCCGGGGGCAGCTTTGTGGAACGAGTCGCCAGCACCTGCCTCCCTACGTCCCCATCCCGGAAGATCACAGGTCTGCACTCGAGGTTCAGCATGAGAACGGACAGGAGCCACGCCTTGGTTCACTGTAGCGCCACCACCCCCACATTCCAGCCACTAAAATGAATTTTTTCGTGATGATTTCCACCCTTTCTCGAACCTGTTCAGGGTCGGCCCTGGCGTGGACGCGCACGAACCTGCCCAGGTCCGTGTCCCTGTAGCTGTGGGGGTGGAGGGTGGGGGCTCTGTGCTGTACACCCAGTGGTGCCTGTTGAGCACGCTGACATATAGCCTGACAAACATGCCTGTGCTGGGCCACCGGCTGAGAAGGGGCCACCGCCTCCCAACCTGTTCAGCACGTGAAGGGATGAGATCTTCCTCCAAGGAACAGCTCTCCAGTCCGAAGTGCATGAGATCGGGGAACGGGGCAGGGCCCACGGTGACGCTGGACAGATAGTTTTCCAGCCTGGCAACCTCCACCCAATGACTACAATACTGCTCCGTCCGCGTTCTCAGCCTCCTCGCGGGCAGGGAGGGTTTCCGGGAGGTACTTCCTGGCGCATTCCACCAGGTGCGCATGCTCCGACCCACCCCAGCCCGCGCCTGGCGTCTGCGGTGTGGTTAGTAGTTGGTGAGGAATCTAGGACTTCTCCATCCATCGTCCCTGTGTTTTCTGTGGCACAGAAACGGTGGAGACCCTGTGTGTTCTCCCGGTGAGCGGTCCCAGGAATCACCTTGGGGAGAAGCGGCTCTGGGTCAGGCCGCCTATGGAGGCCCTCCAGCTCAGGCGGACAGGCTTTCGCGTCTTCTGTCTTCCCCTGTGAGCCCGGGGTGCTGGACCTCGCCGGCTGCAAGCCCGCCGCTGTGTGCCGGCCTTTACAGCCAGCAGACGCGGGGCACGCGGTGCTCTCGACGCCTGGAGGCCCGCTCTTTTCCCGAGGTAAGCAGAGCTTCTCCTTTGCTCAGATCATCAGGAGGCGAAAATGCCAAATTTTCCACCAAGATGTTTTGCCGCAGATCTCCATACTGAATTAATAAGAATGCCTACCGTACAAAATTGTCCACGATTATTTGGGGAGGCCACCCGGAAGCGAGCTATCCATTGTGGTTACTTCAGTTTCAAACTTTTCCTGTCCATCCACTGGAGCCAAAATGGGCGTGGGCACTGCGGGTACTGGGGAAAAGCAACGCCGCTGCTGAACTCTCTGTGTGCGCACGGTCCAGAGCGCTTAGCCACCATGGGGCGGGGTCTCCCTGCCTCTTGTCTTATTGGCCCAGTTACCCTTTCCTGACTCTTAGATAAGTGCCAAAGCTGAGAGACTGAGCCCGTGGTCCACATGTGAACGAGTTCAAAGAATAACTGCCCGAAGACAGTGATATAGATCTGCATTTATTGACAGGAAAACGTATACTGTGTAAATTAAAAAGATTTCAAAACTATACATATGGAATTTTTATTTCATAAAGTATAAAATATCTGGAGAGAGATGACAGATGATAGATGTATGTCCATAGGATATATTCAGTATCTTAACTGTAGTTACCTCTCAATGATTCAGTAACTCATTCCAACTTCTCTCTACCTGTATTATTTCTTTTTCTAGTGAACATGCCTTACTTTTATAATGAAAAACTATATGTATCATGCGGATATATAGAAACACATATGTGTAGTAAAATTTCTATGTAAGACCACAGTTGGTATTTCATATGGTAAGAGACCAAAATAGGCAAGCAGCAATAAATAAATAAATAAATAAATAAATAAATAAATAAATAAAATTTAGAAAATAAATAGGTAAGCAGCTAGAATGAATAGTATATGGCACTATTGTTTATTCTAATCTTATGTCTTGATTACTAGATTTTTAGGAGTTTTGAAACCTTCTAATGAATTTACCCTCCCTTGTACAGTAAGCAAACAGCTAACAGCTATGGCTGAGAACAGCAATCAAAAGTGCTTGATGTAATCACTGGAAGTATCTGGGTGATTTTCAGATAGCTGTGAATATACTAAATTGAGCAATTCTATCAATGCAAAATCTTTTGTTATCATCTTTTAAGTAAATATCAATTATGATCCACTGTAACAATGCATGTATTATGATCCATTGGATTGTTAAATGCCAGTTTGTTTTTGTTTTTTTTTAAAGACCTATTTATTTTTATTAGACAGAGAACACAAAGGGACGGGGCAGAGGTAGAGGGAGAGAGAAGCTCAAACCTACTCCACATTGAGCGGGGAGTTTACTCTGGGCTCCCATCTCAGACCCTGAAGTCACGACCTGAGCTGAAATCAAGAGTCAGAGGCTTAACCGAATGTGCCACCCAGGTGCTCTGACCAGTGGTGTTTCTTAATACTTTATTTATGACCTAGAAGTTTTCACAATTCAGCCCAGGACTCAAAACCCATTATTTTAAGAACAAAGTGGTATCTAGTCATTCAGCCTTGTGCTTTCCTACTGACTAAAATACACACTAAAATAGTATCTTTCCAAGACAACTGTGTAGACTTCACTCGTTGCATAATTCAATGAAAAAGGTTTTTATTCTTCTTGGTTTGTTTTTCTTATTAATATTTGTCTTGAATTGATTAGGTTAGCCAGATAAAAGTCCTTTTTAAAAAACACAGAATTTTGTTTTACATTATAAGCCTGTTTTGCATGACTCCAAAATAGCTTATATTTCTTCTCTACTTTGAATTTTGGGGGAGTATCAAAAAAAGAAACATAAATTACATTTTGTTTAGAATTCAAACATATTTTTTTTCCACTTCACTCATTTGAGGCTTGTTTTAATTAGCTGACAGAAATTTAGTCTCTATTAGTCACCTGACAACAAATTATAATCATATGTTTGTTATATGATCATAGGATCATTTTATTTTACTGAAAATATTAGAACATAATAAAAACTGCATATTTTGTGATTTCAATTATTTCCCACCAAAAGACAAAAGCAGAAATAACTACTCCTAAATGTGGTAGATAATTTCCTTCATCAATTTACAAAATAGCAGGTTGAAGCAGTGAAGCAACATTCTGCTGTGTTGTTGCAATGATCTCACATTTGTTTTATTCATATGGGAGTTTCATAGGAGAAAGTAGTAGGGCCAGTCATCATGCAGTTCGATAGAGTTCACACACAATAATGGTGGTTCTGTGAAAATCAATCCTATTGTGTGTGAAGACAAGTCACTCTCTTACACACACACACCCCTAGCTAGATTATTTTACTTATCAAGGCATTCCTTTGGCATTGTCTAAACATAACTATTAACAGACAGAGCTAGAGCCAAATGTGCCTGCTCAAATAGAAGGAAGGAAATTGAGATTTCCCAATATCCTTTTCTTTCTGTGGCAAAGACTACAGGTTTGTTTTCACTGATTCTTATTTTATCTGACCAATTTAGCATGGAACCAGAGCTCTGGCCACCTAAAGCAAATGCAGAACTTTATTATAAATATCAATTTTGAATCGCTTTTGTGGTCAGTGGCACTCACTTGATACAGTGTGTATACTCCCATCATTTAACTGCAATGTGATAAATTCAGTTTCTAAAGCTTTTCTTCTTTGTAGCAGTTGCCATAAAAACTGTGCTTTGATCTGTTAGTCATCTATGACTTTGTTGGAATAATAGATTAAGAAAAGTCAGATTCTCTCATCCCTCCTGTCTCTACCAAAGGAAAGTTCAGGAGTGAACATTGGAATGGCATCTTTTAAATGCCTCTTTGCCATCCACATTGAGGTATCTATTGGGTTGTCTCCTTGTAGGGATACCTAAGATTGTCATCTGATGATCTAACTGTACGAATTTCTCTATTTAGGAAGATGGCTATAAAGTCAAGTGAAAAGAATTTTAAAATCTGGAAGAATTTTGGGTATAAACCTCACATTCTAGTTGGTCATCACACCATGACACCACCAAGCTTTCTGCTATGTAGGTTTACTTCTACAATAAATTGACTGCTTATGTTACATTAACAAAAACCTGGGTGAAAATTGATTCAAGATCCTATCAATTCAGCGTTTTGTGGTCTGTGTAATTAAGTGTTCTTTCCATTAACTTAAACTACTTTCCGTAACTTTTATTAATAACCAAAAAATATATTGTCTCTGTCCCATATTAAGCAATCTAAGACTGCTTCTGCGGACAGATCCTTCTAAAGGCAGTGATTGTAGGAGCAGAGGTCATTGATACCTTTATAAATTTATTAATTATATTAATTATATAATATAATAAATATAGTTAAACTATAAGTATTCAAAACCATCCCTTAAAATAAATCCTGGAAGAGAGATCATACTAATTTCCTGGATTACCTTGAACCAAAAAAAAAAAAGAAGATGAAGTAAATTTTTTATATTTATTTTGCTGAAATTTGTGTTAGATACAGGGTCACTTAATACTTTTCTACCAAATTTATCATTAAAATCATCAATCTATAATTGATGCTTAATAATTTTTAAAAAATATAATAAAAATTATAGAGTATGAATCATTTTATTATCACAGTTTTTAAAGTTTTATAAAATATTAACCATCCATCTTCACTAAACCTGAAATATTTCATATACATCTTTATAACCAAAAACAGATCGCTTGAATATATTTGAAGAGTGGAAATAGATATGGAGAGGTCATTTTTTGTCAGCATTCACTGATATATGCCAGTCAAATTTTTTATTAAGAAATATTTCTACGTGTTTTCTAAGGCAGTGAGACTCATCTAATGTATCTGTAAGCATTTCACATGCCTTCACAGCAAAGTTTGAATTGAAAAATAGAGGTCATATAAGTTTACAAAGCATGATGGCAAAGTAATAATGTCTTGACTAATTTTTTTTTTTTTTACTTTTTAAAAATGTCCATCAATGGAAATACTGCAGCTTGTGTGGTAATGATATTTAGTTTCCAAGAAAAACCAGGACCAGCTCTTATGAATCTTACCACTTTTCCTTGGATAGTTCCGTACTGAAAAACTCCCTCATTAAACCACAATATTCCAGCTGCCATAGTAAATATTACTAAAAGTTGATTTTTCACCTCTTCTACTAATCTACTAATGAGAGTAAAAGCTACAGTTGCACAGACTTTACACACTAGCCAGCATCTAAATTATTCTTCTCCTTTTTTCAGGAACACTAACAACAAATTGAGCACAGAAAATTACAGAAGTCTCATTCATGCACATGTTCTTTCCCCCATTTCTTTTTCTGTCCCGTTGAGCTAGTATTTGAAGTGAATGCTGCATCTTTTCCCATCAAGTTCCTCAGTAAAATTCAAAGTATTCAGATAAAGATAACTTCTTTTCACATCCAACCTGTGTGTGTTCCTGGATTCTGAAAGGCCTAGCTGTGGTTTTTGTTTTTGTTTAAAATCAGAATGTACTTCCTTCTCTATGGGAAGCTTCTCTGAACATTCAGAGAGAATGTTTTTGATTCTCTTCTTTTTAAAGTTAGTCAAAAGAAAATATTTGACTGCTATAATACAATCTGGTTGAAATTGCGGTCAAATGTGTTCTGGGACTCACACTGTAGGAGATGTATGCCAAGCATACCCAAGTTGATAAATGATGTGGAAAAAAAAAAAACCTACATTAAAATATTTTTCTTTGAAATTTCTTCTCAGCTTTGCAATTGTTTTGTGCTCCACTCTATTATAAAAATACAAGTACTGGTTTGTGGATGACAAGTGAACAGGTATGACTAAATAGGGCAAAATTTGTATGTATTTTGGCAAGGTGATTAAGCAAGGCTGTGGGATCAATGCATGATCTATTACCAGAGTGTGACACTGATCAGAGAACTGGTGAGGGTGGCATCTGCACGGGTGGGTGGTCCAGAGATACTGTTACGTATAAGCAGAAGGTTGCAGAGTGTCAAGCGGGTGGTAGAGGCAGCATTTTTGTATCTGAAAGACCAGACTTGAACAATGTCAGCAGATAGAGTTCTGAGAGGCAATTCAGCCCTAAAGACCAGAATTAGGATTTCAGGTTACAGTACAAGCTGTCAGGGTCATATCAATTAGTGGTATAGGCAAATTTTCACGAAACTAAGCATTAAGACCAGGGATATAGCCATTGAGAGTCTGGGCTGTTAGAGAATGTTTACTAAGAGACGATAGAAATTATATGGGATAATCACAGAGCTAGGAAAGTAAACAGAGCAACAACAACAAAATTATCTGCTTTAATATTAAATTTTGAGGTTTTGTTTGAGGTAGTATGTACCAGTTCACAGCATGTCAGTGATACCACTCATTAGAACTAGAAAAGCAAGATAAATTACAGAATGCATCAAGACCTGCTGAGCAAACTACAGAGATCAGCGACATTTCAGAGTGAGAGACTGACAAGTCCTATTTGGCCACTGGCAGAGGGCCACTGCAGGGGAAGAGAGAATCCAGAGATTTTCGTAATTGTGTGGGAGCAGAGCAATAAAACTGGACTTGCTCAGCATATCTTAACAGTTACATGTTTCACTCTTTGTCTAATAAATGGTGTTACCTGCTTTGACAGAAAACTGGAATACTATCCTAGACCCTTAGTGTACTTGTATTCAGCTTTTCTTTTAAATTTTTCCTGGCATTAGGGGTGCATGGGTGGCTCAGTCAGTTAAGCATCTGCCTTCAGCTCAGGTCATGATCTCAAGGTCATGGGATCAACCCCCACATCAACTTAGCAGGAGTCTGCTTCTCCTTTTCCCTCTCCTGTTGCTCCCCTTGTGCGCAAGCTCTCTCTCTCTCTCTCTATCAAATAAATAAAGTCTTTAAATAAATAAATAAATTTTTCCTAGCACTAATTTGTCGGGGGGGGGGGGAATTAATTCTGTTCTGTAGAGGAGTAGCAATGGAGAAAAGCAATTTATAGCCTTCTTTTTGAGGTGCCCTAGAGATTTAATCACAAGGACATTGGTGCTATCTTTGACAGTCTCAGAAGGAATTTACCATCAGATCTCTGAAAACAGCAGTGAAACCTAAATGATCACATTTCAGCAAATTCTCTATTTTGGTATCTAACATATTTGAAGATAGAACATCTTTCCTTCCAGAGACCCTTGGATCACAACTGTTGAGGAGATCATTTGTGGCTGTGCCATACAGAGAAGGACAGAGTTAAAGACAGAAAGTCTGTAGATGGGTTTAGGTCTACTAGTTCGAGAACAATCACTGACCATGAGCCTTCAGGACTGAATAAGATAAATCATTTACAAATGAAAAAAATTGCCATGCACAGCTCAGGTCTTCATTTCGTTTGTGTCATTACCTTGTGGTTTTAGCATTCTAGCATAGAATCAGTTGGTCTAAAGTGCCAGAGAAATCTATCATGTATTTCTTACATAGAGTAGAGGACTAGCACACTCACTGTTTCTTTTTAGTAGAGCAATGCAAAATCTCCTAAGACAGCTATAGTGAAGCCTCTCTTCCTAACTTATTATCAAACTCCACTTTTCAAAATGAGCTCTAGTCAGCAGCCTTTTTGCTGAAAGCCTGCTGGGCTCTGTTGGAGGCCTATCATTTGGGGCTGTGAGTTAAGCCACTAGGCAGTGGTTTCAGCTGTGTTTTTCTTTGAGCTCTTAGATTTTAGTCAAAACTGGTGCCCAAATTAAAACCACCAGAGCAATGAATTTATATGCACTGGAAAGGGACATGGGGAAAAGAAGCAAACAGTAGAAATAGTTTCATCCTGTTATGCCAAGATTCACCCAGCTGTATTGTTCTTTCAATATTATTTATAGCTTTCTACTTTTAACTGATACAAGTAGAGACACAACCTCATTACCGTATAGGTTTTTATCTCCCAGAGCCCCCTACAAAATTGTTCATTTTAGATGAGAATCAAGTACAAAGTATTCTATGTGGAAATAGTGAAGGAGATGACAAAGAAAACACAAAATGGATCATGTTGGTTTATTAAGAACTCTGAACCAGCAATTGTCTTGTGAGAGAGGTTAGAAATCTTCCAAACTACTATCATGTTTATGTTTCATTATTTCTGCTGCCATTTCCAAACACAGTGAAAGAAGAACAGAAAAACCAGATCATTTAAAACCTCAGAAGTCTGCTTTTCATTAGTATTCTTGATTTTTATAAACTTAGTTTCTCTTATAAAACATTTTATCCTACCACAGACCCAGCTTACATGAGGGCCAAAGAACTGTTGCATCATTTTATCACTTGTGATTTTCAACCATTGGTAAAATTTTTTTTGCCTATTTGGAGTTTGAATTTCACACATTTGCTCCAGGAAAAGAAATTGATTCCTTTAATGCATTTTTTTTTTCAAGAGGGGGTGGGGAACGACATCAGTTTAATCATCCACACTTGTTTTAGTAATTCCAATTTTTAAAAATTCTATCTCCATTTCATAGAATTACCTAAAGAGCTGATTATAAATTATATATTTTATTTTGCATCAGTTTTATAGATTTATTTAAAATTATCAGATATTTAGACAATGTGGACAATCAAGTCATTATTTAATAAATACTTATTATCTTCCCAACTATGTGCTCTGTGTCATTTTGACCTAATAAACTTAAAAATAGTTAGGATTTGAATAATTCAGCTTTTAACCAATTTAAGACACTAAAGTTTCATTATTTTGTCACATAGGATATCACAAAGTTATTCTTAGCGGAGACCCCAGATGAAGTCCCATAACTAGGTGCCTTATGAGTAAGATGAGGAGAAATGATTGAGGGAAACATGAGAACATTATTCAGAGGCCAATCACTCTGAACAGTAATGATAGAAAATTTTGAGGCAATTTTGAGAACTTTAGAGATGGGTCTGAGTTGCACTAGAATTGAAAAAGAATTAGCCACTTGGCAGTATTTGGAATATTTAGTATATTTAGTAGTCTTTTCACTCCATAGAATATTTCCTCTTTTTTATGCTAACTGCCAAAATTGACACTGCCTTATTATTCCGCTTATTTTTAATCATGCTATTTGATATCCTTTATTGACAAACACTTCAATTTTTTCCACACTCTTTTGTGTTTCAACTGTGAAGACACACCACTGTGAATTTCAAAATAATTTTATGAGTAATTCTACTATGAGTGGACCATTGTAAAATGACATAAAGTAAAACAGCAATCTCCTTTTAATGAGAATGTTCTGTAACAAAAGGCAAATGTCCCTTTTTTAGTTGTAAATGAAAGATATATTACTAAAAGTTATAAAATGTCACTGTACACATTAAGTACATGTGGGTACCTATAACAACCTGATAATATTTTCATGACTTAATCAAGGCATGAAGGCATCCTATCACTGATAATAAATATGTTTCTGTTAGTAATGGAAAGTCCAGTGGAACTATCTTTAGAATTCTACTCTACATAACTTTTTGTATAAAAAATCTTAAAAGTCCTGGAAAATATAGAGGTTAGCTTTTGTCATAGATCATCTGTAAACATTCACCTCAAATTCTGAGTAATATATTTTAAGAAAAGATACTTTAATCATTCAGTTTTAAAGATTGATAGAATTAAATATCTGTATTCAACTCTTGGTATTTTACCTGTTCTAGAAATCTTAACCTTCATGCCATTTCTCAGTATTTTTGGTCTTATATATAATTTACTTGAGGATTTCACTGTATAGGAAGCAATGACTATTTATAGTAGGTACATGGAAGAACCATTAGAGGAAAAAGTACCGTAGATACTACTTGAATATATTTGGCACCAAGTTCAGATAGGACAACAGAAAAAAATTGTGTGTGTGTGTATCAGGAGGGAAAATAGCTTTATATTTATTTTCGTGTCTTTAAACATTTTTTAACCTATGAATAAACCTATTTAAACCCTATGAATAGTGATATAAGAGGAAAATTAAATGAAAACCCATACTTAAATGAAGTTTATCAGTTATATGATAGATTGTGTTTTTTAGCAAGGCTGTCACCAAGGATCTAAAATACATCCAATATTAACAATAGTTTATTGCATGTATAATATGTATAGGCATCCTGCTGGGAAATGGAATCCAACTCTTTTAGAGAACTTAAACTCTATTGAAAGAGGCAAAGAAACAACCACAGTGCAATGTGATAAACAAAGGCTGTCATAGAAGACGTACAAAGTGTGGTAAAAGCATATGTCAAGGGTATCAAACTTAGCTTTGAGAGAGCTAAAAAGACTTCCTGGAGGAAAAGACATCCAAGCTGACATGGCCAGCAAAGGTAGGTGGGGTAAGGAAAGTTGATGGGACAAGGAAGTTGGGTGGAGTGGGACTAGGGAGGAGAAGAGATTTTAATCAGAAGAAACAATTTGTGGAAATGTCCTGAGGTGTGAGAGAGCATGACAATTTTTTAGAAACTGAACTAAACTCAAATGTTGGACTATAGAATGCCAGGGTTAGGTTCAGAGAGAAGAGGATGAAGACGTTGGATAATTTGGATTTTTGGATAAGAAAATGTTGGATAGTTTGGGGTTTTATAATAATATTAAGAAATTTGGACTTTCTCTAAAGTAAGGAGAAACCACTGATGGATTTTAAGCAGAAAAAGGCATGATTAGATTTCCCTTGTAGAAAGATCGTTCTGATAATTGTGTGGAGAATGGATGTAGGAGTCCATTTAGATATATAGCTAATTCAGCTGGGAAGGTATTCCAGTAATTGCTGTGATAGAATACAATGATTTGAACGAGGTTAGAGAAATGTTTAAGAGAAAGAATGGACTGGACTTTGTGGCTGTTGAGGGAAGGGAGTGACAAAAGAGGATAAGGAAGCCAAATATTGTAACAATTTCTGGCTCATAATTTGAGTACTCATGGGATTGCTGATTTTGAAGTAGTTATTGAAAGTTAGTTCAGAAATTGTCACTCTTAGAAGTGAAAGCAGAGTAAAGATAAAGGTCTGGGAGTCATAAGCATCTAGGTGGTCAGTGATGCCATGGGAAAGGATGACAATGCCCAGAGGGGTGGAGAACTAGAGAAGTGGTAGATCCCTGTGACAACCCGAATAACAAAGTGAAGAGGTAGACTGGGGAAATAAGCCTATGACACAAAGGGGCAGCCATGGGGTAGATGAAGAAACTTCACTGGTGATGTATATGATTTAAGTCATTCTTCAGAGGGGACATGAATTTGTCCTGGGTCATCCATTCCCCTTTTAAACTCCTGGCATAGTAAACAGCTTACACAAGGCTTTCTATCTAGAGAATTTGTATTAAACTGTATCTGGACATATATTTAGTAAAAATAGGTATTGTGTTGATCTTTTTCCTTTTTGTTCATGTAGTATGTTTGGTTTCAGCATGAATGGCAATGAAGCAGATAAATACTTTTTGGCTGCTTTTTGCTCTTAATTTAAAAAAAAAAACAGAATATTTGAGAGGGTTCAGTACAATAACCATATTTCAGACTTTTTGAGCAGGTTTGGCAGGAGGTCAGGGATATCATAAGACTTATTGGAAATCAGTTCTTGTAAAATAAAATGTTGGTGGTTTGAGAAAATAATTCAGGAACAGATGGATCAAATTTACTTCCACACACATAAATTTGAATATGAAGTGGTTGACCAAATGCATTTTGCACCCATCTAAACATAACTCTGTGAATATTGAATTTTAAAAATGCTGATTTGTGTATTCTTTTACTCTTCTAATATTTGGCCATCATCTTTTCCTAATTCCTTCTTTGATTTCTCTGGCGGCTCAATGTTTGGAGTTGCATATATAATTTTAAGGAAGGAATTGCAGATCAAAACTATAATGAGCTATCACCTCACACCTATTAAAGTGGTTATCAAAAAGAGAAAAATAAGCAGTGCTGGTGAGGATGTAAAGAGAACCCTTGTGCACTGTTGATGGGATTGTAAATTGAGAACAGTCCCTATGGAAAATTGTGTGGTAGTTCCTCAACAAATTATAAATAGAACCATATGATCCAGCAATCCCAATGCTGGGTATATATCCAAAAGAAATGAAACCACAATGTCAAGAGGTGTCTGCACCCCCATGTTCATTGCAGCATTATTCATAATAGTCATGACCTGGAAGCAACCTAAGTGTATGTAGATGGATGAAGGGATTAAAAAAAATGTGACTATATGTACATGTATATATATACACATATACATATGTATATGTGTGTGTGTGTTTATACACACACACACACACATTATGCCACAGAATATTATTCAGTCATAAAAAAGGAAATTTTGCCTTTTGTGACAACACCTTGAAGGTATTACGCTTAAGTGATATAAGTTAGATAGCACAATGAGGGTGATTGATTGCTCTTCTGTGAGGGCTCACTGAAGAGTGGGGGGCATGCACTTTCAGCTGTGGGTCTAGAGAGTTGGGTGCATCCATATTCATCCTGTCCATCAGTGCTGAAAGCCTTCAGGGAGCAAAACAGTACCACCTAGTGGAGGCTGGAGCTTACACAAAGCCCTGCCTCCCTGCATCCTGGAAGTACCTTTCCATTGAACCAAGTCAGCCTGAGAATCAGCACAGCAGGCCCCTCCCCCAGAAGACCAGGAAAAACAACTTGCTCACACCAACTCTACTGACCATAGAATGCTGCAAAGCTTCCACTCTAAAGGAAACAGGATATAACTTCCTTTTTACTTTTATTCTTCACTTTTTATTATTTTTTCATATATTTTCTAATTTTTTCAATTCCCTTTTTAAAATTTTTTTGTTTTTTTCCAATTTTTATTTATATGTATATCTTGTATATATGTATTTTATTTTAAATGTATATAAATGTATATATATAATGTATATTTTTGTATTTTAGAATCTAGATTCTTTTAACAAGCAGACAAAAACACACTCAGGATCTAGTTTTTTTGGGTTTTGGATTTTGCTTTTTGTTTTGTTCTGTTTTATTTCTCTTTCTTCTTGTCTTTTCTGGACAAAATGATGAAACAGAGAAATTCATCCCAAAAGAAAAAATGGGAAGTAGAACTCACAGCCAGGGGTTAATCAATACAGATATAAGTAAGATGTCTAAACTAAGATTTAAACAATGATTATAAGATTACTAGCTGACTGAAAAAAGTAGAGAATACACTAGAGATACTTACTGTAGAGATAAAAGAACTAAAAATCTAGTCAGGCCAAAATTAGAAATGCTATAACTGAGATGCAAACACAAGTGGAGGCCATAAAAACGAGGATGGATGAAGTAGAGGAGTGAGTCAGTGATATAGAAGATGAAATTATAGAATACTATGAACCTGAAAAGTAAAAGGAAAGAAAAGTAATGGATCACAAAAGTAGACCTAGGAAACTCAGTGACTTGTTAAGACATAACATTCTTTTCATAGGAATCCCAGAAGATGAAGAGAGAAAAAGGGGCAGGTTTATTTGAATAAATTATAGCTGAAAACTTCCCTAATCTGGGGAAGGACACAGACATCAAAATCTAGAAGCACAGAGAACGCCCAATAAATTCAACAAAACCCAACCATCACTAAGACAGTATTATAGCCAAATTCACAAACTACACAGATTGAGGGAAAGAACCCTGAAAGCAGCAAGGGAAAAAGTCCTTAACCTAAAAAGGAAGACAATCAGGCTTGCAATAGATCAGCCATAGAAACTTGACAGGCCAGAAGAAAATGGCAGGAAATACTCAACATGCTGAATGGGAAAAATATGCAGTTAAGGATTCTTTATCCAGCAAGGCTGTCATTTCAGAGTAGAAGGAGAGATAGAGTTTCCCCGACAAACCAAGGCTAAAGAAGTTTGTGACTAGGAAACCAGCCCTGTAAGAAATTTTAAGGGGGACTCTTTGAGTGGAGGAAAAAAAGAAAAAAAAAAAGTAAGAAAGACTAGAAAGGACCAGAGAACATCACCAGAAACATCAACTCTACAGGTAACACAATGGCACTAAGTTCATATCTTTCAATAATCACTCTGAATGTAAAAGGATTGAATGCTCTAATCAAAAGAGAAAGGGTATCAGAATGGATTAAAAAAACAAGATCTGTATATATGCTGCCTACGAGAGACTCATTTTAGACTTGAGGCACCTACAGATTGAAAATGAGGGGATAAGGAGCCGTCTACTATGCAAATGGACATCAAAAGAAAGCCAGAGTAACCATACTTAGATCAGACAAGCTAGACTTTAAAACAAAGACTGCAACAAGAGATGAAGAAAAGCATTATATCGTAATTAAGGGGTTTGTCCATCAAAAAGATATAACAGTTGTACACATTTATGCCCCAATCTTGGGAGCGCCCAAATGTATAAATCAATTAATAATAAACATTTAAAAACTCATTGATAATGGGGACTTTAACAACCCATTTATAGCAATGGACAGAGCATCTAAATAGAAAATCAACAAAAAGCAATGGCTTTGAATGACATACTGGATCAGATGGACTAGTTATATTCAGAATATTTCATCCTAAATCAGCAGAGTACACATGGAATATTCTCCAGAATGGATCACATACTCCGTCCCAAATCAACCCTCAACAAGTACAAAAAGATTGAGATCATACCATGTGTATTTTCAGACCACAGCATTATGAAACTTGAAGTCAACCACAAGAAAAAATTTGGAAAGACCTCAAGTACGTAGAGGTTAAAGAAGATCCTACTAAAGAACGAATAGGTTAACCAGGAAATTAAGAAATAAAAAAAACACATATGGAAACAAATGAAAATGAAAACATGATAGCCCAAAACCTTTAGAATATAGCAAGGACAGTCCTATGAGGGAAGTATATTATAATATAGATCTACCTCATGAAGGAAAAAAACCCTCAGATAAAGCCTAAAGCCAGCAGAAGAAAGGAAATAATAAATATTAGAGCAAAAATAAACAATATAGAAACCAAAAAGATAGTAGAAAGGATTAATGAAACTAAGAGCTTGTTCTTCAAAAGAATAAAACTGATAAACCCTAGCCAGACTTATCAAAAAGAAAAGAGAAAGGACCCAAATAAATCAAATCACTAATGAAGGATAGTTCACTTATAAATACAAGTATTCATGAATGGGTCATTTAATATTATGTTTGTCTATGTATATGTGTGTATGTATACATATATACACACATACACATAATCTTTTTAAAACAATATTTTGAGGAGTGCCTGGGTGGCTCAGTGGGTTAAGCCTCTACCTTCCGCTCAAGTCATGATCACAGGGTCCTGGGATCGAGCCCCGCATCGGGCTCTCTGCACGACAGAGAGCCTGCTTCCCCCTCTCCCTCTGCCTGCCTCTCTGCCTACTTGTAATCTCTGTCTCTCTGTGAAATAAATACATAAAATCTTTTAAAAAACAAAACAAAAAAACAATATTTTGATAATGTACATTATGATTCTATGTCAACTATTTTGTCAGGAAGTGTAAGTTATAATTATTACATTGTCTGTGTCCTCAATAAATTTAGAACAATGAATTGTTGATCCTAGGAATTATCTATCCTAGGAATTATCTAGATGTACATGTAGTTGATTATTAAATACTACTACTAAAAATTAAATTTATACTGAAAAGCAGAATTATTAGTTTGCCTGTGTAGTAATTTCATGTTTAAAATGTTTGTGAATTTTAGGGCACCTGGATAGCTCAGCCGGTTAAGCATCTTACTTCAGCTCAGGTTATGATTCCAGGGTCCCAGGATCTAGTCCCCCAACTGGCTTCCTGCTCAGCCAGGAGTCTGCCTCTCTCTCTGACCCTCCCCCATCTCTTGTGCTCACAATCTCTCTCTATCTTTTGCAAAAATAAATAAAATCTTTAAAAAAATAAAATGTAAATTTTAAATATGCAATGGAAATGAGCAGTAAATAACAAAAATAATAACTGCTATTTAATGAGTACTTACTTTGTGTCAGGACTGTGCTAAGTCCTTTAATATATGTTATCCTATTTAAGCCTTTCAACATTACTGGGTAGTTTTCATTATCCTCAACTTTTTTTTAGGCAGTAAAAGAGACAAATCAAATAATAAATGGTAAAATCAAGACTTGAAACCAGATCTGAGCAGACCCACTTGAATCCTTTTTTTTTTTTTAAAGATTTTATTTATTTATTTGACAGATCACAAGTAGGCAGAGAGGCAGGCAGAGAGAGAGGCGGAAGCAGGCTCCCTGCTGAGCAGAGAGCCCAATGTGGGGCTCCATCCCAGGACCCTGAGATCATGACCTGAGCCGAAGGCAGTTGTTTTAACCCACTGAGCCACCCAGGCGTCCCAAGACCCACTTGAACCTTTCAGAGGAGAAACTGTCTAGACTTACAGACTACAAGAGGGAAAGGGTCTCTTGTTCTACCAAATAAATTTAAATCCGAATTGTATTGAATTTTTGACTTTAGCCTTCTGACTCTTTTCCTTGAAAGGACTTGTTTTGGAGAATCTGTTTTCCCTTCCACCACTTAGCTCCTTGTTTATGAAGAAGCAAAATAAGATGTGTTTAAAACACAATGAAATGAATGAGTATGGCATAGGTCTCTATAGTAAAACCATTATTGGATTGGTCAGAAATAAATTAAAGCTTCTTTTTTTTCACCATAGGGTATTTAGAATTGGCAGCAAAAATGCCAAGAAGCAAACTCTATGCCGAAAATATATATATATAAATCCTCATGGCAGTTATTTTTATAACTGAGGAACTTGCATGACTAGTTAGAGGTTTATTCTCCAGAACATAAGTTGAACAGTTATTAAAAACTGATGCAACATTGTGAAAATATTTTACCTAGGCATTTGATTTGAAAACCTAGCTTTGTATTATAACAATCATTTTTTTCATTCATTCATTCATTCATTCATTCATTCATTCAGTAAACTTTGTGAATCAAGTATCCTACTCCATGCTGGGGATAAGAAGCAAAGTGATGTAGTGATGAAGGTTCCAGATTCTCAGTCAGACTGCTGAGTTATTTTACAGACGTGTACATGGGCATAGTCCCTTCTCATTCCCTCTCCAACTAGTTATTGAGCAACTAGGTGCCAGGCACTGGGCTAGGTACTAGAATACAGAGTGAAATCTGATATAGTTCCTTACCCTCAAGAAGACACAGACCAAAAAAAAATCATGGTGCAGGGCAGGAAGTATTATGTTAAAAGTGTGTAAGGGGCTATGGGAGTACAGTTCAATCTGGATCTGGTTAGATGTATATTTTAAGACTGTCGTTCTGTTGGAAAAGAGAAGTATAAAATCAAAGTTGACATGAACCAGACAAGGTTATTGCAGAATGAAGTTGATAAGGGCCTGAGTTAAGAAGTGGTGGTAGCAATGGAAATGTGGGGTACATTTGAGAAACAGAAGATAAAATTAGCAGTAATTGGGGATTGGTTGGATGTCAAAGAATACGTGAGAAGGGGCAGATTTAGGGAAGTGCAAGGAAGTGATAAATTTGCTTTCCAATATGCTTAGTTTGATATGCCTCTGGGACATGTAAAATGAAATGTCTAGACAATTTTTAAACATAGACATCTGAAGATCAGGCAGTATTTTTGGATCAAGACACTGATGTGGAAGTCATCGGTATATGTTTGACAGTTTTCTAGTTTTAAAAAGTACTCTAATATTTCTACAATGTGATGGGAGGAAAAGATACTGAGGTAAAATTTAGAAGTTGGTACAGTACAAATAAATTTTTTTTCACCAAAGAGGTAATAGCACTTTAAAGATCACTCTAACATGAAAATAAAAGGTAATAGAGACCATTATTTTAACTAATATTTCAAGTATAGTTATTATCAATTGACTATACTACAAAAATGAAGAAATTAAAACTTTTATCTTTCCTCAAACTTTTTAAGTCCTGGATTTTTTGGTTCTAATTCTTACATTTCAGGATTTGTAATATTTACATTCTTTTTCAAAACACAGCTGATTAACCTTAATTGTAAGAATATATAGATGCTTACAAACATAACAGTTTCTTCATCCTGAATATTTTTTGTTTTAATTTCTCTTTGAGTTAGCTGGTTATCATTATCAATTGCTTTTTTCAGAAGATGTAAGAGAAACTCTTTCTAAATTCTTGCGTGTTTGAGATTATCCATACTTTAATATATAAAGATAATTTGGCTAAAGTAAATATGTTGAGTTACACTTTCCTTTAGAGCTATGTAGATATTTCCCCTCCCATATTCTGTAATTTAGTGGTGTTGTGAAAAGAAACAATTTTCTTTATATGCCTGCCCATCAGAAAAATCACTTATTATTGAATTATAATAATTTAATACTAATGTTATTTTATCTTAGTCACACTACACAGGCTTTTATTGGATCATCATATGCCCTTTCAATCTTCAATCATTTCTTCCATTATTATAATTAAAAGTTTGCTAGTATAACTTGGGGTTTCTTACTTCACTTTTCTTTGGGGGAGAGGTAAAACCAATTGTTCTTAAAATGAATTGTCTTTGCCCTCTCTATCTTTTTTTTTTTTTCTCATTGTTTGTATCTGTTTTCTCCCTTTGCATAAATCCACAGTATCTCAAGCTTTTCCTCTGTGTTAGAAATAACCACTTTTGGCTTGCTTATTACATTTCATTTCTGTTGGTAATGTATTCATCAGTCCTGTAGTTGTGGCATGTTGACCTCTAGTCTCTCTTATTTTATTCTCTCTTTTTATCATCTCAAGTTTTAGCTATGGGACCATATTCACATTGTTACTAAGTATTTTTGTATTATTAGCATTGATGAGGAAATTTTCTTCTGTTCCTTGCATAATATGTTTTCCATACTGGCTTCTTCATCTGTATTTAGCAATGTGATTGCAGTGTTCATTTTTTCTCTGTATTATGTTTACAAAATTGCCATTCTGTATCTTTTTTTTATATGATAAACTATGTATCATTCTTCGTGATAGAATTCCCCTTTTACATTTGACTTACTTACCTTCTTGCAAATTTACAATGGAGAACTGGGGATTTTTGTCTACTTTATATGACTTAAGGATTTAGCAGGGGAAGAGTAGGCAGGGAGCGCTCCATTGGTCTTGGCTCTGCTATTTCTTCAAAATCTTATTAAATTCCCCACCTTAGGGTTTACCTCACAGTTAGTAATGTATGTAATTCATAAGAGGGATACCCTTATTCTTCCCATTATATATGGAAGCCTGACTATGATGATCTCTAATGGGTTTTCAAGCTTCTACTGAGATCCTAAGATTTTGTAGTAGTAGATAACAGCTTTCTATTCTTCAGGGTTTTATTTTCTTCCCCACAACTTTTATTGGATGCCCCTGAATAAAGATCTCTCTAGATTGAAGGTTTTAAAGATTTTATTTATTTATCTGACAGAGAAACACAGGGAGAGAGGGAACACAAGCAGGAGGAATGGGAGAGGGAGAAGCAGGTTTCCTGCCAAGCAGGGAGCCCAATGTGGGGCTCGATCCCAGGACCCTGGGATCATGACCTGAGCTGAAGGCAGACGCTTAACGACTGAGCCACCCAGGTGCCTCTAGATTGAAGGTTTTAGATAAAACCAGGATGTATTATATCATTTATAGTTCTATTATGTCTATGATGTAAATGTACTCGGGAGGCTATTTTTAAAAAATTAATTTCAAAAATATTCCTGGAACTGTAAGTTTTGGGGTGCCATTCAAGTTCAGGCATAATTCTCAAACAGATACATCCCAGAAAATTTTTAGAACAAAAACAATTAGATGATAAATATCCCATTTACAAAACTCTAAATTTGGAAAGTGTTTGGAGAATTCATACTTTTCATACTGAATTATTTTAAAGTGGAAATAAAATTCACAAACATTGATTAGCTCCCTGTCATTTGTAGAGCAGTCACACCCTATAAATCTGTCAACGGGAGTACACAGAGGGTACTATAGTCATTTGTATTAAACGTGATTGTAATTTAAATTGGTAAATGCTGAAGGGATGCACAGTTTAGTGGGTAAACTGGGTAAACTATAATTAGCTGACAGACATGCAGTACCTACTGTACTCATTCTGAAACAGAGTGAAGAGTCAACATTTGAGCCCTGGAAAACCACCATTTGTTGAGGGTAGTAGGGACAAACAGCTACCAGTCAGCAATACTGAAAAAGAGAAGTCATTCTGGCCATGAAAGAAAAGAAGAGCATGGAATCACAAAAGTCCAAGGTGGAGAGAATTTCAAGAAGGGAATTGCTAATAGTTTCAAAAGCAGCTGAGAGATTGAGAAAGATAAGTACAGAAAAAAGTCAAGTATGTTTGGATAAAGTGACCTTAGACAATTTAGTGAAAGCCACATGGAAACTGGGTTGAGTAAAGAGGATCTAAAAGCAAGGGCAGGCTAATCTTTGAAAAGTGAGTCATAATCAGCTAGAGAGAAATCAAATAACGTATAGAAAGTGTTGGCCAAGGTCAGCACAAGAGTTTTCATCTTCTTAAGATATAGGCTACTATTCCCATTACAAGGCAGAAGAAAGGAAGAGGGTAAAGATACCAGAGGATGGGGGGACTAAGAATTTTAATAAAAAGAGAGGAAAATAATCTAAGAATAGAAGGAGAAACTACATGTTGAGAAGGGTTATGATTTCCTCTTGGGCTGTCAGGGGAAACATGTAAAACAGTGTTCAGGGTAGGAGGGACCTCAAGGGAGCCATTTATTCTACTTTAGCTTTCTTTAAATATTTCCCTTTACCCTTAGGTCCCTTGTGGTTAAGAAGAACCCTTTTATGGTTCTCGGAGAGAAAAAGAGATAGAAAAGTACAGGTTGCTTAGTCTTTCTTGTTCTTACTCCCAAATCTAGAATCTAATAATTTTTATCACTTAAGATATTCCTTTTCTTTACTCTAAATCTATGCAATGATAATATGGAAATTAAAATGTATTTTCTATTTACCTCAGGTTTCCTCTGAAGACTCATACTATGACTATTTATGAATATCTTAAAACAATTTATCAAAACAAAAATCAAAATAGTGCTACTTTCATTTAAATACCTATAGAGGATTGTAGTCCTTTTAATCTTTCCTTCAGTTGTCTGTAGTCTCATGCTCTAATCTGAGAACTAATTGTATTTCTAATGAGTTTTCAATATTAAATGTCAAACACACATCTAATTTGTTTAAACCAGTTTCAACATGCTCATATTTTTAGGGAACTTTTTCTTAAGCATCTCAGTTATTTAATATATCTGATATATTAAGTTGCTGTTTTGGAGGTGTATCTACATGCCATTGCCTACTTTGAAGAAAACTTCACCAAATTAGTGACTAAGCTTGGCTTCAAATTTCTGTTTCTGTCTTGTTGATTTAATAAGCCCCTGGATCTGATCCCCAGAGCTTAATTCTGTGCTGTCTTATGCTACTGCATAACATTCATAATTATTAAAAACTCTGTGGTTAAGAGTACAGGGTTTGCAGTCAGATCTGAGTTTGAATCCCAGCTCTGCCACTGATTTTTCATATACCATCTGCCACGTTACTTAATTTCTCTGAACTCATTTCCTCACCCAAAAATGGGGAAAGGAGCTATAAGCAAAACCTGAAAGAGATACTTCACTTCTAAGTATTTCAGAGCCCCGCTATTGGGCTAAAGTCAAGAAGAGAGAGGCTTATTTTTTCTTCCTTTTTTTGAGAGCAAGATATAGTACAGGGGTTGGTGGGGAGGAGGGAGAGAGAGAGAGAGACAGAACCTTAAGCAGGCTCTATGCTCAACGTGGAGCGGGATGCAGGGCTCAATCTCATGACCCTGAAATCATGACTAAGCTGAAATCAAGAGTCGGATGCTGGGCACCTGGGTGGCTCAGTGGGTTAAATCCTCTGCCTTCAACTCAGGTCATGATCTCAGGGTCCTGGGATCGAGCCCCGCATCGGGCTCTCTGCTCAGCAGGGAGCCTGCTTTCCCCTCTCTCTCTGCCTGCCTCTCTGCCTATTTGTGATCTCTCTGTGTCAAATAAATAAATAAAATCTTTAAAAAAAAAAAAAAAAGAGTCGGATGCTTAACCAACTGATCCACTCAGGCGCCCTGAGAGAAGCATTTTTGACCAAACAAAGCGTGGTGCCATTAAATCACCAAGAGGCTCAGGGCAGAGGGTGACTGCAAACTGAGAAAAGATGTGCCTGGTGGTTGAAACAGTTCAAAGGCGTAGCAGCTGCACCCAATGAAGTAGTAAAAATAATGAGCAATGGTACACATGTGATGCTTCACCCAAGGGATCTAAGAAAATATTTGATTAGGGAAAGCACTTTGCATGAGGCTGGAGGGCCCACATTGGCAGACAATGGCTACTAACAAGGGAACTTTAGGAATTATAAATAAGATCATCTCTACATCCATAGGTCAGGAAGACCTAGGAAACTTTAGGCTGCATCTGTGACAATACAAACCTCTACTTTTTTAAAGAATCTCATTTTTAAATAGACTCTATCATTTGGCTTTATTTTTGAAGTTGGGTTTTTTGTGTATAAGCATGCTGTCATGACATAAATATGGTTATAACTATAACATACATAAAATATCAGGGATGTGTATGTTACATATAATCTATGAATTAGTTTAATGTGTTATAATGTAGCTACATAACCATTTTTGCATTTATGATTAACTTCATTTTTACTGCAAAATTATTTCCCTCCTCCAGGTCTCCCCATCCCCCTGTTGGAGACCTGCTTTACTCTCAGAGCTTCCTCATCACATACCCATTCAGGCAATCAAGGATTCAGGGGATAAATTGTTTAATTTTCCTCAACACCTCACAACTTTGTCTTTTACAATCCATTACTTTACCATCGCCCAGTTTAGAACATTATCATTTTTCCTAGACTACTGCATTGGTCTCCCAAATGACCCTCCTGCTATTCCCCTTCCTGTACTTAGACTACAAGTCTGAGCTTCATTTGATTACAACATGCTCTAGCGCATGCAATATCAATAATTTCCACTTTGCAAGACAAATTCAGAATTACTCATTCTTGCATTCTACACATTGGCTCCCACATACCTAAATTCTTTTTTTTTTTTTTTTTTTTTTTTTTTTTTTTTTTTATTAACATATAATGTATTATTTGCCCCAGGGTACATGTCTGTGAATCTTCGGGCTTACACATTTCACAGCAATTAATAGCACATACCCTCCCCATTGTCCCCAACCCAGCCACCCTATCCTACCCCCCTACCCCCCACCCCCCGGCCACCCTTAGTTCATTTCTTGAGTCTAGGAGTCTCTTATGGTTTGTCTCCCTCCCCATCCCTTCCTGTTTCATTTCTCTCCCCCACCCCCCCAAACTCCTGCCTTGCCTATCAAGTTCTTCATATCAGAGAGATCATGTGATACTTGTCTT
>CM053605.1:43344736-43513036 GCA_028646535.1 Procyon lotor
AGGAACCTCCATACTGTTCTCCAGAGTGGCTGTACCAGCTTGCATTCCCACCAACAGTGTAGGAGGGTTCCCCTTTCTCCGCATCCTCGCCAACATCTGTCGTTTCCTGTCTTGTTAATTTTAGCCATTCTGACTGGTGTGAGGTGCATACCTAAATTCTTATTGGTCTCTTGTGTTAACCATCTGCTCCAGTCCAGTTGACCTGAGCAATCAGCTTCACATATTTTATCTCCATAAAGATATGCCTGGAGTGAAACTCCCACTACTCTATAAAGTCAACTTGAAGAGCATCATGAGGATTCTCATTTCTCTGAACTCTTATAAGAATATACTGTTGACATCATCATTAAATAATGAATTGTCTTCTTACTGTAACTGTATTGTTTTTCATCTCTATCATTTGTTTTAACTTCCTTGTCTTATTTCCTAAGACTAATTTGTAAGCTCACAAATCGAATCTAGCAATGTATTTTATCTAGCACATATAGCACAAAAACTGAATTATTACATTCTCAGTATTTTTATTTTGGCTTTATTTATTTGTTTGTTTATAGACTTTATTTATTTATGTAGGGAGACAGAGAACAAGCAGGGGGAGTGGAAGGCAGAGGGAGAGGAAGAAGCAGGCTTCCTGATGCAGGGCTCCATCCCAGAACCCTTGGAATCATGACTGGAGTCATAGGCAGATGCTTAACCAACTGAGCCACCCAGGTTCTCCTAGTTTGGCTTAATTTGTATATATCATTACAACCAAAAGCTATACGGTGTGAAGTAGTTTTTTCAATTACTGTCCATTTTTTCCTTTAAGTATTAAAGAAGATACGATCACAAAGACAAAATTTGAGAAAAATCAATAGAAATGGTTATTATTGATTAATCTGAATGGACATAAGAGCTCAAAAAATTTGAACTATCACCATGTCCTTTTCACTGACATTAACTCAGAATAATAGCCGTTCATCAATATACAGCACATAATTTTACAGTGCAAAATGAAAGAGCATTATTTTTCTTTTTGTTGACTTATCCCAGAAACCTAAAACTTTAGCATCACACATCTATTTTAAGACCACAAAAAGTTTGCAGTATGTTAGTTTCAATGAAATCAGTGCGTTTGGTAGTAATCATGGAGGTGAGTGAATGCATTTTGCCAAATACAGCAGAGGCTATACATTTTAACTTATTTCTCTTATATGACAAAACACAAACTCACAGAAACTTCATGTGGGAAATGAGGACTTAGTGATTAATGACTCCTTTTCCCACTAGGCTATCAAAAGAATGCATCACTTCACCACCGTATCTTCAAATGCCTAGAACATGTAGTCAGTGCTCAAAGCCTATTAGTTTATTGAATAAATGAATGAAAGAAAAATTCTTTCAATTCTGTACATCTCTAAATGTTAACATTCTAATGTGCAAGTGCAGTGCTGCAGTCCGTGAAGAGTAGATGCAAGATCAACAAGCCATAGAACTGTTTTCCGGAAGTTTATAATCAAGTTGAATTAACTGAGGTCTGTTCTAGAGTCATGAGATTTGAGCAACAGAAAATACCTCTATCCTATCTCATTCTAACAACACTGATTTTTCATTTATGTGAAAACCTAAAAGCCATATGGGCAAAAACAGTGAGTAAGGAGAAAGTAGTATGAATTCTGTAGGAAGTAGGGTAAAAAAAATTAGAGTGAAATGAAAAAACTGTTTTGATAATACTGAATTTAGCAATAGGAAAATGTACCTGGGTAATGGTTTAAAGAGTTAAAATATATAGTTCTGCCAGAGATTAAAGAATACATGGGCACGACTCTGAGAGTTTATTTAAAGAATTTTTACAATGGCATATTTACCTTGCATTATGTAGCTCTCATTTGTGTTTTTGTTTTTTTTGTTTGTTTGTTTTTTGTTTTATGTTTGTTTTTTGTTTTTTTTGTTTTTCATTTGTGTTTTTGTACAAAAGTTTTTTCTCTCACTTGTAGCTAAGCAAGATCTTCATAAGAAGAACTCCCATGAAGCAATAAGCAACTTCCAGTTTAGGGAACAGTAGGCTTCTGGAAACCTCCACCCAATTTGCTTTTCTTTCCTTTTTTTTTTCCTCGGTTGCCTTTTTCTTTTTCCCCCCAGCTTTACTGATGTATAATGGACAAATAAAACTTTTTGCTTCCATACTCCCTCTCCTGAATATGAGTGATCATATGTATGTACATGCACATACATGCACACACAGGTGTAAACATTTTGGCTTTGATATCAGATTTGCACAAAGATTTTGCTTTCTTTGATGTCAGATTTGCACAAAGATTTTGCTCTCTGTCTTTGATTATACCTCAAATTCGCTCTGTTGAATAAACTTCCAAGTATCTTCCTCACACTCGCCTAATATCTAAACCCTACCCAGACCCTGATCTGGACTTAACCTTGACTCTGAAAGCCCATACTGGTCTCATCTCATCCAAGGTAATAAATAAAACACTGCTGCATTTTATATGTGAGCAAACTAAATGCCTGGAAGGGTTTATTAACCTGCTAAGTACCATAACAAATTGGAAGGAGACCTAGACTAGAACTCTATGAACTGTATTATCCACAAAATATAAATATAAATTATTAACTCCAAAATATACTGACATACCTTGACTACATTTATGTGCTTCCAGAAATGTAGCTTTTTTCTTAAGCGATTTATTAATTATGAATAAATTCATATGAAATGAATAAGTAAATACACTAAAGATATAGTTGATCCACTTGGAATGCTTACCTTACTGGAAACTTTTAAAACCTATTGGCAAATACTTTGCCAAGTATTTGGCAAAGACTTCAAAGATGGCTAAACCTCAGCAAAGTTGGATATACTGTATATTGTCATGTATTTATGATGACAAGGAAAGATTCCTTTTGCATCATGGGTGAAAGTGAGCTTAAAACTTTAGTTCTTTATTAGAAATTTGGCTATGAATCACACAGATTTAATATTTTAGGGCTTAGCCTATAAATTGACAGAAAAATTAAACAGGTGTCTAACCACTTTTAGGCAGTTCATAGGGGGGAATGGGGGAATATGAATCAGTTTTTCTTCCAAATATTATATATATAATTTATATTATTTAGTAAAATAAATTAAATAATTTTAATAATAAAATAAATTTAATAATTTTAATTATAGATATAATTTCTGTAAAATGCCAAATTGATCAAATTTTGTTTAAAAAAGGAAACTAACATTTCATTAAGGAACTACCATGTACCAACGACGGTAATTTCTTTTAACTCTCGTTTAATATTCACATGTGATGAATAATCCTGTACTATTTTCCAGGTAAAGAAACTGTATTTCAAGATCATTATGTTACTTTTGTAGGATCCCTTAACTACTAAGTGGTAAAACTGAGATACAAACTTGGAACTATCTTTTTCTTTTAAGATTTTATTTATTTTTCGTGAGGAGTTGGGCAGTGAGCATGCAAGGGGCAGAAGGAAGAGGGAGAGAGAATCTCAACCTGAGCCAAAATCCAGAGTCTGATGCTTAGCCACTGAACTAGAAACTATCTTACTGAAACCTAGAACTATCTTACTTCAAACCCTTATACTTTGCCAAACTACTTTCAAAGGTAAAATTACCACAAAATATTTTCTAAGTTTTCTTTGATTGCAAACCATCAAGAATTATAACAACAGCATTTTAATCCTTTGACTATGTCCTTTGAAGGCATTGATTCTGTTGTTCTTTACCAAAGGTAGCAGGGGTGACTTGGAGGGGTCTATCTTCTCATACCAAGCATATCACATATACTCATAGCTCACATTAAATATAATTTATTTATAACTATATTCTTTGGGTTGCAAATAACTAGCTGAAATTATATTTTATAGAAATTTATTCAAATACATTAATTTATATTTTGAATTATTTTAAAATGCATACACTAAGTCCATTTAAAATTTTTAGGCCCTACATTTTTCATTAAGTCCACGTAAAACTCATAGTCTCCAGGCATTATACCTTTATTGAATAATGGGAAAAAGCTGGAACTGCGAAAATAAAGGCAAAGTGCCTTATTGAAGTTACTTACTTAGTGGAATTGAGGACAAGAACTCTTGTTGTGTAGTTTTCTTTTATTTTACCGTCGTGTGCCCCAATATGGCATTATTCTCAAAAGCACAGAATTCTATGCAAGGCATAAGTGGTCTCTCAAATGACACTCAGACTTTGAGCAGAATTTCATTTGGATATTTAAAGACATTTGGATTTTAAAGTAAATGTAACTGAGGAATTAATGGTATTGGTACTTTCTAAAATAAATAAATGATAATATACAGTCATAGGATGATGGAACATAATGAGCAATCAGTTATATAGTGTGCTAGAATATCTGTGCAGATGGTAATTATCTGTGTGTGTATGTATATGTGTATATAAACAACAATAACTATAAAATTGTTAAATTTCAGTACAGAGAAAGAAGATATCATTTCATCAAATCTCTTCATTTCAAAGATACAGAAAATGATGCTCAAAGATGTGAAGTGATTAATCCTTTCATATAGGTAGATCAGGTCAGACTTGAAGTTAATATCCAGATTTCCTGAATCCTAGTATACAATTGGTTTAGTTTTTGTTTTTGATCATTCCCATGCTGCTGCTGCATAAATAGGTAACAAAAAGCAAACAATTTCTATGGCTAAAACATGCTAATATAGGCAATAACCTAACACATACTCCTGTTAAACAAGAAAATTTATACCCTACATCCTCATTTTAAAGATATCTGATGAGTACTCTGAAAATCATTAATAAACACTGAGACAAGGCAGGTTAACCAGTTCAGATCCTGATATTGCAATATTTCTTCAACCATGGTTTTTACTTTGATCATTGCTCAAAACTTTAAGCTTCTTGCTTTTTTGTAATACCTCAAATATTTCAGTAATGGCTCATGTGTAAGGTCGGGTTTCAACTTCTTTGTATTTCACTCATAATGGTGCATGACCTCACATGCATGTGTCAGCATATCTGCCTTACAGGAGAAACTGCTTAAAACTCAAGGCCGCGGTTAACAAAAGAAGAGATTAGACAGAAAAGATGTCAGGAAATTTTAAGGACAATTTTTAAGTTAGTCCATGCAGTTTTGTTCACATTCAACAATAACATTTATCCTTCAATACTGAGAACCAAATGGGTGTCACCAGCAGATATAAACAAACTGGCTAAAGTATTACTTCTTTTTTTTAAAGTCTTCTTATTCCTTCAGTGCTCTAGACCATTTGTGTAGATCTGATTAACTTGAAATCCACTTTTAGTCTCTCTCATCTAATCCTTATATTCTAAAAAAATTGAAAGACAGTATTTTTAAAGAATCTTTGGAAGGTTTCAGTGAAGATCAAAGTAAATGTTTTGTATCTTTCATAACCAGAGCCTTACTTTCAAATATCATTGTTTTTATATTGTTTAGTAAAATCCTAGGCCATAATAATAGCCTAAATTCTCTTTCAGTGGTTTTTGAGTTGCCAGTTCCTTAATTTTAACCAGTATTTTTTTGGGACACTTCATTCCCCCAATTCATAAAATCACCATTAAACACAACCAGTAAGTGCAATGACTATATTGACAGGCTTTCCAGTTGAAGAAAGTAAAGCACACATATTCTTTGCATCAACAATCTAAAAAAAATTTTTTAAAGATTTTATTTATCTATCTGACAGAGAGAGAGAGAGATCACAAGTAGACAGAGAGGCAGGCAGAGAGAGAGGGAGAAGCAGGCTCCCCGCCGAGCAGAGAGCCCGATGCGGTGCTCGATCCCAGGAACCTGGGATCACGACCTGAGCTGAAGGCAGAGGCTTTAACCTGCTGAGCCACCCAGGTGCCCCAACAATCTAAAATATTAATGGTATACTCTTATTGCTATTGGCTGTAATACTCCGATGACATGCCAAACATTTCATTCATTACTTTCATCTTCAAAACAACTCTATGGGGTAGATATTATTGATTATATTTTGTATGTGAGCGAATTGAAGCTCCAAGAGGACAGGTGACTTAAAGCCACAGAACTAGGAAGTGATAGAGATGGGATTCAGGCCTAGGCCCTTCTGGTTCCCAAGGTTATATCTTTTTATTATACCATCCTTCTAGACATATAGTTTTTCTAAGGTTGAGGTGGAATGGACTGAGAACAAGAGAATGACAAAGTAGATAGTGTAGTCGGGCATTTATTTGAGACCTGGCAATAATGGAATAAATAACACAAATGATAGAAAATACGTGTGTTTAATGGAGTTTAACAAATGCCCTTACTTACAGATTGAAACAATTTGCTGCTTCTCACTTCCCAAATCTTCACAACTTCTAAGATCCATACTTAGATAACTTGTTTAGCTTTACATGCTCACTTTGCTAAACATTGAAAATGAGAAGGACATAAAACTCATCAAAGAAGAATAAGAAATGTTCTAATTGGACTTTGAATTTAAGTAGATGTGTTGAACTGAGGTCATGCAACTTTAGGATTCGTTATTCCTTGGAGTCCATGCATATGGAACAGCTGTCGGTGACTCAGCATATAAGTAGATATGAGTAGTTAGTCTTAATTGCCTGACTATGATGTATGGTGTCTAATTGGAGTTTTTTAATGATTAAGAGCAATAATTGTTTTTCAGATAGTTATACTGAGCCTATAGTGATATATTGCTAACATTATTAGGATAGTAATTACTCAGTAAAAGTTTCCTTATATGCACATTGTGCTTACTCTTAAGAGGCTCTAGTAAATTGCTTTTTGATACCAGTGGCTCCATTACTGAGGCATTACTTCCAGGAATGTTATGCATATTTCATATGGAATTAGAATGAGAGCTATTTATTTTATCCACTATATCTAAAGTAACGTGTTCCATTCTGAACTTATCACCTTTCTCCACTCCTCTGCAAATGTGTTCTGCCTTTTTATGAAAGGCCCTGTCATCTATAACCTTAACTCAAACTTCTTTTTTATCACCACCTCCCTCTCTGCCATCTAGTTAAGCAAGTCCACTGACTCGCCATTTACTCAGACTTCTCCCACACACCCATTCTTTGTCTTCAGCCTCAGAGACCTTTCTATAATAAAATCTGAGCATGTGAGCCCTTCTGTTTGCTGGTTCCTAATAACTCCTTAAAACTACAGTACTCCCCCAACATAGTGCTTGTTTGATCTCCATGCCCACAAGATGCCATTCCTGCTGCATCATACTGGACTCCTGTCAGTTCCTTGAGTCTTGAATGCCTTGCCCTACTTCTGAGTCTTTGTCCCTGTTTTTCCCTTTGTCTTAAATGGTTGGTCTTCCCTGCCTTTTTTTTTCTTTTCCAAGTTTCTCTACAACTTTTTTTCTCCATTAAGCCTACTGACTGAGTTATATGCTCTTACTATGTGCTTCTAAAGTATACTGTGATTCTGCTAGCACAAACTCCCATCACATTTCATTGTGAATCCTCACATGTAGCACACTACAGGGCCTATGGTAGGTAAGTAATAACTAACAGTTAAATGAGTAAAATTTGGGTACTGTGCTGAAAAATATGCGTATCACCATGGGACAGAACAGTGAAATTTCTGAAAACCATATCATAATTATAAAGCTAAATGTAACTAAAAATTTTAGAGAAGAGAGAACTGAGGGCAAAGGAGTTGTCTGTCTCCAAACTCAAAGGGTTGTCAGTTGGAATAGGTTTTACACTTTTCCTGAGATCTTTTAGAGGAACATACCAAGATCAATAGTTGAAAAACTCAAGAAGGATATTTCAACTAGATGTAAGGCAGAACTTTCTAAGAAGTAGAGCTGTCCAGTCATCATCATGATGCTTCAAAAAGGACTAAGCTGTTCATCACTGAAAATGGTCAAGTAGAATCTGACTAATCATCAGTTCAAATTCCTAGAGAAAGTAATCCTGCATAGAGTTGAGACCAAAGTAGAATCAATATTGTGGCTTTTACATTTTATTGCGTGCTTCCTTTGCTTGTCAAAATTAATAGAAGAGGATGGTTGTAGTGGAAGGTAGGATGGCTATTGAGCATTCCTTTTTTCAATGATTATTTACCCTTATGTCAAGTCCAAATAATAAGGTTCATTTTTACACACACGCACACGCGCGCACGCACACACACACACACACACACACACAAAGAGGCAATTCGAAAAATATCATAGAGGTTATCATAGAGTTTATTAGGCTGAAGATGCCACAAGACTCAGTTAATGTCTGTTTGTAATGCAATGAGGGAAACTTGTGAATTTAAACCACTACCGAACTATACTCCACTTAGTATTTTTTTTCCTAGCTCTGAGCTGCTAGAAGACATATTTCTGATAAATATTTCTAGAAATGAATAAAATTAAATATAGCTGGTCATATTAAAAACTGCAGCTATTTGGTAAAATAAAATCATGGTAAGGGTATTCTAAGTAAGACAAAATTTCTGTTCAAAGATTTCAGATGGAAATGGTTAGAGGACAAGACTGTCTGACCAGAGATGCAGGTTCAAACTGAGGAATAAAGTTCGAGTTGGAGAATTTGTCTTGATCCAGACTGTCAAGGATCATGGATATTAGGCTAAGAAATCTCAGTATTATCCCATAAGGAGCAGAAAGTGAGCAAAGGGAGTGAAATACAAGAATACTATTTGGAAAAGATCAGGCAAGAATATGTAGAGTAGGTCTCAAATATAGTGCAAATTACATATGCCTTTATCACAGTAGTTTAAAATTTTGACAAATTTAGGTGTTCCTTTATGATTCCAACCATGTTGATAACAATTGATCCTTGAACAATGTGGAAGTTAGGGATGCCAACTGCTCATGCAGTCTTCATTTAGTTTTTGACTCCCTCAAAACTTAATCACGCATAGCCTACTGTTGACTTGGAAGCCTCAGAGATAACATATAACCATGATGCTTAACTTTTGTTAAACAATTTATGACTTTCTTCTTTCCTGAATTTTTACTTTTCCAAATTGTCCCCAGTGAAAATTGATCTCCGTATTTAAGTGACTTCTGATTGAATTCAGTGTATCACAAAGCTGTATGACTTGTATTTCACTTTCTACAGAGGCCATTTCTATGACAATAACAGGAGTCTTTGAAATCTTATGCACTCTGCATGTGGTTAGTGAATAAGTATTTGGCTTTGTGTGTGCACCTGCAGTTACTTTTCACTTGAGTGGAGATACCGTTGTACTTATAAAATATGACATTTTCAAGCATTACTGACTTTATTGTAGCTTTTTGTCATTATATATTATTTTCAGCTGTGAGTGCTAAAAACACAGCTGTATGTAAGTATTCTCAGAGTCTTTTTCTGTTAAAAGGTCCTCATTTGGAAAATGTACTATAAGCTAACCTTATAATAAAGTAAGGTAGAGACAAGAAAATGTTACCAAGAAAACCTTAAAGAAGAGAAAATACATTTGTAGTAATGTATGTATTTAAAAAAATCCAATCCAAAATACTGTAAAAAAAAAAATTCACGTATTATAAGTGGACCCAAATAATTCAAACCTATGTTGTTCAAGGGTCAACCATAGTTGTCATGTTTTTAACCACCACCACACTTCACCAAAGGAAGTGAAAAACTTGCTATTTTCTTTGCTTCTGGGAGAAAATACAGACAAACCCTGTCCCAACAGGATGATTGATGGCAGTTTTTGTTTTTTTGTTTTTATTTTTGCTTTCACCATGGCTCTGCATGGAATAGTTCTACAAGTTATAGAAGAAGAAATTGAGAATTACAATGTACAGATATTTGAGATCAACTTATAAACACATCTTTTTTCGTATATGCTTCCTATTACCAAATGTTTGGTGGCAATTAGTATGGATGCTACTGTATATATAATTTGGATTTGAATTGCCTAAGACATGTAAATCAGTGCAGATAATGAAGGATATTAATGAACAATCTTAAGTGCAAGTAATTTTATTTTTCAGTTTTGAAATTTATCAGTGCTTTCTGTGTCTTTTTTTTTATCAAAACAGTAAACTAAAACTATTAAAAAATAAAATCTGAGTGTTCTAAGGAATCTTACTCATTATTACATAATTACATTATTGATAAAATATAAATTTGATGACTCATGTATAAATTATGTTTTAAGTTTTTACTTTTTGTTTTATCTTGTTTCAGTTTGCATATATTCGTTTGTAAAATTTGGAGCAGGAAATCATATTTCATTTCTTCTTAGTTTATGTCAAAGTTTCAGATTTCTTTTACAACTAAGAAAGCTGTGTTCTCATAAGAGCTTGATGCTAGAGCTTTTCAGATTTTTTACTGAAGTGAAATATAGGCCTATAGCTCTGAAGACAATGAGAGGGATTCTGTGTTCTAGCTGCTACACAGAAAAACTTAATATTAAAAGGGGAAAAAAAGAATCTCAATAGAAAGTGGGTCATGGTATGGCTGGAAAAATTGCCAAAAAGAATGGCAAGCTAAGTTAGAAATAAGGAAATGAAGCTGATGCCTGCAATGAACTCATTTTTGTGTATTATACTAGCAGTATATCCATAATGATAGACATGTTAATAAGTATCCAGATAACAGAAATACATAGAATACAATCTTATCTGACTCAGAAAATAAAAAAGCAGCTGGAATGTTGTAATGTGAAGCTATGTATAGATATGCTTGCAAATAATTCACTGGGCCAAAGTAAATTGTTTCAATGGATTCCTTGTGTAAAAAGTGAGAGAAAGGAAGAATAAGGTATTAGGTCCACTTTAAAATTATTTTTCTTGCAGTCATTAAGTTCCACTTACACAGAAATCTTGCACTCAAACCAATCAAATGGATTTTTTTTAGGTAAAGTGGTATAATTTTAAATGCTTTTGCTAAGTAATGAACTGTTGATTTTCAATATTGACTGTAGGTTGCTAACTATTCTCTGGTAGCTTATCATTGAAACAAGGAGATAGTTTAAGGGGAATTACTAGGTAAAACGTTTATTTCATAATTCAAAGGAAATGAAAAGAAAGGCTACCTCCTATTTATGGACCTACATGCTAGTTAACATAAAAGGAAATTATATAGTCATTCAGTGGGATAGATTACTTCTGTGTGTAGGTATTGAGTTGAACTCTTGAACTCCCATTCTCTTGTAAGAAAGCAGCCAAACTGATTCTATATTCAGTTTTCCACCATCACCATTTTACTAACATTTAAAAATCAGTTTCAAAATAATTTAAAGACAGCAAAAGAATAAAACTGGTCATTAGACAAAACATACTAAGGCTTTAAATTGTCCTATAAAACATAAGTCCCCAAATTATTATTATGCAAAAATATCTATGTATCTGCAGTCATAATGAACCCAAATCTTCTACTACTAAAATTTACTTTCTCAGATTCTCAGAACCCTATTTTGTAGCCCTGCTATCCAGAAAGGACTTAACTAAAGTCTGATAACACACTTAAGGCCTTGTGACCCAATCTTTCTTTTTCTGACTCACATTAAAACCTATTACTTCTATAATCCATTCTTTCAGGGCAGTACTAGGTGACAAAGTCATGGACAATCATTTGGAGCAAATGAGTTAATGGATCCACTCACTGAATTGCTATTTTTACTGGAAGGACTAAAGCCTTCCAGCTGGAGTAAATGGAGGTTTCATGGAGGAAGGGGGATTTGATCTTAGTCTAGGAGGATAAGAAAAACTACAGTAGATAGGAAAGGAAGATAACATCCTAGTGTGTATACAAATCAGTCATGTTCAGAGTCAACTAGAATTCAAATATAAGTGTTAGTCTTCCAACCAATGTTTTGAATCAAGACAATGGTTTTTCACATAAGTGTAGACATAAAGCTAGGCAAACAGAAACGTGAATAAATAACAGCGTCTAACTCTAAGAATGGAATAATGGGTGACATTTATTTTTGTTTGGTTATGCTTTTGCTTATATAATAAAAAAATCTAGAGTTAGTAACTCTAACGTCTTCTTACCTAATAAATTATCAAAGAAAAGAAAAAGAAAATGGTGTAGAATTACCACTCTAAAATGAACTCACATTGGGATAGAAAGAAGTACATTCTGGTATTATATCAAACAGAATCTCACTTGGAGGTGCCTGGGTGGCTCAGTTAGTTAAGCGTCCCAACTCTAGATTTCGGCTCAGGTCCTGATCTCAGAGTCAGAAGACTGAGCCCGCATTGGGCTCTGCACTCAGCGAGGAGTCTGCTTGAGATTCTCTCCCTCTAGCTATTCTCTCCCTGCTAGCACTCTCTGTCTCTCTCTTTCTAAAATAAATAAATATAAGCAAACAAACAAACAGAATCTCACTTGGCCAAGCTACAATGAGGAACTTGCTTATAGTTGCTTCCATGAGGAAGACGGAAATAAAATAACAAGAGTATAATATTGCTTATTTATAGAAAGAAAAATGTTATTAATGTAGTGGAAAATGCATTGACCTTGGGTAGATAACCTATGTTTAAATTTCAGACTTCTAATTTACTAGCTCCTTTGACCTTGAGCAGCTTACCTGTCATCTTTTATAAAATGAAGGTTATAATATTTATCTCATGGAGTTGTTGAGCATAATATTAGAAGTGAAAATTATATTTTTTAAACTACAAAACTACCAAAAGGAAGATACATTACTATTAACCACTTTAAATTTGCCTTTGAGGTTTATTTATTTATTTACTTGAGGGAGAGAGAAAGAGAGAGAGTGAACCCAGGAGCAAGGGGAGCCTGAGCTGGGTAATCCCACCACCCCCAGACCATAACTCGAGCCAAAACAAGAGTCATCTGTACAACCGATTGTGCCACTCAGGTGCCCCTGCCTTTGAGTTTATATGGTTTTTAAAATTAATTGTAGATTTGAGGGTTTTTTTTGTCTTTTATGTCCTGAATATACTTAAAAACGTATTTGAGTATGTTTCTTATCCTGTAAGTGTCCATATAAACAGTATAGCTAGTTTTTGCCTTGATTCTAATGACAGCTGTGAACCACAGTACTAGCATATGAAAATATCTTTGGTCATCTCCAAGACCTTATGCAAAAAGGTGCTCTTCTTTGGCTGACTAAAGCAGGAGTTCTGGGCTATTCACCAAGTAAAATGACCTGTGGCAGAATTTGAGATGAGCCATTTTAGCTCAATCATTATGACATTTTACTTCACTGAAATGTGATGGTGAGTGGGTCTTTGGCATTATTTCTTGAAAACCTTTTAAATCATTAGGGCCAAGTGGGCAGTGCTTAGGATCCATGAAGGGAAAGTGGATAATCCTTAGAGTACTTTGGGAAGCAAATCCAGCCTGAGCCTGTCCTGCTTGATCTGAAATTCGTGCACATATGGAAAAATTATTTACAGTAGGAAGGTACCTATGGCAAATGAGCAAGTTTCCTGTATTCAGAGCCCTGAATACAGAGCCCTCAGCCAAAAATAAAAGAGGCAATAGAAAAGAAATTATAAAGCAGTAATATTAACCATAATCTAACACAATTATTTTCATTTTTCTCTGTATATTTCTTTCCTTTAACTAAATCTCAACTTTAGTACAGTTATCAACAATTTCGGTAATAAAGATTAATAGACTATGGAGGAAATAACTGATTTATTTAAAGCAAGAAATAAGAATGATGTGCAGATTATGATTAAATATATCAAGTCCTCATGAGAAGACCTCATGTGCCTTATTCAAGCTAATTAAGAGCTTGGACAGGTAAATGATAGGATACAAATTACAGCTTATAACATATCAGTTATGGAAAAGTAATGCTGCCCTAGTCAATCACCCATTATATAATTAAGTCTGCCAATGTCTCTCACACAAGCCAGAGTGGAGAAAAAACAAATCTACCATCAATACTGTTGCTAGCATACATCATCTCACTTGATTCCAGCAGCACAACCAGTGTTGGAGTTACCATGATCTATATACTTCATGGAACTGGAAACTAAGAGTGATTCCCATCATGCCATGTTCACTGATTTTAACATCAGGGCTCAACTGTATACAAACCACCTCCCAGTCTTAAGGTTATGGAAAAGCAATTTGGAAGTTACTGGATGATTTTGGAATAAAGTAATAAATGTCCTAGACTGAGCAAAGGCAACAAAAACATAAAGGGATAAAGTCAACCTATACAATAGGATCAGCAGAAAAGCCATTGATAGATTTAGGGGGCTAAGGGGGAGAGAAAGGTATCAAAGGTGAATCCAAGTCTATGTGGTTCAGCAAGTAGAAAAATGGGGATACTATTAACATAATCGCTGAGATTAAGTGTTAAAATGTTGCTTTTATTTTTTTATTATTTTTTAAGATTTTATTTATTTATTTGACAGAAAGATTAAGCACAAGCAGGGGAATGAGAAAGGGAGAAGCAGGCTCCCTGCTCAGATCGACGTGGGACTCAATCCCAGAATCCTGGGATCATGACCTGAGCTGAAGGCAGATGCTTAACTGACTGAGCCACATAGGCACAGTTGATTTTAAATTGAATGACGCATTTTGGCTAGACATTGACTTGCATTGGTAGCAGGAGGAGCTCACTTTTTATATCTAATTATAATACTTCTTGTATTCATGTATTCATGAATTATGAAAATGTAAATACAAAAATCTACCCAAATGAGAAGATAGTCTTAAAGCAATTAATATTTAGTAAATGTAACTTATTTTTTAAAATGCTCTTTTGATTTAAAAAATAGTAATCTCATCACTTAAATCCATAATTTCAATGATTTTTATTCATGAGTTTTCAAATTTTGTGATTAGTTTCTGATCTATTGTTTTTAAATTCAAAGGGTTAGAAATTTAAATATTATTAACTTTATTCTATTTATAACCCAAGTTCACAAACCTTTTCTAGATACTTTGGTAGGTTGTGGCCTTTTTGTAAGTCAGGTCATTTAGTGGAGGTTGATTTTATTACATGGATAAATTGACTGTGTTAGTTGGATGTATGGTTGGGTATTTGACTTATATATGTGTGTGTCCACACATGTAGATCTGTGTATATGTTTTATAATATTTTTATTTTTGTCAGGAAAGAAAGCATAAAATGATGTTGCATTGAGTCAAATATTTGAGTCAAATTATTCTAAAAATTGAATTCCAAAATAACTGTTGTTCTTAATCTTCATTTTGTGCATTCAGTTCTGTTTTTACAAGCAAGTCAATATGTATTTGTATATAAGGAGTCTGATTCTAAAAATTGTTTCCTATAATGGTAGAAAATTGCTCCCAGAGAATGGGTAAGAGGGAACAAATGAACGAACAAATGAAAGAAAGAAATAAGGAAGGAAAGAAAGAGGGAAGGAAGAAACAAATTTTCTAGCTTCTCTTATTTTACATAGTACTTTTTTCTCAGCATTACTGCCAAGGTCAAACTGTAATTGTATTCTAACCAATCTTGTCAATATATCTCCCTTTGATGATGCAGATTTTGGCAACTTATTACACAAATTAGCTTTGTTAAGCACTGTAATTGTCACTATATCAATTTACTATGAGTCCTACAGTCATTGAGTTAAATTCAAAGATGATCTTCCCACAGCACAAGGAAGACTCACAGATAATAGATGTAACATTTTCCAGCATGTGCCCAGGCCTTTGAAATACCGGGGACGACCTGAAGGGAACAGAGTATGGAGAAGACAGTGACAGCAAACAGACTGAGAACAGAAGATGAATTCTCAGGTTTCTACTTTGCAGTTGGGACATTTGCTTCAGGACATTTCTCTCTCTACCTCAGGCTTTCACAGGTTCCTTCTGAACTCCAGATAGACTACTTTTCTAGTGTCTGGGACAATGTATTACATCTCATCAAGAACTTGCAGTATAGAAGGTATAGAGTATAGAAACAATAACAACTTTGAAAGGTACAACTTCAGGTAGTATAGAAACTGACCACTTGGGTGCCCTCATTCTTCACAGTGCTTTTCTTTTCTTTTCCCTTCCCTTCTCTTCCCTCCCCTCCCCTCCCCTCTTCTTCCCTCCCCTCCCCAGTCCCCTCTCCTCCCTTCTCCTCTCCTCTTTTCTTTATTTTCCTTTTCTTTCTTTTCTTTCCTTCCTTCCTTCCTTCCTCCCTCCCTCTCTCTCTCTCTCTCTCTTTTCCTGTTTTGTGTGTTTGTTTCATTTGAAAGGTTTAAATGGAGCTTGCATCCTCTATCACAATGTCCTACACAGAGCCTAGGTACTCATTGTCTGTGTCACCTGCCTGAGCCCTTAGGGCATTTCAGTTTAATCCCCTGGTAAATTCTGCTACTAAATTGTATCTGGAATTGTTGGAACAGTGTCTGATCACTATTTGGTCGAACTCAAGGGTAGAAAATGGTGGGAGGAAGGGGAAAAGGTCCCAAAGCTTGAAGCTTGTTCTGGAGCTATTCTGAAATAAAGAAATATGGAAATAACTCCTCTCTATTCATTACACAGGTTGGGCTAGATTTTTTTATTAGTGGTTGTCAAGTACCACTAATTTACTGTTTGTCTTAAATATGGCTATGAACTAGAAACAATTAGAAAAAGCAGTTAGTAACTTTTTCAGTCTTAAATTTGAAACTGAATGTGTCCTTAAGCTCTCCATAACAACTGATGACGATGTGGTACGTGTGTATTATTCTGAAGATACAAAAATGCACATCTACTTATTCAAAGGTTAGCTTTCTAATGAATATATTTTATATTTAGTGAAACATAGTAGTGTTAAAAACAGAAACCGACATTTCAGAGCCATTTGAATCCAGCTTCCTGGAGGAAAAGCCACTTTCCTGGGGTAAACTTTACAGGCAGTAAACAGCTGTCTGAAATCTACATCCAGACTGGAGTGATTCCAACATCTTTACTCCTCAGTGCCATGTGCCTGCCACCCCAAAATAACAGTTGCCATTTATCAAGCACCTAGTCTTTGTACTATACTTCATAATACTATAATTGAATTTCCCAAAATATAGACATTTCTGTACTGAATTGAAAAATACTTTATATTTTTGCTACATACTGTTGATTCTACTCTCAATATACACATATCAAATTATAAATGTCACATGTATGTTTCTCCATGAGGTCAGAGATAGTGACTTATCTGTTAGGAGCAGCAAACATTGTGTCCTAATCAGAGTAAGTACCCAAAAAGTTTGATAGATTGCCCTTTTTATTCTTTTAAATTTAATAGCTCATGAGTATCTAACATCTACTCAACTAGATGCTCAGTCTACTAGTTTGAGTAGATATATCTATAAATTTGGAATAAATAGTAAAATTTTAGCTCTGATCCAGTGCTTAAAATTTAAAGCCCTAAAATCAAAAAAAGTCATACAAATGCTTTATAGATTAGTGAACATGGGAAATAAGTTTCTCTATGTCTTGGCCAGAATTAATCTTACCATGGTCTGAGCAGTTGGGATTTCTGTCATTTACAGCTGTATCCTGGTTCATGTAGACATATTATTCTCCACTATCTAAATCACATATTCCTGGAAGATTTAGAATAATGACTCAGTAAATGTTTATTGAATTGTATTGAGTATATAAACCAATAAATAGCTTTAAGAGTTGTAAGTGGAAAGACAGTATTGGAATAAAAATGTCAGACAATGGATGAAACTAGTCAGGGAAAAATTTTGAGATTCAAGTGAGTTTCATGCTGCAATTTAAATAAGAAAAATTGATGGAAAAGATGGAGACTGATTTATACAAATGAGCCTGTCTAGACTGAGCTTTAAGATCTGGCAAAGGAACTAAAAGAAGGAACCAAAAAAAGAAAGCTTTGCCAAATTATGGCACAGGGATGGTATATGGAAGGAAGTAAGAACAAATGGAGTGGAAATAAATGTGAGCAATCAAGTGAGTGTTTGATAGATACCTCTAAAAGATTTTTATACTCAATAATCACATACTGTTAGAATATGGATTTCATTTTTGGTCAAATACAAATCTACAAAGATCTCTATTGCTTTCTGTAACTTTATAGACACCAGAAGCTTGCTTTTTTTTTTTTTTTTTAGATTTTTTTTTTATTCATTTGAGAGAGAGAGAGAAAGAAAGATAGAGCAAGCGAAGGGGAGGAGCAGAGGGAGAGGGACAAGCAGACTCCATACTGAGCCCAACATGGGGCTCAGTCTCATTACCCTGAGATCATGACCTGAGCTGAAATCAAGAGTTGGACGTCCATCTCTTGAGGACACTGACACTGTCTGACACAGGAGCCAGAATTGGAAAGGAGCTGGGTCATCTTCTCATAAGAAATATAAGCTTTAGGAGAACACAGAGTTTGTCAGCATGGGTATAATGATGCACGGGGTCACATGTCTTCAGCATCTGCTTGGTTGCAGGCACTGTGCTAAGCATTTTCTCACACCTCAATATGCCCCTTACGGAAGGAGGAAACTGAACCCATAGAGGTTAACTCCATACTCAATGTCTCACCACCAGTAACTGGTAAAGCTGAGATTCAAACACACTTATTACTCCAAAGCCAGTGCTTGCTTTACCTACTACCAATATTGCCTCTCTACATCACACAAAAGTGCCTTCGAGTTATTTTTATCTGCAATATCCCCCACAAGTAGGCAAATAGAGAACAAGAAAAATGAAGTGAATTGACCCAACCATCATTCTGTCATATTCCACTAAGGTATTTCTAATTAAAATCAACATAAAAAGTAAGCAGTATATATTATTATTCAAAATGAGCAAAAATAGTAATTTTGCTGAAATAAAGTAGAACTATTTCATAGTTTTATGATTTGTCCTTTCATTTAATTTGAAGATTATGCTAGTGCCTTTGAATACTTACTAGCAAACCTTGGCATTACTGAGAACTGGAACCTCATCTTTGGCTCACAGCTATTCTGACTGAATGGGCTACTTGGCTGCACAGATTGAGTATTTATGAGAAAATAAGTCAATCAATTGTGAAGTACATGAATCTCTGAAAGCCACATGCATCACTTGCCTTTAAATCATTCAGCATGGTTTGGCATTCAATAAGTCATAGAAATAAATGCTGAGGGGAAAAAAAAGAGCTTTCTGAAAATTCCTTAGAAATTAATACCAGTTAACTCCTAAGAAATCTTCAGATATTGGACTTTTCTTTGTTTTATATTGCTATTAATAGTGAAAAGGCAAAATAAATGCTGAATAATCAACTAGGATTGTGGATCAGAATGAATTACAACGTTCCCACAGAAGATAAGAAAAACTGAGAATGAAATGAAACTGTATGGACTGTGAGTCCTTTACAGCTTTTATTTGAGTACATTTGATTGGAGGTCCTTGGAGGTGACAGGTACCTCACGTGTAGTGTTGATGATTTCTTACCTATCCTTAAGTTCCAGGAAAATCCTCAGTGTGATTCTTGGAGCTCGCACTAAAGGTGCCCTTTGCCTTTTGAATACAAATCATTCATTTGGTAAAACAGAGGGTCTCTATGATAAAAGAGATTATGTGCATATGAATGTCCTAACACTAGAAATAAATCTCCACTTTAACTTTTTGACCCTATAAAACCTCCCATCATCAGAACTTTCTGGAGCCCCTCTACTTTGAGCAGCTCAATCTCAGTCCAGCAATGTTCTCTGGCTATTATCCAATTTCTCATGGTTATCAATCCAGAGCTTTCAGAATCTCATTAGTTAACTTAGTGTCAGAGTCCTAAAATGCAAGCCTCATTTAGAAAGTCATATGCTACATCCAGAATGGACTATGGCTTCTTTTTTAGTCTGTGGAGTCAAACAGCCCAATCAGTTGGGAGACCCAGTTCTTTCTACTGACTAGACTTACTATCTTACATCTTACTATCTTACTATCTCACCTCAACGTTGAACAGAGAAAGTGGATATTTAATTCCTATATCTTATATTAATTAATATTTAGGATCCTCACCTATGTGAGAAAATGCTTTTGTTTTTATTCCTCATTTCTAAGAATGTTTGAAGCCAAAAATGTCAAAGAGAAAGTCAGTCTTCCCAAAATTCAGCTGTGATAGTAAGTTCCATAAACAGCCCCAGAAGACTATTTTACTTTGTATTTCTGGTCCCACTTTTTAGATGTACAATAAACTTTTCAATGGCGCCAAAACTCCTCAGTACTTACCCAAACCTTCACTAAGCTCTAGGCCTCTTACAGTTCACTCATGCATAATAGGCATCAGATCCATTAAACTTAATTGTAACCATATTGTCTCTGCTTAAAGTAAGTGAAAGAGAATGAATGCCACAAAACTTTAATATTCGGAAGGCCTTTAATATTCGGAAGGTTTTTTACTTAAAGACCATGTCCAGCCCTGGGTTCCAAAAGCCAGGAGACAAAGAGAATTTAGATAGAGTTCATTAAAGCCCTTACAGAGACTAGGAGTATTCAATGTAGAAACAAAAACAATAAAGAATTATTTTTTGTATTTGAAGAGGTGAGTGAATAAAGTTTTAATAAAGAGAGTAAACAAGGAGTTATTTTAGAATAAAGTGGGGATATTACCCAACTTTGATAAAACTATCTTGTAACATCTAAAAGTGCTGGATCTGGAATTGAAAAGTAGGGGTAATTATGTATTCTTCTTTGAGATATACGAAGTGGAGCAAGTCTCAGGGACTTGGGTTGATTTTTTTATCTTTCACAAAGATGTGTGGTTAGATTAGGTGTTTTTTGAGGTTTTTTCCAATTCTAGATTTCTAATAATGTTAGCCAAATATACAGTCTTTTCATAAATCTACTTAAAGACAAATAATGTTTAAGTAAATCTAGAAATTTGATGAAATAAATTGCAGAAGTTAGCATTGCCATTTATTTCTAAGTAGAGAGGATTTGTATGTATTCCTCTAAATAAAAATATAGAAACCAAACCAGTTAACTCCAGATGATATGAGTTAAAGCAAACAGCACACAGTATAAGAATAGACAATGAAGCTGTACAGTATAACCTCAGAGAGCTCATGATAAATAGGCCCTTAATCAGAAGATGAATTGAAAATACAGAAATATAAGCAGTTTTCTATAAGGTCACTCACACCATAGCCCCATAAAATATTTGAAAAAATTGAAATTTGTCTTTGGTGCTTTCTACCTTTACAGGTCAAGCTTCAAGTCTCTTTTTACTGCCATCTGGCCCATTAGAGTCATTCCTAGAAGCAAACACATAGTTTCTGCTCTCTCCACCATAAAGACACACCCTTTGCTATTAAATTTTTTCAGGCATGATGACTTCAATTCAAAATTTTTATTTCTGCTTCCCATTGTTTTGAGTTAAGTTATGGTTGTTAGCCTATGCCGAGAGTGAGGTATCCTGAACAGGTTGTGTATCTGTTTCCATAGTGCTTCTACAGCTTCTACAGCTGAGAATTTGGGGCCATTGGAGTGAAAAGGACTGAGGGCACATTTTGCTGCCCGTGAAATCCTACCAATCAAATGCCTATCTCATCTATGTGGTTAGTCCAGCATAGATCAACTAGCACACAGTCTAGATGTACATGTTTACATATCTTTCTATTCTATTTCCCCTCTATCAAATATAAACAATGCATATGTTTTTCTGAATCTAGAAGCAAATTAGTCTTTAAAATACTTCTATAGCTATTTCTGCAAACTCCAGGAAAGGTTAAAAAAAAAAGAGAGGGGCGCCTGAGTGGCTCAGTGGGTTAAAGCCTCTGCCTTCAGCTCAGGTCATGATCTCAGGGTCCTGGGATCGAGCCCCACATCGGGCTCTCTGCTCAGTGGGGAGCCTGCTTCCCCCTCTCTCTCTGCTTCTTTGCCTACTTGTGATCTCTCTCTCTCTGTCAAATAAATAAAAATAAAATCTTAAAAAAAAAAAAAGAGAAGCTATGTTTAATTCATTTAACAGTGATTATAAGATACCTGTCTCATTAAATGAATTGGAAGGGTTTGTTAATTATGTCTCTATAATGGAAAATTTAATTTTCTTTGCTACATTAATTGGAAATAAAGAAAGATTTTCATGGATTTGAATTTTAAACAGCATTAATGACAGGTGATTCCAAGAACACTAAGTTATTTTCTGGGGAATTTCAGTAAAATTGAAAAGATTTGTTTAGTTTACCAGGATTTAGAACTGTATACAATTGTTATTTGTTAAATAACATATTGCTTTTTAGAGCTGGAATAAACAATTGCTTTAAAAAGGTCATTTAACACTTGAGGTTTTTGTTGTTACAGTTATTTTTGTTTTATTTAGTAGAGAATATTCAGGTAATATTTTGAACAAAGAATTTTTGAGTCAATCAGAAATATTAAATACAAATGAGATTTGTTCTTATATTAACATTTAAATATTACATGCAAAGGTTGTATTCCAGAACACATCAACTAATGACACCTAACATTTGTTTCACTTTATAGTTTTTAAGGGGTGTTCGCATTAATTCTTTCAACCATTTCAGCAATCCTGTGAAGTAGAAAAGATGGACATTATCTCTACATTACAGATGAGAAAATAAAGCTTGGAGATGTTGTCCCTTACCCAACTAAGACCACATGGATAGTGAAGATTAGTATCTAGGTTTGGTTTGGTTCAGTGTAGGGTTTGGTTACTGTTTGTTTCATTTGTTTGTTTGGTCCTTTCATTTATTTCTCCAGTAATCATGGTTCTAGATCATTTTTACTTGGGAAGATATGTAAATGTTTGATTTTTTTTTTTCTTCAGGAACCCAGTTAGTCCAGAAATCTCTGGTTGTTACACACATTGCTATACATAGGCAAGGGCTAATCAGTCCCTTCTAAACTATTGTGGTTTCCAAAAGGGGATGAAGATGAAGGGAGATGACATTACTAAAATGACACAGTTGTCTGTGAGGTGCTATTTGCATCTAAGTTCTCTCCAGTGGTGTTTAAAAACAGGAAGTATGGGGTCAATAAGGGAAATAGAACAATGCCATCTAGTGATTAGGAGGTCTGGTAAGAAAAAAGTTTCTAGAGAAAATCTAAATTTGATTGGCAGGGATACTTAAGTATAATTCCTAATCTGCTAAATTTAGTGGGCTAGACAGATTTATTTAAGGTTTGGATTTGCTTGTCAATAGGGCCTGAAAGTCTAGCCCCATTTACAGAGAATTTACTATGTAATGCAAACTGAAATTTGCAGGGCCAGCATTGTGCAGTAGAAAATGCATGGGCTTTAGAGTCAGAATTATCTGAGTTTGTCTGTATAATCTGTCACTTATAGTGAAGTAACTTCCACCAAAATTACTTCACCACTCTAATACTTATTTTCCTCATCTATAAATGGCGCATAGTTGTCTTCCAAAAAACATTAGTTACTATTTTGGGGGCTTGAATGAGAGCCACAAGGGTCATTTACATAGCTTCACTATGTTCAAACAGTAGCAGTACCTGTAGCAGGACACTTAGAAATCCAGTTGGGCAACACCTTTTAAGGTTGGCTTACAGGGAGGTAAGTTCTAGGACATTGTGGAAAAGTTGCTGCTGTCATCAAGGACAGTGATGGGAAATGGCCATAAAATACTTCCAATCTGAGAAGATTTATTTATTTATTTATTTATTTTTAGGAGAAGGAGGCAGAGAGGGCAGAGGGAGAAGGGGAGAGAATATTAAGCAGGCTCCATACTTAGCGTGGATCCTGACACAGGGCTCCATCTCACAACCCTAAGATCATGACCTGAGCCCAAATCAAGAGTCAGATGCTTAGCCGATTAAACGACCCAGGCACCCCAGAAGATTTTAGTATTATGTTTATTTGTAAACTATAAGTGTATAACATTGATACCTCTTATTAAACCAAAATAAGTTAACATTTATTAAGTGAGATAATACATTTGAAAATGATTTTTAAATGCTATAGCACTTTAAAGAAATAGAAATAGAAACAAACCCTATTTTTATCAGGAATAAATTTGCTTTGGTTTCCCATCAGCTGAACACCTTCAAGGATTTAGACTCAATGATGAATATTTATTAGAATTTTACTTTCTTATGCATGTTTCTCTAATTAGAAAGGAATTTGAAAAAAAAATCAAAGACTATTTTGCCTTGGTATTCTTAAAACAGATTATTCACTATAGCCTGCACTCAGACTTATTAAGTTTCTATTATTCAAACTCCTCTGTCCACCCATATTGTTTAGACCTATAAAAAACCCAATACCAAGTCCTGTGTGTGTGCAAATTAATGCCGTGACCTTTGCTGTCTTACTTGTATTTCTAGAAACAGCACTTAAATGTGAGATAAAAATCACCTCTATTCAATAAGTAAATAATGTTTGTGTATTGCAGATCACAGTTATTTATCAGGAATAAGGCCACTTTACTTTTTACAGGAAATGGAAAGTAAAACCTCAACAAATGGATGCAACTCTTTAGAATGACTCTCAAATGGGCAGTGCTGAAAATTGATCTGGTTACTTGTCAATTGCATTATTCAGACATGACATAAGCAACAAAGCTGTAGCCAGTGCTAGCTCATTGCGCACCCCCATGACAAGCTTTCATAAATAAAGAAACCTACTCTGTGGAGATATAACCATCTCTTGGACTATAATTTGAGCTTTGGAACCTAATTAAACAACTTTCCACCATCCTCATTAATAAGCACTGAACCGGGGACGCCTGGGTGGCGCAGTCGTTAAGTGCCTGCCTTCGGCCTAGGTCATGATCCCGGAGTCCTGGGATCGAGCCCCGCATCGGGCTCCTTGCTCGGCAGGAAGCCTGCTTCTCCCGCTACCATTCCCTCTGCTTGTGTTCCCTCTCTCGCTGTGTTTCTCGCTGTCAAATAAATAAAATCTTAAAAAAAAAAAAAAATAAGCACTGAACCGGACTCTATACAAACAGCAAGGCATTTTATAGCATATCATCACCTATGTGTCATTCTAGAGAAAAAGCAGACTGTTGACTGAGACTGTTTCTGTATTTCTGATTTCGTTTATGATCCATTTTTATAGACTAGCCTGTTAGATTAGGACTGACTATAATCCTAAAATGAAATCTTTTGGCAACGACATACTCTCTGATGTTCTTCAAGTAATTCTGTTCTGTTCTGTCAGTGCAAAGACATCATAATTCTTTACCTGGAGGATTATGTTCATTGAGAATCACAAGTGATGCTGGTGTAGGTCTTCTTTTTCTGATCTGTGAACAACAAAGGCCCCGCTAAGGTCAGTGAGAGTCAAACACTGCCCCCAGTTTACTCTATAGTTTGCAGAACTGGTCCATCCTCAACTTTTACCAACATAAGAAAGCAAATTTCTGGAGGGCACACAGTAGGTACTCACTGTTTTTAATTCTAGAAAACCAGAGAGTAGAACTTTTCAGATATTAGTATCACCTTCATTGACCAAAAAAAGAAAGAGTTGTATATAAGGAAATGATGCCACTGAAATAATGTGCAGCATAGATACGAGGATGAATTGCTCATTTTTGTGGCTGTCTTGGAGCCCATAATGATGATGCTTTCAAGATCCATTATCCTTATTTCTAAACGGGTTAAGAGAAGCTCAGAAAACAAAATTTCTAGCAGTTTAAATTTAACAGCATAAGTTCTTCATTCAATTAATATTATAAGATTTTCTTATTTTCTAATAATATCTTTGGGACAAATAAAGAATGAGTATGGATTTTAGGAGAGTAATTCATTTAAAACTAATAGGTTTGATGTGGGGGCTTTTTTTTCTTACTTTAAGAGTTACAGGAGCATATTATGATTAGATTTTCTAAAGTATTCCTGATTTCTTAAATATATAGGCAAATTCTTAAAATATATGTCAGTAGGATAGAGGATAAAATTTGCCAATGACATTTTGTCTAGGACAGAACCAACGTCCCATTCAACATAGATACATGAAGTTCAAGGTTATATTTATCTGGCCTGAGTCTGGGAGAATCTATTTCAGATTATCAAAACATCATAGAAAGTTATGAGTCTCAGATTCAGTAATTATTTTGAACACTTTGTATAAAATATTTGGAAACGGATTCAACGATAAATTAGGTTTTAAGAAATTAATGAATTTGATTGATGACCCCATAAATTTTTTCTGCTTTTGCCTCCTCACTGTTGTAATTTTACCACAAGTGGTCTTTTAAGTGGTTCCATTGCATCAGATGTCTAAGTAAATCTGAATATGAAAGGTGATACAGATGTGAAACAATCTTACTTGAAAGAGACAGAGACAGAAATACAGAAATATAGATATATTAGACATAGAAAAGGAATCCAAGAAATGTTTAATACTATTTTGATATCTGCATAAAATGTCTTTTAAATTATACATACCACCTATAAATCCTATCTATCATATATTACTACTTATAATTACTGCTTTGAATATATGATGAAAAACATTAAAAATTTTAAGCCTATAATCTGAAATTATTCCAAGGTTTAATGCTTTCATTGTTAAATGAATTTTTCTTATTTCATAAATAATGAAAAGCAAACAGATGTCTGGATCCAAATCTGAATCACTAATATAACCATTTTTTTTTCTCTAATGGGTGCTAATTTTTTATCACACGAAGTGCTACATTTTAGCCAATAGGTTACCCAATGCAAATCAAATACAAATGCCATATGGAAACCAACTTATTTCTCATTCATATATCCTGGAAAGCCACCAAGTTAGACAAATTCAAGAGGTAGAGAAGCTTACAATTAATAAGAATGTATGTCCGTATTACCTTATATACAGAAACTGCTCCCCACCAATTCCACCTACCTGCTCTGCTGCTTCAGGTGCAATCTGACTCTGGAATAAAGGCACAGCAAATTGTATCTTTTTGGGACTGTTGGGCTCCATGATAATGACGAGAATTAGTGAGAGACTGGGGGTTCAGAAAGACTAACCCCAGATGGTGTCTGGGGTGTGTTTCCTCAGGCACACTCCACCCAGCCACACAGGGCACTTCGTAATAAATAGCTGTAATTCCAGAGCGAGCAAATGAAGATACGGAGGTCTCAGTAAATCCCTTCTTCAACTCCACAGTGATGCCTGGCTTGCCTGTTCCTCCACCAATCTCTTAGAACCTCTCAGCACAATACAGAAAGGAACAGTAAGCTAATTGTGTGCTTCTTCACTAATACACATGCCAAGGATTCACTCAGCAGCTAATTGAAAATGCAATGCTAGCCTTGAAGGACCCGCTGCCCTGGGATTTGAAAGAAAGGCTCTATCCACTGTACATTACTAACCGGCTGCTCAAAAGTGCAATGTAAGCTCCCTCTGAGTATTGCAGGGATGGGCCATTCATTATTGATGAACATAACGCAGGAAGTTTTTAGAGTTGGGGGCAGGGTTTGGGTATGAAATCATTTCGTTTCTCTTGTACCGTCTTGTAAGTCAGACACCTTTGCCATTTCACATTCTGCCACCAAATTGATGAGTGGGCACAGAAGATAAGCTGCAACCAATAATACCAGATATTTATGCTGTGAGATCTAGTTAGGTAAGAGTTAGGTAAGACTGACCATGGGAAGCAGAGCATTTGTGGTGTAGTAAGGACGCTGCTGCCATGAACTGAGCAGATTTTAGTTCAAGTTATATCTCTACCATTAAAAAGCTCTGTGTCCTCAAGCAAATCGCAGGCTATGTCTAGGCCCCCATACCTTCATCAGAAAAAGGATGGGATTGGACTCGGTGACCTTTAAGCTCCTGTTCTGTTCCAGCATTCTATAATTGTAGTTCACAGTTTTCATTAGAGTGGAAAGTATTGGACAGCTAAATTTAGCAAACAGCTTGAAAGTCACTGCTGCTGTAATGACCTCTATTTCATTTCCTGGTGGAGCCAGTTATATCCTCTGATTTGGAAGAATACAGAAGTGACTAGAAAACATCAGTGAAACCTAATGATATCCAGCATTGTGGTTTATTGTCAATAGTGGGGATATACATACAGTAAAGGACTTGAAAAAAAAAAAAGCATGAAAGGGGTTATCTCCAGAATGATAGAGGATGATGGTCATACTGGCTAGTGGTGGAGGTAGAGGGAGACGGTGGCTTGATCTCCACATCTGTTAATATCTAAGGGGAGGCAACAACAGAACTAAAATGGCCTTCCTGCATTCGGCTCCTTTTGTGAAGGAAGCCTGAAAATGAAGCTGTTTAATGGGAGAAAGAACTTGAGTGCTCTGCTTTCTTATTTGAAACACTTTGTTTGAAGAATACTAGATTTTGCTATGTTTTGGATTTATGGAATATATTTAGATACTGAATATTATTCCAGGTATTTACAAATGAGGTTTTCTTTCTTTTGTTTAAATTCTGAGTCCATACCAGGAATCCATCTTAATGATTTAAGTATACAATGTTCTGTTGAAAGAATATGGAAAGTACTATGCATTATTCAAGTAGGTTTCTATACCCACTAGGGGAAGAAGCAAATGAAGATGTGGATGTGAAAGCACTTTCAGTTAGAGAACAGTGCTGACCAGCAAGACTTCTAGTGATGCGCTCATCCTTATTGTGTTGAAGGAAAGCTTATAAATTACATTTTGTGTAACATTTTACAAAGTCCCAGCATGAAACCTGAATCAATATCATTAATGTAGTAATTTTTCTGAATATTTCTTCAAATTACACAAAAAGGAAAACAAGACAGTATTTCTAGTGAGTAATCAATCCAAAATTTTGTTTAGTGTAGTAATTAAGAGCATGCACTTGGCAGCCTTGAGCTCAAATCTCGGCTCTGCTACTAACTCAGTTTATCAACTTGGCAGTAAGAGAACTTTCTTCTTGGGAGGTTTAGATAAATTAGTTCTTTATAAGAGTTCATTATAAGAGTTCATTCTGAGGTTTAGATGAATTAATTCTTTATAAGAATTCATGATAACTACTCAGTAAAAGATAGCTATTATTTTTCTTTATACTTTCCAGGGGCGCCTGGGTGGCTCAGTGGGTTAAGTCTCTGCCTTTAGCTCAGGTCATGATCTCAGGGTCCTGGGATCAAGCCCTGCATAAGGCTCTCTGCTCAGCAGGGAGCCTGCTTCCCCCTCTCCATCTGCCTGCCTCTTTCCCTACTTGTGATCTCTCTCTCTCTCTGTCAAATAAATAAATAAAATCTTAAAAATAAATAAATAGATAGATAAATTAATAAATAAATATGCTAGACTTTTCAAAAGACTTGAAGATATATATTTTCAATCTGAATTACTAAGAAAACTTGCCTGTTTGGAATAATTTGATACCAGTTAGAATACCAGTTAGAACACTGGTTGAGGGACTCCTGGGTGGCTCAGTTGGTTGAGCAGCTGCCTTCAGCTCAGATCATGATCCCAGGGTCCTGGGATCGAGTCCCACATCGGGCTCCTTGCTCAGCAGGGAGCCTGCTTCTCCCTCTGCCTCTGCCTGCCTCTCTGCCTGCTTGTGCTCTCTCTCTCTCTGACAAATAAATGAATAAAAATCTTTAAAAAAAAAAAAAAGAACACTGGTTAATAAAGTGTAATTCCAGTGCATGTTATGGTATAAATAGCAATAAAATCATTCTCATTTACTAATTGTCCAATTTTGAATAGTTTGGCCAGAAATTGTATCATAAAATAACTTCCTGGACCCTTTAAATTTCTTCTTCACCATATCAACTCCTGTGCATCGTTTAGACTCAGCTGAGTTTTGTAGCCTCTAGGTAGATTTTATGGATTTACTTCTATCCACAGAGGGTTTAGACTCACCTTTCTTGTGTTCCCAAAGTACCCAACATACTTCTCACTTGGTATAATAACTATCAGTTTGTCTTTTCTGTTTAGCATTTCGTAATGTCACTCATTCACATGGTGCGTATTTATTGAATAGATAGTGCATCTATACCATGCCAGGCCTTTTGTTATGGTACTGGAAGAGAAATTGTGTTAGAAGATGTTTGAGGTCTTTTCCAACGTAAATTGTTATTCCAAGAATCACTTAAAATGCAACTTAAATTTGAAATAATCAGAACTGTTAATGTGCTTACATGGGCAATATGTTATACTAAATACCAGGTGTACATTTTTTCCTCGCTATTAGAGATAATAGCAATAGCTAACACTTACATAACATTTACCATGTGCCTGGTGTTGTTTTAAGTGCTTTATCTGCATTAATTTATTTAATATTCATAATAACCCTTTCAGGTAAATACTAATGCTATCCTGTTTTTAACTTACAATGAAGAAAACCAAAGAATTTGGGTAATTTACCCAAGGTTACCCAACTAATATGTGGCAGAAACAGGATTCAAATGCTAGTGATTTTGCCTAGAGCCTAGCCTTTAATCAGATGGCTACTATCACATAAGAGCCTACGAGATGTTGGTGGAAGGCACCAGAACCTGCAATGGTTAGATATTCTAACTATTCGAGTTCCATGGTAAAAGATCTTAAGATGCAGTAGCATATGAATAAAAGGAAAGAAAGTAGCAGAACACTAATTAACTAGATGTTACATTTCAAGTTAGATACCAGAAGAAACGGAGACTCTAGAGCTGCACGTTAAGTCACCAAGCTGACTTGAAAGAAGGCAGTTTCCTTTTTCTTTTTTTAAAGTAATGGATTCTATCATTAAAGATTAAAAATGTCTCTGGAATAAGCAATAACTATAGTCCCTCTTCAAGGTAAGTGATACTTGTGAATAAAGAAGGTAGTACATTAGGGTAATAGTCCATTAGGCCTTCCTGATTTTACTTTATAATATCTGACCCTATTTTCCACAGCTCTTCAAGACTCCCCTACAGCCTGCACTTTACCCCACCGCCGGCCTTTCTGTGGCCTCCTCTACCTTCCGGGGAAGTTTTCCTGCCCTTCCTCCTTTTATCCAAATTGGATTCATCCTCTAATCTTACTTCTTAGTAAATCACCCTCAGATTCTCCAGATAAGACGCATTGCTCTTTTTGTTCCTCTCCTGATATTTAATCATATGTAGTTTTGTGTTATTCTGTAACATAACACATAACTTAGGTGATCCTTCAACCTCTCTTCCTAGACTGGAAATCCTTTTCTATCCTATCCTAAACATAAACAGAACAAACATAAGGTTGGGCAAATCTAGTCTTACCAGATAATTCCACTTGGGCATCAACTCTCTGATATTGTCAGGAAACAAGGTTTTTCAGTATCCTGAATATCATGAGATATTATTTTGTTTAACATCTGGCTGGCTAGTTGAATATCACCAAAATAAAAGCAAATACTTATTAAACATGTTTATAAATATGTAGGATTACATTAAATACTGAAAATACCATAATGAACAAAGCAGAAAACATATGATAGTGTTTAGATACATTTCTGATGAAAAGATTTCTAACCTAATACAGTGGTTTTCAGTTGCATGTTTTCAACACTTTGATGATGGCAGACATATTTGAGATGCACTTCCTTCCATGTCTCCTCCTTCAGTTCTAACTATAATTTCATTTCTTTCATTTAAAAAAGCCTATCATAATGCAAGCAAAAATGACATTGGGATTATGTAGAATGATCTCAGTTATTTTTAATGCAAATACTTGGAGAATTCAAAAACTTGCAATATTAACATTAACAAATTACTAGTAAAGAACCAATACCTAATCAAGGCAAATAGGTATATCTGTAAAATGTGGTCGAATACCACTAATCTAAATGAAGTGGACCACTATTGCATAGTACCTATTGAAATTAAATTTCTCTTAGGGAAATTATTAATCATATGAATTCCTTAAGAACATCTTCTAAGTTCATCTATTTTATTTTATTTTATTTTATTTTATTTTATTTTATTTTTTAAAGATTTTATTGAGAGGGAGAGAGCAAGGAGGAGGAGAGGCAGAGGGGGAGGGAGAGAGAAAATCTTTTTTTATTATTAACATATAATGTATTATTTGCTTCAGGGATACAAGTCTATGAATCTTCAGTCTTACACAATTCACAGCACTCACCATAGCACATACCTTCCCCAATGTCCATAACCCAGCCACCCTATCCCTCTCCCTACACCCCCCAACAACCCTCAGTTTGTTTCCTGAGATTAAGAGTCTCTTATGGTTTGTCTCCCTCCCGATCCCATCTTGTTTCATTTTTGTCTCTCCCTAGCCCCCACGACCCCGCCCTGCCTCAAATTTCTCATATCAGAGAGATCATATGATAATTGTCTTTCTCTGATTGACTTATTTCACTAGCATAATACCTCCTAGTTCCATCCATGTTATGGCAAATGGCAAGATTTCGGGTTTTTGATGGCTGCATAGTATTCCGTCGTATATATATATATATACCTCTTCTTTACTCATTCATCTGTTGATGGACATCTAGGTTCTTTCCATAGTTTGGCTATTATGGACATTGCTACTATAAACATTCGGGTGTCCATGCCCATTCGGATCACTACATTTGTATCTTTAGGGTACCCAGTAGTGTGATTGCTGGGTCACAGGGTAGCTCTATTTTCAACTTTTTGAAGAACCTCCATACTGTTTTCCAGAGTGGCTGCACAAGCTTGCATTCCCACCAATGGTGTAAGAGGGTTCCCCTTTCTCCCCATCCTCACCAACATCTGTCATTTCCTGACTTGTTAATTTTAGCCATTCTGACTGGTGTGAGGTGGTATCTCACTGTGATTTTGATTTGTATTTCCCTGATGCCAAGTGATGTTGAGCACTTTTTCATGTGTCTGTTGGCCATTTGGATGTCTTCTTTGCAGAAATGTCTGTTCATGTCTTCTGCCCATTTATTGATTGGATTATTCTTTGGGTGTTGAGTTGGAGAAGTTCTTTATAGATTTTGAATACTAGCCCTTTATCTAATATGTCATTTGAAAATATCTTCTCCCATTCTGTCAATTGTCTCTTGGTTTTGTTGACTGTTTCCTTAGCTGTTCAAAAGCTTTTTATCTTGATGAAGTCCCAATAGCTCATTTTTGCCCTTGCTTCCCTTGCTTTTGGCTGTGTTTCTAGGAAGAAGTTGCTGTGGCTAAGGTCAAAGAGGTTGCTGCCTGTGTTCTCCTCAAGGATTTTGATGGATTCCTTTCTTACATTGAGGTCTTCCATCCATTTTGAGTCTGTTTTTGTGTGTGATAAAAGGAAACGGTCCAGTTTCATTCTTCTATGTGTGGCTGTCCAATTTTCCCAATACTATTTGATGAAGAGACTGTCTTTTCTTCCATTGGACATTCTTTCCTGCTTTGTTGAAGATTAGTTGACCATAGAGTTGAAGGTCCATTTCTGGGCTCTCTTTTTTGTTTCATTGATCTATGTGCCTATTTTTGTGCCAGTACCATACTGTCTTGATGATTACAACTTTATAACAAAGCTTGAAGTCTAGAATTGTAAAGCCACCAACTTTGGTTTTCTTTTTCAACATTCCTCTGGCAATTTGGGGTCTTTTCTGGTTCCATATAAATTTGGGGGTTATTTGTTCCATTTCTTTGAAAAAAAATTGATGGTATTTTGATAGGGATTGCATTAAATGTGTAGATTTCTTTAGGTAGCATAGACATTTTCACAATACTTATTCTTCCAACCCATGAGCATGGAACGTTTTTCCATTTCTTTGTGTCTTCCTCAATTTCTTTTATGAGTACTTTTTAGTTTTCTGAATACAAGCTCTTTCCTTCTTTGGTTAGGTTTATTTCTGGGTATCTTATGGTTTTGGGTGCAGTTGTAAATGCAATAGACTCCATAATTTCCCTTTCTTCTGTCTTGCTGTTGGTGTATAGAAATGCAGCTGATTTCTGTTCATTGATTTTATATCCTGACACTTTACTGAATTCCTGTATGAGTTGTAGCAGTTTTAGAGTGGAATCTTTTGGGTTTTCCATATAAAGTATCATATCATCTGCAAAGAGTGAGAGTTTGACTTCTTCTTTGCAAATTTGGATGCCTTTTATTTCTTTTTGTTGTTTGATTGCTGAGGCTAGTAATTCTAGTACTATGTTGAATAGCCATGGTGATAGTAGACAGCCTTGCCATGTTCCTGATCTTAGGGGAAAAGCTCTCAGTTTTTCCCCATTGAGAATTATATCTGCTGTGGGTTTTTCATAGATGGTTTTTATGATATTGATATATGTACCCTCTATCCCTACACTGTGGAGCGTTTTGATCAAGAAGGGATGCTGTACTTTGTCAAATGCTTTTCCAGCATATATTGAGAGTATCATATGGTTCTTCTTCTTTATTTTATTAATGTATTGTATCACATTGATTTGCGAATGTTGAACAAACCTTGCAGCCCAGGAATAAATCCCACTTGGTCTGGTGAATAATCCTTTTAATGTACTGTTGGATTCTATTGGTTAGTGTTTTGGTGAGAATTTTGCATCTGTATTCATCAAGGATATTGGTCTGTAATTCTCCATTTTGATGAGGTCTTTGTCTGGTTTTGGGATCAAGGTAATACTGGCCTCATAAGATGAGTTTGAAAGTTTTCCTTCCATTTCTATTTTTTGAAACAGTTTCAGGAGAATAAGTATTAATTCTTCTTTAAATGTTTGGTAGAATTCCCCTGGGAAGCCGTCTGGCCCTGGGCTCTTGTTTTTTGGGAGATTTTGATGACTGCTTCAGTCTCCTTACTGGTTATGGGTCTATTAAGATTTCCTATTTCTTCCTGGTTTAGTTTTGGTAGTTTATAGGTCTCTAAGAGTGAATCCATTTCTTCCAGATTGTCAAATTTACTGGTGTATAGTTGCTTGTAACATGTTCTTATAATTGTTTGTATTTCTTTGGGGTTGGTTATGATCTCTCCTCTTTCATTCATGATTTTATTAATTTGGGTCCTTTCTCTTTTCTTTTTAATAAGTCTAGCCAGCGGTTTATCAGTCTTATTAATTCTTTCAAAGAACCAGCTCCTAGTTTCATTGATTTGTTCTACTGTTCTTTTGGTTTTCTATTTCACTGGTTTCTGCTCTGATCTTTATTATTTCTCTTCTTCTGCTGGGTTTAGGCTTTCTTTGCTGTTTTTTCTCCAGCGCCTTCAGGTGTAGGGCTAGGTTGTGTATTTGAGATCTTCTTTGTTTCTTGAGAAAGGCTTGTATTGCTATATACTTTCCTCTCAGGACTGCCTTTACTGTGTCCCAAAGATTTTGAATAGTTGTGTTTTCATTTTCATTTGTTTCCATGAATTTTTTAAGTTCCTCTTTAACTTCCTGGCTGACCCACTCATTCTATAGTAGGATGCTCTTTAGCTTCCATGTATTTGAGTTCTTTCCAACTTTCCTTTTGTGGTTGAGTTCTAGTTTCAAAGCACTGTGGTCTGAAAATAGGGAATGATCCCAATCTTTTGGTGCTGGTTGAGACCTGATTTGTGACTCAGGATGTGATCTATTCTGGATAATATTCCAAGTGCACTAGAGAAGAATGTGTATTCTGTTGCTTTGGGATGGAATGTTCTAAATATATCTGTGATGTCCATCTGTTCCAGTGCATCATTTAAAACCTTTATTTCCTTGTTGATCTTTTGCTTAGATTGTCTGTCCATTTCAGTGAAGGGAGTGTTAAAGTCCCCTACGATTATTGTATTATTATTGATGTGTTTCTTTGATTTTGTTATTAATTGGTTTATATAATTGGCTGCTCCCATGTTAGGGGCATAGATATTTATTACTGTTAGATCTTCTTGTTGGACAGACCCTTTAAGTATAAAATACTGTCCTTCCTCATCTTTTACTATAGTCTTTGGCTTAAAATCTAATTTATCTGATATAAGGTTTGCCACCCCAGCTTTCTTTTGATGTCCATTAGCATGGTAAGCTGTTTTCCACCCCCTCACTTTAAATCTGGAGGTGTCTTTGGGTCTAAAATGAGTTTTTTGCAGACAGCATATTGATGGGTCTTGTCTTTTTATCCATTCTGATACCCTGTGTCTTTTGACTGGGGCATTTAGCCCATTTACATTCAGGGTAACTATTCAAAGACATAAATTTAGTGCCATAGTATTGCCTGTAAGATGACTGTTACTGTACATTGTCCCTATTCCTTTCTGGTCTGTTACTTTTAGAGTAACAGACTTGGAGAGAGAATCTTAAGAAGGTTCTACACTGAGCACAGAGCCCAATCTGGGGCTCAATCTCATGACCCTGAGATCATGACCTGAGCTGAAATTAAGAGTTGGACGCTCAACTGACTGAGCCACCCTGGCACCCCAATGCCATTTTAAATCTTACATTTTTTTCAAATTCTATACTTACAAGAAGACTTCTTAGTTTAAGCTCACTATTTTATAATCTTGTAATAAAATATGAACCCCCCCCCAGTGTTTAAGTATAAAAGTGTGCTTGCAATCACTCTTAATGCTTAAAGGCTGACATCATTGATCCATTCATTTATTTATTTAGTGCCTGCCATGTTCCTTAAAATTGTTCCTTAATTGCTTTATGATTGAATGTTTTTGTCTTCACTTTAACAATTTTGATTTATTCTAGGATTCCCATATCGATTAATGCAGTGTTTGTAATATTGTTGAATTGAAGAATTACTACTATGGTGTATAAATGCTCAAGCTTTTTTTTTCCTCTTAAGTATAGACATGTCATTTTGTTTAATGTATAATATTTTCCTGGGTCATCACTCAATCATTTCTTCTTTAATCTTGTTGAGACGGGTTCACTTAACAAAATCAGAAATCCCTGAAGGGTTTTCAGTCAGTCCATATCAGCCATAAGGCTAGAGCAGTAAGTTCACCTCAGAGAGAGGAAAGTCTAGGGATTTATAGCTGGGCCTCATTTGAGGGACCCAAGGCACTGTGCAACTTTATGGACAGCCCCCTTGGGGAAGCAATTCACTAGACAGCTCAGGGAAAGGAACTTTGTGGGGAGATAGAGTCAATCACAGCCTGATGTGGACCAGGGGATCTTTGAAATATTAGACCAGATGAATTATAAAGAAGACTTTCAGCCCAGATCCAGCAAAGGCACAGGAGTAATGGGAAGAAGAGTTGGAATTTAATCTTACTTTCTCCTTACCCACCCCCTTTTTCATTTGTTTTGGTAACTTTCACTTTCATTCATTTCCATAGTTTAATTTTAGTCTTTCCCTGACTTTCATTTGGAGGAGATGATTATTATATGAACTATAGAAATTGTAATTATTGAATCTACATGAAAGTGTATTAGTTTATAGAATACTTTCATATCATTCATTCATCCAAAAAATATGTATTAAACATCAAATTCAATGCCAAACCACTGGGATATGAACAAAATAAGGTCCCAGCCTTCAAAGAATTTATACTTATGAGTAGAAGGCAAAGTCCTGAACAAGTGAGCAGCATTGAACTAAAGATGCTATGATAGAAAGTGGTAATAGGATACAGAAAGGGGAACTGGGTAGGAGGGTAATGGGTGATGCTGGGTCACAGAAAGTTTTTGTTTGCCTACATGGTATTTTTTTAAATTGAGATGATATTTTAAGACAAAAATAAAAGATATCCAGAGTCTCCTAATAAAATAGATGGTTTGGAAAGGTGGGCTCTCATATCCAAGATCACAGTCAACTCCAGTGACCTAAAACTACCTTCTGTAAACATGGCAGTGATTTCTACACTGCAAATCACTCCAACACAGTGTATGCATGGTATTACTACACAACCCAGCTAGCTTCAGCCAACCCCTGAGCTAGAGGAGAGGAAGATAGGCATGACAACATTGTATACCATGGCAAGAAATGTGGGTTTTACTGTGAAGGCAATGAGTATAACTAGAGAGATTTAAGTAGGAGAGTGTTATAATCTGATCTGCATCTTAGAGCGGTCACTATGGTGTCTGTGTGGAGGATAGATTGGAAGGGGTCAAGACACAAGGTGAAAAAATCTGAAGATATTATAATATTCTACTCGAGATGACAAAAGCCTTAACTAAAGAAATGGTAGTAAAGATGGAGAGGGAGATGGACAGAATGTTGTTATTTAATGGAATTGGATGGTGATAGGGTAAGAGAAAAATGGAAGAATGAATCCAAGATTTCACATTCAGCAGCTTGTCATGTGGGATATTGCTAATTAATATGTGGATAGTTGCAACATTCTACATATTCTTCTGCAGTGTGCCCTTACTGCTCCCTCATTAAGAGGTGGAGTCAAATTCCCCTGCCCTTTAATCTACCAGCCTTAGTGACGTTCCTGTAGCCAACAGAATACAAGGAAGTGATGCTACATGACTGCAGAGGCTAGTTGATAAAAGGATATACTAATTCCACTTAGTTCTCTTGTAACACTGACTCTCTAGTCCCTCCACCTGGGAATGCTCCCTCTTAGAAACCAGCCAATATACTGTGAAGGATGAAGGATACACGTGAAGGATACATGTAAGCACTCTGGTCAAGAGCCCCAAAAGAGCCGACCCTTCAAGTCCTTCTTGCCACGGTGCCTGACATATGAGTTAACATGCCTCCAGAGCATTCTAGTCCTTAGCGGCTCAAGTCATCCCAGCTGTTTTGAGTCTTCAGAGCTGATGACATCAGGTTCAAAGAAAGCGGTCCTGTTCTGCTTTGTCTGTCTACACTCCAGATGCTCTGTCTTAGGACATTTTCTTTCAGAACCCTGGTTGTATGCAGTGAGAAGCCCAAGCCATATGGAGAGGTCACGTATTGACTCCAGTCAGTTGCCTTAGTGAAGACCAGCCTTTGAATTACCACAGCCATCCCATGAGACATTAAGTGAAGAAGCTTCCGGATAACTCCAGGCTTTTACCATGAGTCACCTCCAGCTATTTGTGTGTTCCAGCTGAGACCCCAGACATCTTGAAGCAGAGACAAACTATCCTCACTTTACGCTATCTGAATTCTTGACCTATAAATCTGGAGTAAATTGATAGTTGTGTATAGCACTTAAGTTTGGAACAGGGATATATAGTCAAAACTCAGTGATTGTTGACAACTTTAAAAATCATTATTATTTTCCTTTTATAGCTGACCATTAAAAGTGTGTGTTTATAACTAGGAAGTGAAATCTGTCTTAATAAAGATATAAATCTTGTCAAATAAGCCTTTTTCATGTAGGTCTTAATTTTCATGACTAAGATTATTTTTGCATAGAAGTAGATAAATTAATCCAAGCAGTATGTAGAATGCAAAGAGAAGGAAATCAGGAAAATTTTGAAAATCCCAAAGGTTAAAGAGAAAAGAAGAGACAGAATGGAAACAAAAATTAGAGAGGTAAAAAGATCAAGGAAGAATTGTAACCTAGTAATCAAAGTTGAAAACAGTTTATTTAGGAATACTGTAAAAAATAACGAGAATATAATTATGATTGTTCAAAGATATCTGTTGAATTTTAGTAAGAAGGATAAGGGAGAAAGTGGGAGATACATAAGTGAAAACAAAAATTGAAACTAGTTAAAAAAAAACTTAGCAATTAAGTCTCCTTCAAACACAGGACCTTGCAGTAGACAGCAAGAGCAAGAATGGGATTTTTAGGTCTGTTTTATAGATGAACAAATCTCAAGTATGTCTTCTGCTGTAAGGAAGAGGCCAATAGAGAGAGAAGTTGAACATACGGAAAAGAGAGAGGAGAATTTGTGAAAAAAATGCAAATATAATTTTTTTTAAGTTGAGAATAAAATGTAGGCAGTTTATTTCAGTTCTACTTCTGATTACACATCTCTTTTCTGTGCTGGAAATACTACTCTGGACTCCTAAATAGTAGGCTGGTTTTCTTTCTAGGAGGTCATAGGTGCACTTCTCAACTAAGGAAATGAATGAACAAATAGTCCATTTATAAAATTCTTCACATTTTATCATTCTGATGATACAGTGGGATAAAATGGTATTATAATAGTATTGTGTTGGGTTTGAATTTGGAATAACTTCTAAAATCTCACTCCTGATTGTTGGTATGACTTTCAACATTTAAAGTTTTTTCATGGTATATTGTTAATTACAGTTAAGTAAAAAAAAAGTTCTTAAATAGTATGTCTAATCCAATTCCATTACATATTTATATGGATATATACACATATACACCACACACATGTAAGCATGCATGAAATACATATTAACATATACATATATACAGATTTGTATTTTTGTGTGTGATGTTAGAAAAATGTTTGGAATAACCTATTCTGTTATGTTACTATGGATTTTCTCTGGATGATGGGGTTATAGATCTATCTTTGCTCTTTATTGCTTTTCTATTTTATATAATGGGCAGATATTAATTTTGTAATAAAAATTAGCTTTCATAATAACAAAGATAATTCTTAATACTTTCTTTAAAAGGCCTTAATTTTCATGATTATTTTTACACTCTCTCTTAAATCAGAGAAATTGAAATAGTTTTTCCCAAAAAAACACATTTTGTTTTTAATTAAAGATAGACTACTTTGGATGAGATCATTATTTCCATAAGCATATTGAATTCACCTCACCTATTAAATAAAAAGAACACTGTTCTTAATACTCATATTTAGCTTATCCAAAGGACACAAAAATACTGATACAAAGGGGCACATATACCACAACATTTATATCAGCATTATCAACAATAGCCAAATTATGGGAAGAGCCCAAATGCCCATCAACTGAGGAATGGACAAAGAAGACATGGCATACACACATAAACACACACACACACACACACACACACACACAGAAGACATGGCATACACACATAAACACACACACACACACAACTGAGGAATGGACAAAGAAGACATGGCATACACACATAAACACACACACACACGCGCGCGCACACACACACAGAAGAATATTACTTAGCCATCAAAAAGAATGAAATCTGGCCATTTGCAACAATGTGGATGGAGCTAGAGTGTATGCTAAAAGAAATAAGTCAGAGAAAGACAAATACCATATGATTTCACTCATATGTGAATTTAAGAAAAAAAAACAGATGAACATAGGGAAAGGGTAAAAAAAAGAGAGAGGGAGACAAACCATAAGAAGCTCCTATCTAGAGAGAGCTGAGGGTTGCTACAGGGGAGGGGTGAGGGAGAGGGGCTAAATGGATGATGGGTACTAAGGAGGGCGCTTGTGATGAACACTGGGTGTTATATATAAGTGATGAATCACTGAATTCTACTCTAAATTCTATGAGACCAATATTACACTGTATGTTAATTACAATTTAAATAAAAACTTAAAGAAAACACTCATAATTACCTATAAGAGCAACATTGCTGGAAAGACTGCAGGTACACAAAGGGCCTTTTAATACACTTGCTGATATATGCAATATAATGCATATGAGCTACAATAAAATCAGGAAAACATCAGAAGAAATTTATTTTCTTATAATTTTCTTGAACACTATTATTTTCTTATTTAGCTTAGTTTGTTCTTTCTCTGAACAGTAGGTAACAAATGGAACATATCCTTACTTTTATGGTTGCATATTGAGAGAGAGTGAATGAATCAATGAGAGAAAGAATTAACAGAAGAAAGTGTAGCTCCTTAAACTTTAAGGAACTTCCAGTCTTCTACTGCAAAGGAATGTTCAAAATGTTAATGGTATTACATACTAAAAAAATGTGATCAGGCAAGGTGTCAAATATATTCAGTTAATACTTAAAGAAGTTTGAAGGAACAGTTTTTCGAAACTCTGACAGTCTTACTTTTTAAAATATCTTTCAAAAGAGAGACTTGGAATGGACAAAACATTCTGAAGAAAACAAAATAGGCAACAAATAACTCCCCAGCTAATATACTATCTTCAGCTTAGTTCTTTAAAACATGCCATCAGATGCCGCTGGAAAGCAATCAACATCAATTACTGCAAAGATTTTAGATTCATAATTTTTCAAAGCAGGATATTGTGAGTCACCTAAGTGCCTTATAACTTCATATGACTGATGCCAGGCACAGTCAATTGTCATCAAAATTTTAGTAGATCTTAAATCCTTTCATTCTTTTTACAGGTATCAGGAAAAGTATGCTGTGTACTACCTTCAGTCGAGAGATTGTTTTGAAATGATTGAGGAAGACAAGAAAAGCCTCCACTGCTGAGATGGGGAGACACTTTAAAACGTATGTAATCTTTCAGGGTCCCTGGGTGGTGCAATCAGTTGAGCGTCCTACTCTTGGTTTCAGCTCAGGTCATGATCCCAGAGTTACGAGATTGAGCCCCACGTCAGGCTTAAAGCAGAATCTGCTTAAGATTCCCTCCCCGTCTTCCTCTGCCCTTCCCTCACCCCGTGCTCATTCCCTGTCTCTTTCTCAGAGAAATTTTTAAAAAAATTATTTGTTTATCTTAAATAAATAAATCTTCAAAAAAAAGGGCATGTAATCTTTTAAAGGGTACCTAGGCACCTTTACCTAACAGTAAACCACCTAACAGTAGTAAACCACCTAACAGTAGTTTAATAGTAGTAGTTAATGTAATTAGTGAATGATCAGGTAGATTCCAGCCAGCTGCTGCTGCCAACCTAATTATGACCTCTGGATACCAATGGGGGTTCTGATTTATGGTTCTCAGTTTAGGGGCTTCTTAAACCCAAAACTGACCTTCAGTTCATCTTCAGTTGCTTCCATTCATCTCCCCTTTCACCCCTCCACGGTCGGATAGTCTCAGTTTCTTATAATCCTGGGGTACAACCAGAATACTCGAGTTCTCCAGAGGAATTCCAGGAAAGGCCCATCCTGTGTGTAAGGTTGTGATTGAGATACTTGAGGTTTATCCTAATTCTAGAAAAATCTCATCTCAGAGTGGATACTAAATCTTTATAGGAGGGGTATGACCATATGACCATAGTCTTTTCCAGTTACAATTTATGACAAAAATAGGATCTAAGTTCTGTGATGACATAAAAGAGCAGGTAAGACTTTCTCATTGAATTTTTGGTGGTTCTGTGAAATGTTTTAATAGCATCTTCTGCTCCCCTCATTTGTACCTGCAAATATACTCTATGAAATCCAATTTGAAATGTATGTAACACTGAGACACATGTCAAGTAAGAAACAGCCTCAGACTGTAATATCCTGTGTTACTTTAATAATGTGCACAGCCATCTCCTGGGTTACTGTGAGAAAGCACAACAAACATCACATACGTAATTTAAATCAACTCTAGATATTGTTTCCAATTTTCTTTTCTTAATGATTTTTTTTAAACCTTAAACTCTCTTTATACATGTATATATAAACCTTGTGTTAGAAATACTTCAGGGTGGCATAATTGACTAACTTAAGTTTCATCTCTTATCCCTAAATCTGCCTGCCTTGGGTAAAATGCTAGTACTCAGGAGATTGCTTAAAAGGCAGGATATGGGGAAGATAAGGCCAGATGCATATGTCTGTATAAGGCACAAATTAATTCATCAATCTCCAGAAACAGAAAGCTGATGTGAATAGTAATTGAATTGAGAGGTTTCCCCATTTTTTTTTTTTGAAGAAAACAAGATGTAAATTAAGTACATATGTGATTTCAAAGTTTCAAATAATATAGATGTCAGTGAGGCCATGATATTATATGAATGAATACTATGTTCATACTGAGTATGTTTTCACTTTTAAAAAATATATTTGTTTAGAATATGTGAAAGGAAGCCCATTGTTTTCTGAGCTCTCAGTTCCAAAGAAAGATCAACTTCAGCAAAAATCCCTTTTCTTCAGAGTCATACCTCAAGAAATGATTACTTAAGTTGGTACATTAATACTTATCATTTTGCCTTTTTTAATTATCAGTATGAAACTTGATAAACACTCTCTTCTTACTTTTTCTGCACCTATATTCCTACCACCTAATTATTAATTACACATTTAGTACTTTGTATATGCTTTCTTTGTTCTAACTTCCAATTAAATAAAAATAAGTTTTTTTAAGACGATTACAACTTTTGGCTTCATATTGTTGCAATTTAGCAATCTTCTGGTTCTACATGCACTCTAAAAAGAAACTTGATAGCCATTCTTGAGTGTTTGCCTATGTTTCCACATGCAATATAGGCTTATTCATATCCACAACTAATCTTAACTAATGGAACATTAAAAAAATAGAATAATTTACTGATTAGGATGAGTCACTTCCAGTAAAAGCAAACATCTTAGTAAGAACATGAAAGCTATATTAAATATGTAAGGGCGTTTACCACTGTTTCTTGGTCGTGTTGGTCTGTAGTGACTGGGAACAGTTGGTCTGTAAATTAGTATTGCTTATTGATCACATTTATTTCATAGCAACCTGTTATGGGAATGATCACTGCTATCCCATAATCTCTGTTTCTTGAGAATTTAAAATATTATAAACCTTTTTATGATTCCTAACCACTTAGTTTTAAGAGCATATGACTCATTATACTGTTTGTGTAATATATGCATAATGATTTTGGAAGCAAAGAGATCATTCTTAATTCAGAAAGAACATGAAATTTCTAGCAAGTTATAATATGCTGAGCCTTATTTTTCAGTGCAAATAATGAGTCATGGAGCAAAATGGATGATAAGAGTAGGTAATTAAGAAAGTACAATAAGGAAGTCAACTTAGAACATCATCTAGCCCTTTAGAAAAAAAAAAAAAGATGAAAAAAATCTTATTTTCCAGACACATCTCAGGCCACACACTCTACAACTACCACCGAACTATTACTCCTCCTCCTCTTCCTCCTCCACTTCCTCCTCCTCCTCCTTCTTCTTTTCTTCTTCTTCTTCTCCTTCTTCTTTTTTAAAAGATTTTATTTACTTATTTGGTAGAGAGAGGAGAGTGTGTGCACAAGTAGACAGAGCAGCAGGCAGAAGGGGAGGGAGAAGCAGGCTTTCCGCTGAGCAGAGAGCCCCATAGGGGGTTCGTCCCAGGACCTTGGATCATGGCCTGAGCCTAAGGCAGCCGCTTAACCAACTAAGCCACTCCTACCACTGCCACTGAACTTCTTATTCTGTCTTGAGTAACCCAAACCTTATACAATGCCTCACTCTTTGTACATGTGGATACATTGTTCAGAGCATCCTTCTACCCCAGAGGCACCTGGGTGGCTCAGTCAGTTAAGCTTCTGACTCTTGATTTTGGCTCAAGTCATGAGCTCAGGTTTGTGGGATCCAGCCACGTGTCGGGATCTGTGCTGAGCATGAGCTTGTTTAAGATTCTTTCTCTCTCCCTCTACCCCTTCCCATACTCCCCCTCCCCACCTCTAGGAAAAAAAAAAGAAAGAAAGAATATCCTTCTACACCACATCTGTTACTTGACAAATACCTCTTCCTATAGGACTGTGTTCAAATGCCCCTCTTCTGCAATGTCTTCCTAGAATCCTCTGGGCTTTCACAAGGCTTGGTTCTTCACACATTGTTTTCTGCTCTATTAAAATCAATTATACTAATAATTAATGTAATAGATAAATAACATTCATTGTCAGCATATACCCTCTAAATAAACATGAGGCTTAGCATGTCCCTTTCCCTAGTCTTCACACAACCTGAGATGGTGAAAGAATTTTTTATTTTTAATTTCAGGGTTTTTTTTTCTTTATATTTTTATTATTTCCCATTATCAGTTTGTTTGCCCACATTGGTTCTAATCCCACTTCTTCATCTTGGATTCATTCTCTGTTTTGCTAAACTATGTTCTTCAGTAATTTTTTTTAGAAATGATTCATAGATAGTAAATTCTCTAAGTCTTTGCATATCTGAAAAGGCAAATCTTTATTTTGCTCTCCCACATGAGTGGGTTTGGCTGAGTAAAGAACTGCAAGTTAATATTTTTTTCTTTCAGAACTTTGATGATATTTCTCTGTTGTCAACTTGTATCCAGGTTTGCTGATTTTAATTAGAAGAAAACTCTTTCATAAGCAATCTAATTTTTTCTCTTGAGAAACTTTAAAGATTCTATCTTTATGTTTTGTGTTCTGAAACTACATTAGGGTGTGTCAAAATGTTGGTAGTGGTTTTTTATTCATGCTACTCAAAAACTTTCTGGATCCTTTGAATATTTCGAATGACTCACTTGTATGGTTGTTTCTTCAGTTAGTTTGTAGTTTGGGGTTGCTATTTATATTTGTGGTTCACTATCTTTATCATAATGGGATTGATGGAATGTATTTTATCAGCTCAAATGAGAACCTCTTTTGTAATAAATGACATTAAATTCTGAATATAGAAGACTGCCTTGGCTGTTTGGAAGAAGGGTCAGGCTGGGAAACTTTGCAAGGTGTACAAATAACTTCTATGTAGGGTATGAGAGCTCCTCAGCTCTGCCGGTTGTTACACCTTACCTGGTGCACTGCCTTGGGAGTGTCCTGTGTCAGAACTTCCATCTCAGAGTGTCCCATTTCCATTTTTTTTTCTGTGGACAGAGGGAATAAGTGGTTCTCCTTCCTTCCCCATCTTTACTGTGGATCTGGAAGTTCCAGGTTGGCTCAGGCTCTACTTTCCTTCAGCTCTGACCCCAACCTTCATACAGGTGCTCTCCTCCGGAGGTAACTCACTTTGTATATGAAACAGTCCCCTAGGCTTTATCCTGAGGCAAACACTGCTGCTGCCCACTGCTTTTGGAAGGTGGGGAGGGGCAGCCAGCTGGCACAGACTCTCCAAATAAAGTCTTTAATTAATTGCCTAATTGCACTCAGGGTCCCTCCCTTTCTGATTTGTTCAGTCTGAGCATGGTATTTCCTCTAGTTTCTTCAGGAAATGCTAAAATAGTGTAGACTATTCTCCAGCTACAACCTTTATATTTATATTTTAGTTCTCTTTAATGGTTTCTCCAGCAAGATGATCCTATCTGCTCTTTCCCATCAAAAAATTCCTCAAAATTTCTGGTGTGCAGAGTTCATCTTTTTTTCCTTAGGGTGTATCATGGATGTATTATCTAGTAAAATATTTTCTATAATTTCTATGTATTTTGGTAGAGTTTCTGCAATTCCAACAGGCACAAAAAGGTAGCTAGAGCATGTTTTGGTTCATAACTTTCATGCATGTACCACATTGTACACTGGAGTAATTGTTCTCTGTTCACACACGTCTCCTCTCCTGGAAAATGACTCCTGGATGGCAGCGTGCTCATCTCCAGTGCCTAGTCCGGGTTCTGTAGTGGAGAAACTGCATGAGCAAGAACACAGAAATAGAAAAACACAAGGGCTCATGGAAGAGAGAATTCTGATTTTTCTGTTCATGGAAAACATTAGAAACTGGTGAGAGGGATGGAAGGGAGAGGGGTATATTTGGAGCAAATAAAACTCTAGAATAATGGGAAACTACTTTTTATTTGGCATTTAGATTGTTCTTAACCCTTTTCTGAGCCTCAGCTCTCCTGTTTGGGAAAAAGAGCGTGGCTATAAGAAGGCCAAGATTATTTCCTGTTCAATCAGTGTGTGATTCTATGAGTAAGATATTAGAACTCAATAGACTTTACCAGACTACTGTTCTTCTCCCAACACCCTCCAGATAGAACCATATCATTTGCATTCATCCTAAAATGAGCAGGATCAGGCTTCAGTAAAATAAGGAAGAACTTACTCTTTTCTCTGAATTATGAGCAGCTCTCTTTTCCTTTCAGATACTTCTCTACTGCTATACTTAATTTTCCCTCTTTCAGTGACCATTTCCCAGTGATTTACTTTGTGACTGATTCTACAAATCTCTGATAGGGCATTAACTGATAAGGAAAGTGTTGGCTGGTAAGGGCTGACAGCAGATGCTTTATAGAGTTGTATATAATTTTTTTGAGGCAGCATTTAATTAAAAGCATTTTTTATTTTTCAAGATTTTTTCAGTTGTAAGGAGAAAAATTAACATATAAATCATGTAGCTGAACCAGTTTGCCATCAAAGATAAAGATATGGATAAACATACAAAGATAAAGATACATACACACATACACACACACGAGTGTATGTATATATTTAGATCATTGGAGGCTCCTGCAGTGGCCCCTGATTCTATGGCATGATTACCTAAATTAAAACATGATTAATTGCCTATTGCAGAAGTTCTAAAATGCCTAAAAAGATAAAGTCATGCTAGTAAAATGATACACAGTGACATTGATATATGAGCATAGGCATACTCCTGAGCACCTTCTCAAATTCTAGTCCAGGATCAGCCAGCCACCTCTCTCTTACCTCGCTATCAAGTTTCGGTCTGTAGCAAATCATAACTTTTTTAAAAGATATTTTATTTGTGTATTTATTATTTTTAGAGAAAGAGAGAACATGAGCAGAGGGAGCAGTAAAGGGACCGGGGAGAGAGAATCTTTCAGACTCTGCACTGTGCATAGAGCCTGACATGGGTCTCCATCCCACAACCCTGAGATCATGACCTCAGCCAAAACCAAGAGTCAGAAGCACAACAGACTGTGCCACCCAGGTGCCCCTAACTTTTTTTAATAGTCTTACACTTCTTCACTGAAAATGTTTTTTTCCCAGTTGAAGCTAAAATGACTTGTTTCTGATTCTTTACATCCACATGGATGTCAAAATATTTCCACATACTTCTGCCAGGATGCTCCAGTCTTAAATTGGAGCTAGAAAGTTCTAGGGTGAAGACTAGTCAGCATAAAATATTTTTCTGTAAAAGATATGTGTTCAGTAGTTGATAGCATTAAAATTTCCTCTGTATAGAGCAGATTCAAACAGACATAACTCTTGTTTTTGGTAATGCACAATGTAAGAGATCTTGTTGATTCATACCTAAATAACTTAAAAATTAAAAAAAAATCAGTTGAATAAATAAATATTTAGCTCCTATTTTACGTGTGAGGAGAGAAATTATTTACAAATATCATCACTTCTCAAAATGAGGTTGCTGTATTCAAGAAGAGCATCTATAAAAATTTTAATTGTGAGTTTTCAATTTAATCACAGTTTAAAAATTAATCCACACACCCAGAATGGCTAGAAGTTACAGAGTGAGATGACTGAGTAGTGCTGAAGATGCAAAGGGCGCCTGGGTGGCTCAGTTAAGTGTCTGCCTTTAGCTCAGGTCATGATCCCAAGGTCCTGGGATTGAGTCTTCTCTCAGGCTCCCTGCTCAGCGTTGAGTCTGCTTCTCTCTCTACCCTTACCCCCTGCTCATGATTGCTCTTTCTCTTCAAATAAATAAATTACTAAAATTAAAAAATACTGAAGATGCAGAGCAACCGAAATTCTTATGCAGTGCTATTGAGAGTTAAAACGGCACAATGGCAGTATCTACTAAGGCTTAATATATGCACAGTCTATGCAGTCAAGTCTGCTCTCAGGTGTTTATCCACATACCTTCCAGAAATGCAAACATTTGGGCCTCAAAATACACTCCCAAGAAATTTATATTAGCATCACTTACATTAACCCTAAACTGGAATGAAACAGGGCAAATACAAGACCAGATAAGAATCATGACATTGAGATGTTTCAAATAACCATGTAACACCATTATTAAATTCATGAATTATTCTGCTTATTGTACAACTTTATCACACAAGTTAGTCACACAAGAAAGTTAGAAGTGGAAGAGCACCTAGGTGGCTCAGTGGGTTAAGCCTCTGCTTTCGGCTCAGGTCATGATCTCAGGGTCCTGGGATTGACCCCCGCATCCAGCTCCCTGCTCAGCAGGAACCCTGCTTCCCCCTCTCTCTCTGCCTACTTGTGATCTTTTTCTCTTTCTCTCTGTCAAATAAATAAATGAAATCTTAAAAAAGAAAAAAAAGAAGTGGAAATTAATGAAGCACTTAGAAGTGGATATGAGAATGCCACAATGCCAGCAGCAAGGCACAGTTGGGGTCCTGTGACAGGCATTGGCCTGGATTGCAGTCAGGTTGTCTTCTGGGCTGTCAGAGCCTCCAACAGTCTGGCTGGAGCTATATTCCACACATATAGCATGGGTGGTCTTTGAGCTGCTACTAGGTAGCTCCTTCTTTTAGGGGGTCTGCATAGCTGGATGTAATGGTTTTGCCTGAGTCCATGGGGTCTCACCAAAGTCTTTCTGCAGACTTTGGCAAACTAGTGTAGCTTATCTGTAGGGGCACTTTAAGTCCAATGGTGGGTGTTGACAAACAACTGCTACAAAAGTTCACATTGGCCACTGGGATTTCATTTTGTCTTACTCTTATTCTTTATCTTCTATGAGTAGGACTTTATATACAAAGTATGTGACATGAGTGCCCAGCAACAGTAGAATAAATTGTGAAATAGCCATACAATGGGATACTCCAAAGCAATGAAAAAGAATGACCTACCTCAAATGCTGCAACATATATGAATCTCACAATAAGTTGAATAAAAAAGCCAGACACATAAGAGCGTATACAGTAAGATTCATTTATAAAAGGGTAAAAATGCAAACAAAACTAACTATAACCAGAGGACATTTTCAAAGGGTCTATTGATTGGGGGAAGGTACAAGGAAGACTTCTGGGTTGCTTTTAATACTCCATATCTTGACCTGGAGTTGAAATTACCTCTAGGAAGAAGCTCCAACTGCCCACAATCTGGATGCACAGACATTGTTCACTCATTGTGCCCCCTCCCAGGTTTATGTCATGATAGCAGATGATAGGTGCTCCACTCATCCTTTTGGATCTTCCTTACAAGTCTTGTGCTTCCTTGTGAGTCCTTCAACTTCTATATGTTGCACTTTTGACAGTATACAGCTGTAGTCTTCAGAAGACTGCTCTTGGGTTATTGGGGCCCCTTTGGTCATACCTGCATAGAGCTGGAGGTGTCAGGGAGCTTTTTTCTCCCGCAGGGCAGGTTATGGTCAATGACTGGTGAGGAATAGTGAAACCCCCATTCCTTTCTCTCAAGACAACACAAAACTCTGAAATATAATGTCCTCTGCATAGCTCCCTGTAGGATCAGGCTGGGGCTAGGACTTGACCTGAAGCTGCTCTCTTAACTTCTTCCCTTCCCTTTTGGCTTCCTCTATGCCTCTATTGGGTTTTCCTGGAAGTATTGCCTTAACAATTCTCATGCTCACAACTTCTTTTGTCAAATTCGACTCCTGTGGGGGCGCCTGGGTGGCTCAGTTCGTTAAGTGTCTGCCTTCGGCTCAGGTCATGATCCTAGGGTCCAGGGATCCAACCCCACATCGGATTCCCTGCTTAGCAGGAAGCCTGCTTCTTCCTCTCCCACTCCCCCTGCTTGTGTTTCCGCTCTCTGTGTGTCTTTCTCTCTGTCAAATAAATAAATAAAACCTTAAAAAAAAAAAAAAAGATTAAAAAAAAAGTCGACCTCTGAGAATCAGACCTAAAGTGATCCAGTTTCATGAGTTTTTTGTAGGACTAATCCTGAACTGATTAATGTTTATTAGTTCTATGTATAACCAATGGAATGAATGCATGTTATGATGTAATAAGCCAGAGGAACTTATTACTATCAGTCCCACGTGAAAGTCAGATGACTTCATGAATCGAGTGAGATTTCAGGAGTTGCTTAGTAAGAATTAGTACGGTTATCCAGTGGGAAAGCACATTAATACTACTTATCCCAATTAAAACAGCTGATCAAATATTTTTTGCCCAAAATTTAAGTTTAACAATATGAATAGCTCGTGGTATGAGCTTTAGAAATAATTACAGTGAGTCAGTAAATATAAAATTATGTAACATTTCAGATGGAAATTTCAAAAATCATGGATTTTAAATCTGTATTTCCCAATTTCAATGTACTTATATCTAAAATAATCTTAAATTGGCAGCTTGTGCAAAAAAAGTCATAAATACTGCATGATTGCCTTAATTCGAATAAAAGGTAGTCAGATTTACCAAAAGAAACTGTGACACAAAATGAGGTGAATGAAACCAAAAAATGTGTATAACATAAAAATGTGCATAGACAAAAGGCCAGAGTGAAGCATACCAACAATTCAGTGGTGTTTATTTCTGTATGCTGAAATGATTGAGGATCATTTTATTTCCTTCAACAGGAAAAGTGTTGTTTGTGAAAAAGATAATATATAAGATCCTCCCTCCAATTCAAATTTCCCTCAAACAATGGTTTAGTAAATGAATGTCATCTTAGTATGGGCTTGTTATATGAAAGTACATTATTATAAAGCCTTGTGTCAATTAAATAGAGAGATTCACTTTGATTCCTTTGAATTACTAAACACTCCTAAGAAACATTCTAAAATCAGGGAGTGTTGCAGACCTAAATAGAATTGTTGGTAGTGGTGAGATTAAACAATCAGACGTTTTCCTAATGTCTATTTCCTTGATGGACTGTTAGGGAAGGGATAAACACATTCAAACATGCCCATATGACCTTTACCTGGTGAAAAAGAAACTATATGTGTGCAGGGCTCCCTTAAGTAATTGCTCAATGACTCCCTTGCAGGTTATAAATGTCAACTAACTTGAAGGTATGGTAAAGGAGAAAGAAAAATGGAACAAATTTCAGAGAAAAGGCACAGCTGATGAGAACAGGATTCTTATCAAGGGAGTTTTTAAATATCAAGTTTCCATCACATTGAAAGGGATCAGCTGTGAATCTGTGGGATGGTTTATTTCATACTTGGCATTTCCTGTGACTCACACCTTTCATCCGAGCATCTTAGACTATTTTATAAACACAAAACCTCAACAACATCTGCATTATTTTCTTTGTTTTATAAATGGATAATAAGTCATCAAAGAGCTTGTGAAGTTGACAAAGGTCACCTAGAATGAGATTGATTCCCTATCAACAGCTCTCTCCATGATGGCCTCTATTAGGATTTCAGAACTCCCCAGCTTCCACACTAATGCATTCTGTAACATGAAACCTATGTCTTTAACTTTTCAGAAGTAATTTTTTTAAGAAGATATTTCTAGGAAAAAAACTTCTCTCTATATACATATACACAGATAAATATATATTTATATATATTTACATAAATATATATAAATATAAATAGATATAAATAAATATATATCTGCAGATATAAATACAAAGATATACATAGAAAGGATTCAAGACCAGTAAAGTAGCAGTAAACTGGTAACAGGCAGAGAAGTTGGAGCTTGGCTCCTGATCATGGATGTCTGCCTTTGTTTACATAGCTGAGAAAAGAATGAGAAAGTCTATAGGCCATAGGCAATAAATAGAGAGGTGAAATGTTCAGGATTTTCTTTTTTTTTTTGCTAACTCCTTTGTCATCTGATCTGATACTTCTTAATCAGTGATCTGACACTTCTTAATCCTTGTTTAGAGTTCCCAAACTTTTTGGTTCATGGTTCCCTGAGGTCTCGGTAAATTTTTCACCCTCTTTCTAGGCCAAAAGAAAAACCTAATAGTATACTGTTCAACACCAAGAAACCACAAATAATCCAATTAAAAAATGGGCAGAAGACATGAACAGACATTTCTCCAAAGAAGATATACAGATGGCCAACAGACACATGAAAAACTGCTCAATGTTACTCATCATCAGGGAAGTGCAAATCAAAGCCACAATGAGATACCACCTCACACTTGTCAGAATGGCTAAAATAAAAAACACAAGAAACAAGTGCTGGGGAGGATGTGGAGAAAAAGGAATCGTCATGCATTGTTGGTGGGAATGCAAAGTGGTATAGAAAGCTGTGGAAAAGCGTATGGAGGGTCCTCAAAAAATTAAAAATAAAACTACCATATGACCCAGTAATTGCACTACTAGGTACTTACCCAAAGAATATGAAAACACTAGCTCAAAAGGGTATATACATCTCTTTGTTTATTGCAGCATGTTTTATAGCCAAATTATGGAAGTAGCTCAAGTGTCCATCAATAGATGAATGGATAACGAAGATATGTCACATATACAGTAGAACATTATTCAGCCATAAAAAAGAATGAAATCTTGACATTTGCAACAACATGGATGAATCTAGAGAGTATAATGCTAAGTGAAACAAGTCAGTCAGAGAAAGACAGATACCATATGATTCTATTCATATGTGGAATTCAAGAAGCAAACAAATCAAAAATAAAGAGACAAACCAAAAGATAGACTCTTAACTATAGAGAATTATAGTTATCAGAGGGGAGGTGAGGGGAGGGGGTGAGTGAAGTAGGTGAAGGGGATTAAGAGCATATCTTGACAAGCATGGAGTAATGTAGAGAATTATTGAATTGCTATATTGTAAAACTGAAACAAACAACAAACACTGCATGTTAACTAAATTGGAATTAAAATAATATTAATAATAAAAAAAAGAAATACTTAACACTTCCATGTATTAAGTAGTTACACTGGAACACCTTAATAATAGTAGTTGGTGTGATGGCACTATGCTTTCCCCTGACAATTTAAACTCCAGCGGGGCTCCTGCAAGTTCCTTATGAAGGGCCTCTGAGCACTTGGGCTCAGTTTGGGACCCAAGGCTGTAGATCATCTGTGAACCAGGTGGAGTGAACAGTACAGCTGGCATTGGAGGAATTTGAAAACAGGTGAAAAGGACTCTATGGAGTTAACTTTCTTTCCTTGTAGGATTTCCAGATTACCTGGTTCTAATGAAAATGCGTATTGCTGACGTTTAAGCCTAATTACTGTTGTGCTCTCCCCAATAAAGAGGAGAACATCTGGTCTCTCCTACACAGTACATACAAGCAGCCTATTGCTGTACTAGGTTTAGCCGTCTCCTCCTCAGACAAATCCTCTGAAATTGCAAACCCTCTAAGTTGGTTTGTTCTACTCAATGTTTTACTTTTGCATTTTCTATGACTCATTCGCCAATCCACATAACCTCATATACAAATAAAATCAGCCTCTGTATCTGAATCACACAAAAAGAAATAAACAGATTTTTTTGTGTGTGAATATTAAAACTTTGTTCGGTTCAGCCAGATTTAAAATATAAGCAGAGTGAAATTTGTTTTCTGGAACCCTGAAGGGACATCCCAAAGAACTAGGTAGTACTCTGACCCGGCAGTGAACTTGGATAACAAATCTGTGTGCTTGTCAGTTGGACGAGAGATGCTGGATGCAGTAAGGTGCCCTGGACAGAGGGAATGGTGGTTTTAAATGAATCTGCAGACGAGAAGGCATAGAATAGGATGTTTGAATTATAGGCGTGGATTGGCAATGAAACTGTTTCTCACGCAGGCACCTCCAGGAAGCACGTATTTGGGAGAAGAGTGGCAGGAATTTGTCTTCTTTAACCAGTGATTGATGGGTGATTCTCCCGAGCCGCACCAAGAACAGCAATGTTTCTGTTTAGACTCTAGTGATGACAAAATACTCTGTTCAGAGTTAAATACAATTCCTTAAAAAAAAAAAAAAAACTATAGGTAGAATGCCAAGTGCCAGGCACCATCTCAGTTTAGCAGATCAGCCCTGGGGGGCTGTGAGATGGGGGACAATTCTTGCCCTTCCTGGGTCGGGCCCCGTGGTTCAGAACAGCAGGAGCTTCCACGGTCCAACTCAAAGGAAACAGGAGAAGGTGTCAGGCAGTTCACCTTCCTCCCCGACCTCAATTTACTCTTTAAATGCAGGGGTTGGACTTAGTGATCCTGAAGCCATCTGGTTCCGATTCTAGCACCATATGAAGTTCACTTCAAAGTCAACGAAAGAGTTGCAGCAACATAAATAGACATCAGGGTATAAACACTGTGTTATCCAAAGGGAAAATAAAGATGACAGACTACATGGTTTAAAATAAACTCACTGTGGTTTTTAATTCTCAATTCCAACCTTGAGTTTTATGAGTATTGATTTCCTAAGAAAAGAAAGCCTACAACTGCTACCTTCCTTAAGTACCTTTCTATTCATTTTAAATAGAGCAATTAAAAGTTTTCAGGCCCAATATACATAACTTTCAGTTTAAGTGTCCTTTTTACCCTCACCAAAAGGACCTTTCTTATATAATGAAAACAAAAGGTTTACTTTTGTACACATAAAAAGTTAAGCTTGACATTTATTGAGCATTTATAAGAAAACATTACCTTGTTTTTTCTGGGGAAAAAAAAAAGCCACTTCGACTGATGTGAAGTGTTACTGACAATACAATAGGAGGGGCACCCTGAGGGACCTTGACCGTAAACATTTGTGATTTACTTCAGCTCATACAGTTATTTTATTCATCTGCTTCATTTTCATCTTATGTATCCCTCACACTAGACCTATTGAAATTTCCCTGCTCTACAGACAAGGAAACTGAGTTTCAGAAAAATTACATTTTTACAATAGTACTGGACTCGAAACTAGGTCCACCTATCCCAAAATCTCTAGCAGTTTCCACCTCTACATTGTGGGATTCTAGCATATAATCCCTGCCTTCCAAATTATACATTCTCAATGTATAATGGTCAAGTGGAAAGAATACCTTCATTTTTCTTCAGCGAATGAGAAAGAGGCAGCTGTAGAGGATCAAGGAGGTAAGTGATGGTCAAGAACTGCCACTTCTTACTCTGACATGGTTGCAGACTTAATTTATCCTCAGCCTGTTCAGACTTTCTACTGTACACAAATTAGACTGCCACAGTTCCTGGATACACCCTCACTCACCAGCCTCCACTTCTCCGTGTTCTTCTCTCCTGGAATCCCTTTCTCCCCTCTTTGCTTACCGAAAACCTGTCCATCCTTTACAGTCCATTTCATGAGTCACTCCCCTTCCATGAGGTTCTTTGAATCTCCGTTTCCTCCGTTACAGAGTGGAGAAAAGAATTCCTACTGGGATCATTATGTCTACCTGGCAGAGTCATTAAAATGATCCTGTGATACCTCAGTTAGTGACAAAATATAAAAAGAAAACAAACATTATTTCTTTCTGTTGAAGATAAAACTTTAGTATGTCCATAGCTTTTTTCCTCACAATTAGATAATGTTCTGGCATTGAAAGTTCCAGTCTAGTCTAATAATTACAAACCTGGCATGCAGTCCAATAAAGAAAATATCTAAAATATCTAAATTCTTACTCCGTATCAAGCTTTCTTCACTCCTCGAAGCAAGGAGGGGAGGCGGGGATGGTTGGCTTTTTAAGCAGTACCTCCTCTGTCTCTTCTCTCACTGTGCAGGCCACAGTTCTGGCCTCTCCAAAGTCAGCCTAAGAGGAGAGGTACTAGAGGAATGGGGGCAGGTTACATAGCTGGTTTAGTGCAGTCTGACCTCAGTGTCCTCTGGACTGAAGAAACATTGGTGACTTTTCCTCTGACGGACAGTTTTGTTCTTTGGAGATTATCACTCAAGATCACCAAAGAAATTCCTTTGCCATTTTCTGGGTAGCTCTGTTCTGAGCATGCAGCGACTCACCATTTCTTTGTGTGTTGTAACTCACTGAGGCTATCCTTTTGGAAGAGGTTCTCTTTTAAGATAACCCAGGTTAGGGCACCTGGGTGGCTCAGGGGGTTAAAGCCTCTGCCTTTGGTTGGGGTCATGATCTCGGGGTCCTGGGATCGAGCCCCGCATCGGGCTCTCTGCTCAGCAGGGAGTCTGCTTCCCCCTCTCTCTCCACCTGCCTCTCTGCCTACTTGTGATCTCTCTCCCTCTGTCAGATAAGCAAATAAAATCCTTAAAAAGAAAAAAGATGACCTAGGTCAACTCACTTTTGGAAGAAGTCTCATTTTGTTCCCACAAGCCAAATTGAGTGGAAGTGCCTAATGACTTTCACATGCGTGTGGATTTGCTGTATACCTCTTGACTTGAGACTTCTCAGTCTTAAGCCAACACCATTGTCTATCTCCCTCAATCACCAGGACACAGATACCAGAATCTCCTCAAAGTCTTCACTCATTGACTTGTCATGAAAGTAAAGCATTCTATTCTCATGAGGAGGGAGCAAAGATTAATACCACACAGTGACATCTCTCTAGTCTCCAACTTTTTTCTATTATATCAACTGCGAAGTATGATCAAGCTGGTAGGGGCATCTCATTATCCCTTAGTATATTATGCACAGGTGGTCCAGCACTTCACTTTAGTATCTGGGGCGTTAGGTGGGGGAAGAAAATTATTCCTTGGAATCTAATAACATTGATCTTTATCTTTGAGTTCCATTTTAATAGTCTGTTACATAGGTGGTAAGCTTAAGCAGTAACTAAACCATGCATGTGAAAGTCATTAGGCGTCAAGGAAGCTTTTCTCTTTCTCTCTCTAAAGTCAGATCTTAATTCTGTTCCTCCCTGCTCATAATTTCTCTAAACTGTCTTTGTTTCTCTATGCACATACAAAAAACAGCTAACTCACAGCTTCCAATGTTATGTTTGCGCCCATAGACCAGCAGAGACTAACTAGTTTGAATGAAAGGAGAACCCTCCTAACACTGTTGGTAGGAATGCAAGCTGGTGCAGCCACTCTGGAAAACAGTATGGCGGTTCCTCAAAAAGTTGAAAATAGAGCTACTCTATGACCCAGCAACTGCACTACCGGGTATTTACCCCAAAGATACAAATGTAGTGATCCAAAGGGACACATGCACCCCAATGTTTACAGCAACAATGCCCACAATAGTCAAACTATGGAAAGAGCCTAGTTGTCCATCAGCAGATGAATGGAGAAAGAAGATGTGGTGTGTATATACAATGAAATATTATGCAGCCATCAAAAAATGAAATATTGCCATTTGCAACAACGTGGATGGAACTAGAAGATATTACGCTAAATGAAATAAGTCAATCAGAGAAAGACAATTATTATATGATCTCACTGATATATGGAATTTGAGGAACAAGGCAAAGGATCATGGGGGAAGCAAGGAAAAAATCAAATGGGATGAAACCAGAGAGGGAGACAAACCATAAGAGACTCTTAATCTCAGGAAACAAACTGAGGGTTGCTGGAGGGGAGGGAGTGGGAGGGATGCGGTGGTTGAGTGATGGACACTGGGGAGGGTATGTGCTGTGAGTGTTGTGAATTGTGTAAGACTGAAGATTCACAGACCTGTACCCCTGAAACAAATAATACATTATATGTTAATTTAAAAAAATAAAAAATAAATGAATACCACTTCAAAATTCCTAGAGAAGAAAGATAATTGGCCTCTCCTGGGGACCAGGTATCTATACCTGATCCAGTCACCTTTGTCCAACAAACGGGTTATCAGAGCTTCTCCCTGAAGGCAGGGACATTCCTAAAGAAAAGAGGTAGTAAGCTTGGTAGACACTCCTGGACAGTGTCAGAAATATATGTTTTGCCTGGCACAAGATCTAGCAAAAGTGAATGCTTATTTTTCCTCCATTTCAAGACAATTTTCTCTTCTGAGGAGTTAGATATACTGGGCATTGTGGTTAGTTGTCTAACATTACTGTCCCTCTTCCTTGGTTACTATCCAAATTTTCATTCAGATATCTTCACCTCCTCTTAGCATCTCACACTAGCAGTGGGATGAGTGACTGAAGCCCAAACAATGAACACAATCCCTCTCCCTGGTCACAGTTATTTGTTGCAGAATGACTGATCTCAGGCTGACCAAATCAAAGGACAGGTTTTCTGATGCTTTCTAGAAGAAAAGTGTCCTCCCTCTTCTGAGAGGAAGCACATTCCCATGGAATGCCTAGAGAATTGCCTAGAGAAGCACATTCCCATGGAAGTTGTAACAACATCTTGTGACAACGAAGTAGAACAAGGCTTAAGAAGAAGCTGAACCTGTATGATACAGAAGGGAGATAAAAGGAAACTGAATTGAGGCGCCTGAGTGGCTCAGTCATTAAGTGTCTGCCTTTGGCTCAGGTCACGATCCCAGGGTCCTGGGATCAAGCCCCACATCATCGGGATCCCTGCTCAGCAGGAAGCCTGCTTCTCTGTCTCCCACTGCCCCTGCTTTTTTTTTTTTTTTTTTTTTTTAAAGATTTTATTTATTTGACAGAGAGAAACACAGCAAGAGAGGGAACACAAGCAGAGGGAATGGTAGCGGGAGAAGCAGGCTTCCTGCCGAGCAGAGAGCCCGATGCAGGGCTCGATCCCAGGAAGCTGGGATCATGACCTGGGCCGAAGGCAGCCGCTTAACGACTGAGCCACCCAGGCGCCCCAGCACTGCCCCTGCTTGTATTCCCTCTCTCGCTGTCTCTATCTCTGTCAAATAAATAAATAAATAAATAAATAAAATCTTTTTTAAAAAAAGGGAAACTGAGTCTTGAAGACATGATTGAGCAGCTGACAAACCAACCCTAAAGCCAACTTATATGTCAGCTGCCAGTTACATGAGCCAAAAATCCTATCATTTTAACCAGTTTGGATTGGATTCCAATCCAAATATACACCTATTTTGTATATTCACCCAAAATTCTTACGTAAGGACAAAATGTCAGTAAGTATATTTGCAAAAAATTCTGATGTTCCCTAGGGGACATTGGAAACAGAGTCTAAAAAAAAAAAAAAAAAGATTTAAAATTAAATCTCTCCAAACAGAGGATCAAAGAAATCTTAAAACTTTTCGATGACTATAGTAAATATGTACAAAACTCAGTAGGAAGATGCTTGAATTGAATCATAAAAAACTGACTGATTTTGTAATAAGAGGTGATATTTCCAGGTAGTCTCATGGGATTCCCCAAAGGATTGTCCTCTAACTCTACCAATGAAGAGTTAGATCTAAATCTCTCAAGAGGTAATCAAGAAATATGTAATACCCGGTAATACAATAGGACCTAAAAAATAAAAAGTCTGCTGTACATGGAAAATACTTAAATTAATAATATTGCTGAGGGGGTACACTTTCTATCACCACTGTAGGCTCATCTAAAGGAGCCCCTGCACACCAGAACTCAGGACCAAGAGGAGACAGGAAGACCTCAGCCAACCCTGTGTCACACTCCAAGGTAAGACATGGAAAATGTCAGACAGACAGGCAGCAGTCCTGAGACCAGTGTGGGGCCCAACCCTGTGCTACCCATAAGAACTCTATACCAGAAACCCTGACAGAGAAGAGAACTTTGTCATAGGAGTTCTAGCAATACCAAGGGATCAATAAAGGTAAAATAGCTTAGCAAAGAATACTGCTATTTTTTTAACCATTGTTGTTACCTCGTTCTCAATTATTTTTTATGCATGGGCAAGAAATCTTATATTTGTGCAATGAAATAATATTTTGAAATACTTCAGAATGCTTTGCTTTTTGGCACTTCCTTGTATTTGTTGTTATTGCTTAATCTTACCCCTATTCAACTGGAGCTATTCATTACCTCTGAGAGAATTAAGATTGTTAACATTGAAAAGGAAGAGTCAGTAATTAGAGTGTGGCTTCTTCCAAAATTAGGTTCCTAAAATCAGTTTCAGTAAGGACAGTTTTGAATCTGGGTTTCAATTTCAAGAGCCAGGCAAGAGATTGAGATAGATGAAAACTGTTTGGGTTCTGTACGGTTTTTTGTTTGTTTGTTTTTAACTCCATAATCTTTCCTTTAAATGTCAAGAAATATATCCTGGAAGGCTGAGAAAAGAATTTTTACTAAAAACCTTTAAATATGAAAAATAGAGGAGATCTCAGAAAGGCAGTTTTCTATCCCAAAGAAAGGAAACAAAAAAAATAACGAAACCTCCCTTAGGTGTGGTATCTTGGACTGCTTGGGGGCTGCTGTAACAAAATATCACAGCCTGGGTGGCTAAACAATAGAGATTTATTTCTCACAGTTCTGAGGCTGGGAAGTCCAAGGTCAAGGTGCTAGCCTATCCAGTTCCTGGTGAAGATCCTCCTCCTGGCTTGTAGATTGTCACCTTTTCTCTGTGACCTCACTGGGAAAGACAGAGAGCAAGCTTATAGGTGTCTCCTTTTATAAAGACACTGATTATATTGGATCCAAGCTCTATTCTTTTTTTTTTTTTTTAAGATTTTATTTATTTGACAGAGAGAAACACAGCGAGAGAGGGAACACAAGCAGAGGGAATGGTAGCGGGAGAAGCAGGCTTCCTGCTGAGCAGAGAGCCCTATGCGGGGCTCTATCCCAGGCGCCTGGGATCTGACCTGGGCCGAAGGCAGACGCTTAACAACTGAGCCACCCAGGCGCCCCTCCAAGCTCTATTCTTATGGCCTCCTTCAACCTTAATTATTTCCTTACTCCAAATGCGGCCAGTCTGCAGGTTAGGACTTCACCATATAAATTTGGGGGGACACAATTCAGTCCAAAACATGTGGAAAGGATGCTCAGAGTGAGTAAACCACGTAAGTGAATCACAGATAAGTTTCCAGAGAGTCCTCTGCCCTGCCTCCTCCCCAGGTGAAGAGGAGGGTGGGTTAGACAATGAACTGGGAGAAAACTCTCAAACAGCTTAGTTCTATGAGCAAAAGGAACTTTCATTTGTTTTGGGCCTGAAATTCTAATTGGAGGCAGCCTCAAAGAGTGTTCTATGGCAAATTGCCATGGGTGTCATAAAGTAAAGGGTAATCAGGAACATTTAGACTGAGAAGACCTATGATAGCACCCTGTGTGTAGCACCTTCATCTCCATCTGCAGACGTTTCCACATGCTCAAATTTGAGTTGCTGTAACCCTTAGCAGAAGGCTGTAAGGAGTCCCCTAAACCAGACATTGAATAGGAATAAGAAAATTTCACTGGATCTGAAATACTAACAAAGCTGAAATAGGCTCTAATCAACAATTAAAGTTGGTCTGTTTCCTGCAGACACAATGGTTGCTACCATTTTTTGGCACTCTACTATTCCAATATACCATGCTTTATTTAAGTAAGAAAACACTTATTTTTGTTGGCATAGTGACATTATTCTGGATTTTTTTTTTTTTGTAATTGATGCATCCCTATCCCAAAGCACAACTGCTCACAGAGCTTGCCCTCGTACTACAAACTACTACAAAACTGGACAAAGTGGATGAAACAACTCTTTTTATACATTGAATAACTTGCTTTCTGAGAGATGGGATCTGACTAAAATGAACTCTATGATTGCTCCAGCAATTTCTGGATTGCAGTACAGGGAGGATAAACCCAAACAGAAGCTGGCAGTTACAATGAGTTCAGAAGACAGAACTTAGAGATGTGGGAGGATGAAGTAGCTAGAATTTGCAGGGAGAATTACCGGAGAAGAGAGAGCTAGTCAAAGAATGAGCCCTAGAAACCTGCATCAAAGTCTTTGGTGGGTAGGGTGAAATTCAGTATTGCCAGCCAAAACAATTGTTGGAAGATCATTACGAGGGAGCTGCAAACTCCTCAGAACTTACATAAACCTGAAAATCATTTGAGTTCACATCAGTCTGAGTGGAGAAATATTGTCAAATACATGGCATTTCATGAGAGAAACCAGAAGGTTCAGGGGTAGGTTCAGGCTTTAAAGGATACTGTAGGCCTCTATGAAAAACTGAAACGCAAGCTTTGAATGAATCAAGCTGATCTGCAAGTAGCTTACTCTGCCAGAGTAATGTCCGATACTCTTTAAAGGAAGACCACAAAATCCAGCCCTCCGTGGCATAAAATGACTATGTCCAGTATCTAATAAAATTATTACTGGTCATGTGAGGAAGCAGGGAAATATGCCCCATAACCAAGAGATAAATCAATTAATATAAACAGTCGCCAAAATGACAGACATGATGGAATTAGCAGACAAGGACTTTAAAAACACTTATTACAAATATGTTCAAAGATTCAAAGAAAAACTGAAACATAATGAGGTGAGAAATGGGAGATATAAAAAGAACCAAATGGAACTTCTAGACATGAAAATATATAATATTGCAGTTGAAAATTTCATTGAATGATATAACAGATTATATACTACAGAAAAAAAATCCATGAACTTGGATGAAATCCATGAAATATAGCAATTGAAATGTCCAAAATAAAGCATAGAGGGAGGCTGGGGGTGGTGGGTGTCAGAGTGGGGTGGGGGTGGGTTGGTAGTATGGTGGAGATGGGAAGAACAGAACCACAGTAACCTGAGGAACAATATCAAAATTTTAACACACATAGTTGCAGTCCCAGAAGGAAAGGGGGGCTAGAAGACAGAAAAACAAAAGTTGAAAAAAACTAAGAAATTTCCAAATTGGATGAAAATATAAACCCAGAGATCCAAGAATCTCATCCAAGAAACTCAAACTACCAAAGACAAACCATAATTTTTTTGAAAATTATGAGTATCAAATGTGAAGAGATGGTAAGCAAGCTTGATTTTTTTTAAGATTTCAGGAGACAGAGCACAGGGTGGGGCAGTAGGGGCAGAGGGAGAGGGAGAGAGAGAATCTTAAGCAGACTCCCCACTGAGTGTGTAGCCTGATGCTGGGCTTGATCCCAGGACCCTGAGATCATGACCTGAGCTGAAATCAAGAGTCGGTCACATAACTGATGGAGCCTCTCAGGTGCCCCTGTCCCAGATTAGTTTTAGAAGAGAAAAATCTGCATTTCTGCACATTTAAGTCACAGTGAATGAATTAAAAACTCATCTTTTTTTACAAAAATAAAGATTTATTTATTTGAGAGAGAAAGAGGGAGAGCTCACACACACAGAGGGAGAGGGAGAAGTAGACTCCCTGCTGAGCAGGGAGCCTGATGCAGAGCTCAGCTGGGATCATGACCCAAGCCAAAGGCAGACACTTAACCGACTGAGCCACTCAGACACCAATTAAAAACCCATCTTATTATTTGCAAATGACATATCAGATAAAGGGCTAGATTCCAAAATCTATAAAGAACTTCTCAAACTCAACACCCAAAGAACAAATAATGAACATGAACAGACATTTCTGCAAAGAAGACATCCAAATGGCCAACAGACACATGAAAAAGTGCTCAACATCACTCGGCATCAGAGAAATACAAATGAGTGAGATTTGAAACCACAGTGAGATACCACCTCACACCAGTCAGAATGGCTAAAATTAACAAGTCAGGAAATGAGAGATGTTGGTGAGGATGCAGAGAAAGGGGAACCCTCTTACACCATTGGTGGGAATGCAAGCTTGTGCAGCCACTCTGGAAAACGGTATGGAGGTTCTTCAAAAAGTTGAAAATAGAGCTTCCCTATGACCCAGCAATCACACTACTGGGTATTTACCCTAAAGATACAAATGTAGTGATCCGAACGGGCACACACCCGAATGTTTATAGCAGCAATGTCCACAATAGCCAAACTATGGAAAGAACCTAGATGTCCATCAACAGATGAATGGGTAAAGAAGTGGTATATATATATATATATATATATATATATATATATATATATATATATATATATACACACAATGGAATACTATGCAGCCATCAAAAAAACCAAAATCTTGCCATTTGCAATGACACGGGTGGAACTAGAGGGTATTATGCTAGTGAAATAAGTCAATCAGAGAAAGACAATTATATGATCTCTTTGATGTGAGCAATTTGAGAGACAGGGCAGGGGTTCTTGGGGGTAGGGAGGGAAAAATAAAACAAGATGGGACCAGGGAGGAAGACAAACCATGAGACTCTTAATCTGAGGAAACAAACTGAGGGTTGCTGGAGGGAGGGGGTTGAGAGGGATAGGGTGGCTAGGTGATGGACATTGGGGAGGGTATGTGCTATAGTGAGTGCTGCAAATTGTGTAAGACTGTTCACAGACAGTCTTGTTCACAGACCTGTACCCCTGAAATAAATAATACATTATATGTTAATTTAAAAAAAACTCATCTTATTTGGGAATTTCTATTTTCAAGAGATCAGAGCCTTCTCTCACACTCTCCCTTAAACTTATCTCCAAAGAACATCTCCACACTGGGTACAATCTCACTAGCTGATCCCAAAACAAGTACAGAGATCTTTTTCAATTCATATGTGTCTCTGGTGTTCATTTTAGGAAAACAGATATAAACAACAACAACAACAAAAATATGGGAATGTTACAATTTTAAGACACCCCTCCCCCACACACAAACAAATTTCTTTTGGACATTATATTTTGTCTGGAGTTCCTAACTTCCTTCTGACCTAGTGATAGAAAGTTCTGTTAGATTATTTACCTTTGTATGAACACTGATGTTCCCAAAGTTGCTGAAAATAATCTTAAACAAAGGATATGTGGGCTTCTTTTATAGAAATTCCTTCCATAAAAGCCTCTGTTCTATGTAAGTCACCACGGATGAAGAACAGTGGTGTCTGGTCTGTGAATACCCAGCCTGCACCGTACCTACTTCTCCAGGGACCCTGCTGTGGAAGGGCTATAGGTGCTGTCTTGTGTTGGTGGTGGGTTTTCTCCAAACCAGTCAGAAGATGAGCCAAAGTGGAGTCCTCTTAACAGCGGAATCCATGACAGCAGGCTCTCCTTCTTTAGTGTTGGAGAATCAGCCCTGCATCACAACCCTGAAGCAAAGGATTGTAAATTCTGGCTACTCTCTTCTAATTGGAGAAAAATACTAAGGAAATGTGCATGAATCAATAGGAAAACAATATTCTGTCAGAGTAAATCAGGAATAAAGATCTGACAATGACTCTGTTAAACCGTAAAAAAACTGGACTAATCAAATAACAGCTAAAAAGTGAGATTCCACCATTACTCAACATTCGACCTTAAATTAATAATTTGATCAAATTGGGTTTCTTTCTTTGTAAGTAAATGACTTTGGATCCAGAAAAAGAAACTAGTTGTTCAAACAGTAGAAAGCCGTTTTTATAGAACTTACATAGAAATGCCAACTCACTGGGCCAATTTCTGTATGTGTGTCTCTGAAGCTGGGCAAACACAAATGAGGGAAGCTCATTCACCTTTTTGAGGTTTTCATAAACAAGGATGACAGAGAAAAGGATGAGCTGCTGATGCTTTTCCATTTCATCTTGTGAACATTTCATTCTGGAAATTATCACCAGGGCTAAGGTCTTTAAGTTTGCCATAATTAGATTGCTTTAGAAGGAATGCAGCTCAGCTGGTACTTAGCTACTGTTGACATTGCAAATGGGTGCTGCCCAGGGAAGGACATACTTCACAGAGGGTCTGAGACAATTCCAAATATGTACCTGCTGCGACACTGGCTTCCAGTGCCAAAATGCCAAATGCAAAGGGAAGTATTTCAGATATATTTAAACTTGAGTTCACCGCCTTAAACCTAACATAATTGAAGTGAGTACAAGGAAACACATGGAATAATCTTTTCTCACTATTTAAACAGGAGTCTGCCAATATTTACTATTTCTACTGACCACATTTGAGATGATATTTGCTTCCTACTTTATCTCCCATAATCCATGAACTGCTTCTCATAGCAGTTGACAACGCAATCTTCTTGCTCTGGGATTTATGGCTAAAGATGTTTAAGAAAATTTTCAAGCACACCAGATTTAATATGACAAATATCATCTCCACAATCACCAAGAAGAGTATTGTGGTAAAAAAAAAAAATAATACAACCTTGTCCTGACTTGACAAAAGCAGCATATCATCTGCTCTGAAACATTAGGTAGAGTGCTGGCCAATATACTTTAAGAAAGACTGAGTAAAGGCAGAAAATAGATAAAAGGGAAACAAACTTTTGAAGGAATGTAGATAGTGGGTAGGGGGTAAAAGGAAGCTACATTCTGAGATAAACAAAATCAAATTCTAGTATTTTTCAACCTTAAACTCTGTGTGACGGTTTATTTGAAGCCTCCAAAACTTATTAAATTAATAGAAGAGGGACAACATTTTGTTCTTCAGATTCCAGTAGTATTAGAGATTAGAAAATGTCTTTTGAAATATGAAAATTAAGACATGTAAAAGAAAATAATACATCATCCAAGCAATACAGTGAATAATCTGATGTAGCAAAGGTAGTGTGAATTAAAAAGGCCTGCCCCCTGCCTCTAAAAGTTTGGGGATCCAAAGCCCTCTTTATTTTATATTGTTTTCAGTGGAAGGTGATACGATTCTTTAAAAATCTTTGTGAGTTCTGTAAGAATTCACTCATAATCAATTTCATTAAACAAAAGCCAAATTCACAAAGCTCCTCAAGATAAAGTGGTATAGTTGGGCCTCTTGTGAGACTGCTGTGGGAGAAAATCATTAAGAATCTTAGAAGCCCTATTATTTAACTGAAATGATATGGCCAGGTAGGCATGAAGATCCTGAAAAGAGGGGCAGCTCAGTGGCTCAGTCCTTTAAGTGTCTGCCTTTCGCTCAGAGCTCAGGTCCTGATCTCAGGGTCCTGGGATCAAGCCCTTCCTAGGGCTGTTTGCTCAGAGAGGAGTCTGCTTCTCCCTCTTCCTCTGTCTCTGCTCATTCTCTTTCTCTCTCACTCTCTCTCAAATGAATAAATAAAATCTTTAAAAAAAAAAAAAAAGAATCCTGAAAGGACCTTTCCTCTGTTTGAAATGTTCTATGAGTAACTGTCTTAAATCCTTCTGTGATAATTAACAAAGACCTTACAGACTTATACTGGATTTGATCTTTTCCAGAAGCCATTGTTTCAACTTGTTTTTAAAGAATCTGGATATGAGGAACAATTTTACTTCAAATCCAGCAAGTTCTTGCTTTTTTATATTTAATAATTTATTCTTTAGCTCATCTCTTCTCACGTTTTGTCATAGACAATGAAAAAAAATCAAATGGCATTTTGGATATTCTGCCTGGAAATCTCCTAGCTAGATCTTTGAGTTTATTAAAGATACATTTCTTCTTTCCCACATTATCACAAATGACTATGTTGGCAAACTCTGTGATCACCTAACAAGGGTTCCCTTTACCTTAGCCTCCAATATTCTTTTCCTCTGTTTCCTTTAAGGTTTTGCCTCAAGGCCTCTTAGGCTTCCACTAACACTCTAACTTGAGACCCGTTGGATTTCACTAACAGCCTCCTCTAGAGCATTTCAACATCTTCCCACAGTACAATTCCAAAGTCAGTGCCACATTTTAGGTTTTTGTTATAGCAACATCCCATTTCTAGGCTCCAAAAGTTGTAGCGATTACCTGTTGATGCATAAACTATCCCTAAAACTTAGTGGCTTAAAGCAACATCTATTATTTATTCTGTTCATGAATCTACAATTTAAACAAACTTTAGCAAGAACCATTTTTCTGCACTCTATGTGGCATTATCTGGAGTGGCATGACTGGCAACTAGAGAATCTACTGTCAAGGTAACTCGTTCATGTAGTTGGCAATTTGGTGCTGTCTGTTGGCTGGGAGTTCAGCCAAGGCCAAAGGCTGGAGCTTCTGTTCCTTACATTGGACTCTTCCTAAATGTTTTGGTCTTCCTAACAGCATGGTAGCTGGATCTGAAGATCAAGCATCCTGAGAGAACCAAATGTCAGTGCATGGCATTTTTTTATGTCCTAACCTTGAAAGTCAGGTCACTTCTACTACACTTTGTGGTTCAAAGCAGTCTTAAAGTTTGAGCCAGTTAGAAAGGGAAGGGATATAGACTCCAGCTCTTGATGGGGAAGTGGCAAAATTTTAGAAGAGTATGTGAAACAGGATAATATTATTGGACCCATCTGTAGAAAATATAATCTGCTATATCAAGTAAAAAGTGATTGCATAAGGAATTAATATTAGGGGGTGGCAATGTATTCATCACTGACACCAGAATTATGGAGAAGAATTAAACATTTTTTAACACAGGTCTTATTTCTCTGAAAGTAAACAGTATCTGTTGAGATGGATTATAGGTCTAACCCAGTTTGAGAATATTTTATTTCATCTAAATCAGACATATCCTTATAAAATATTACTATCCTAAAAAAAATTATTTTGCGTATTTCAATAAAAATAACTTAGTTTTATGTTAACAATTAAAAATGATCAATATTTTCCACCCAGTTAAGTTCCATTTAATAAGTATACATTGAACAACTACATATCAAGTACTGTTCTAGGTGTACCATGGTGAGTAAGACATGTTCCTGTCATACTGTAGTTTGAAATACATACACTAAATAGTTAATTACACCATAATAAGATAAATGAAAAAAGAATAAAGGTCTGTACTATAGCTCCATGAAAATTAATGAAGTTGGATCCCTACCTCACATATATAAAAATTGAAACTCAAAATCCAGGGGCGCCTGGGTAGCTCAGTAGGTTAAGCCTCTGCCTTCAGCTTAGTTCATGAACTCAGGATCCGGGGATCAAGCCCCGCATCGGGCTCTCTGCTCAGCAAGGAACCTGCTTCCTCCTCTCTCTGTCTGCCTCTCTGCCTACTTGTGATCTCTCTCTGTCAAATAAATAAATAAAATCTTAAAAAAAAAACATTAAAAAAATCCATAAAAATCTAAATATAAGAGCTTGAAGTATAAAACTCCTGAAAGACAACAGTTAATCCCCATGACCTTGGATTAGGCGATGACTTTATTCAAATTAAAAACTTTTGTGCCTCGGGGCGCCTGGGTGGCTCAGTGGGTTAAGCCTCTGCCTTTGGCTCAGGTCATGGTCTCAGGGTCCTGGGATCTAGCCCTGCCTCAGGCTCTCTACTCAGTGGGGAGCCTGCTTCCTTCTTTCTCTCTGCCTGCCTCTCTGCCTACTTGTGATCTCTCTCTGTCAAATAAATAAATAAAATCTTTTAAATAAATAAATAAATAAAATAAAAAATAAAAACTTTTGTGCCTCAAGGACATCATCAAAAAAGTGAAAAAACAGGACAAAGAATAGGAGGAAAATTTTGCAAATCATATATAAATCATGTATCTGATAAAGGACTCATCTAGAATATAAAAAGAACTCTTACAACTCAATAATAGAAAGAAAAATGACTCAATTTTTAAATTGCCCAAATGTCTGAATAGACATTTCTCCAAAGAAGATATATAAATGATTATTAAGCACCTGTAAAGATGCTCAATATCATTCAGGAAAAAGCTCATCAAAACTACAGTGATACTACCACCCACCCATTAGGATGGCTAGAATAGTAATAATAATAATAAAAGACATAGAGGATGTGGAGAAATTGGGACCCACATACATTGCTAGTAGGGATGTAAAATGGTTTATATAATAAGTCTATTTAATTTTTGGTAACTGTGTATTTAGCCAGCTACTTTGGAAAATAACCTAGCAGTTCCTCAGAAGGTTAAACATGTAATTACCATATGACCCAGAAAATCCACTTCTACCCATGATAAATAAAAATATATGTCCATACAAAAACTTGCTCATGAAAGTACTTAGCAGCATTATTCATAATAGACAAAGTGAAAATAGCTCAATGTCCTTCTAATGACGAATGAATAAACAAAATGGGGTACATTCATATAATGGAATATTATTCAGCAGTAAAAAGGAGTGAAGTACTGATACAAGCTACAACGTGGATGAATTTTGAAAATATTGTTGTGAAAGATGTCAGTCACACAAGCTTACATATTTTATTATTCCATTTATATGAGATGCCCAGAATAAGCAAATCTTTGTTTTGTTTTGTTTTGTTTAGAGAGAGGTGGGGGAGGGGCACAGGGAGAGGAAGAGAGAGAATCTTAAGCAGGCTCCATGCTGAGCATGGAGCCTGATGCAGGAATGGATCTCACAACCCTGAGATCATGACCTGGGCCCAAATCACACTTAACTGGCTGAACCAGCCAGGCACCCCTAGAATAAGCAAATCTATAGAGACAGAAAGTAAATTATATTGCCTAGGATGGGGGTGGGTTGAGGAGGAATGGGGAGAGACTGCTAATAGGTACTGGATGTTTTGGGGGTGATAAAAATGTTCTAAAATTAACTCTGATGATAGTTGCACAACTTGTGGATATATTAAAAACCATGAGAAAAAGAACCCATGGAATTTACACATTAAATAGGTGAACTGTATGGTATGTGAGTTATATTTTGGTAAAGGTGATACACACACACACACACACACACACACACACACACACACACACACACACAGAGACACTCAAACATAATGGTATGTACCCCATACAGTGGAGGCATAGACAAAATAGTGATGTCTGCTTGGTAGGTCACAGAGGGTTTCTTGGACGAACAGATGCTTAAAATGGGTGACATTGGAGAAGGAAAGAACTCATAAGCAGAGAGCAAAAGCATACAAATAAAGGGAAGGATGGAGGAGCACAGTTGAAAATGGCTGAGGCACATCTGCATATTATGGGCTTTCAAGAAATAGGCTTGACGATGCAAAAAGGGATGCATTTGGACTTGAACTCAAAAAGAGCAGGGCATCACTGAAAGTCTTGGAGCAATAAGGGCAAAGAGGTGATGGAATCATATTTGTATTTGGAACAATCACTAATAGTGTGAAGGAATATGGGTGACAGATGAACTACTGTAGGCAGAAAGGCCTAGGTAGCAATTAGTGCCATAATTGCAAAAGGGCCTAAGAAGCAAAAGAGCCTGAACTAAGGTATTAGCAGTGGAGGTGACTGGATATGAAGGAGTTAGATGCTCAGGACTTGTGAAGAAGCAAGGTACCGAGCAAACAAAGACAATTAATATTTGGTAAGTGGAACTGGAACTTGGTGGGCCTTTTACTTAGATATTTCAACAAGGGGAAAAGATAAAAAGTAATCTGAGATGGCTAATGCTTCAAAGGACATAATCTTCACATATAATATTTGCTTGAAGGAAAAGAAATGACATATGGCACAATCTATAAATGTATTTTTATGCACTTAGAATCTGTAAATGAGGGCTCGAGTATATAAAACCACTTATACATTTCTTCCCAAGAAGAATCCAAATATGTATTTTAATAACTGCATAACTAGGGACTTATAAATACTGTGAAGTTCTTTTATAGTTATTTTTGTAGATCATCATTTTTTTTTTTATTAACAGATAATGTATTATTTGCCCCAGGGGTACAAATCTGTGGATCCTCAGGCTTACACATTTCACAGCATTCATCATAGCACATACCCTCCCCGGTGTCCATCCCCCAGCCACCCTATTCCTACCCACCACCCCTGACCCCCCATCAACCCTCAGTTTGTTTCGTGAGATTGAGACTCTCTTATGGTTTGTTTCCTTCCTGATCCCAACTAGTTTCCTTTTTTCCTTCCCTACCCCCCACAACCCCTGCCCTGCCTCTCGAATTCCTCATATCAGAGAGGTCATATGATAATTTTGTAGATCATTGTTAATTAGAAGTCTCATAATCTTTGAGAAATAATTATGGCGTCTTGTCCCAACAACCATAAAAATAGGTTGGTGGGGAGGAAGCAGCACCTGCTGCATATACTGTGTTTTTCTAGTATTGTACCAGAATCTTCCAGAGGTGTCTAAATGTTCCTTGTTTAAAGAAGAAACCAGGAAGTTGGCAGTAGCCATAACTTCTCAAAAGTGCCTCTTCTTTTTCTTGCCTGTCATGAGATATCAAGGTCATGAAATGCTGATTTGCACACTTCCTGATCTTTAGTCTCTAAGATACACAAGTCATGGTGAAGTAACTGTTCCTCCCTTAGCAATCCTTGTGACCCAAAGCTGTAAATTCTCCCGTCTAGATAGAAGATGCCAACTCTTCCATTGTAGTGACTTTAAAAAATTGTCAGAATTGTTTGCAGTTTCTACCAGTTGAATATTTATTAAACTTTAAATTATATGTCCTTCAGAATTGTATCAACTTGAAAATCTCTTAGCTATTACATATCAGTTAGAATTACAATATTGGGAAGAGTAGAACTTCTCAAAAGTAAATCATCACATAATGTGCTCTCTCTGGTATAGTACATCTTATTTGTAATATTCCTACATTGATAACTGGCTTAATTTGTTAGTTTTTCTCACCTTTTTAAAACCCATACCCCACCCTTTCAGAAGATTCTAGAAGGTGTTTTCTGTAGCTTGTATTTCAAAGGAATATTTCTCCAAATACAAAATTATAAAACAAGAAAAACAACATGCCCGTGCATACGTGCCTGACAGCACACATGTACACTCCCTCCCCCCCCCCACGCAACATGTGTTCTATAATTGCTCTTGCCCGGTGAGAATTGCTATGCTTAGAGGGCTTTTAAAATCTTATGTCAGTTGTTCATTGATTCGTTTTAAAAAATGAAAATACCGGGGCACCTGGGTGGCTTAGTGGATTAAAGCCTCTGCCTTGGGCTCAGGTCATGAACTCAGGTCCTGGGATCAAGCCCCGCATCGGGCTCTCTGCTCAGCAGGGAGCCTGCTTCCCCCTCTCTCTCTGCCTGCCTCTCTGCCTACTTGCGATCTCTCTCTCTGTGTCAAATAAATAAATAAAATCTTTAAAAAAAAAATGAAAACAGAAAAGAAACAGGAGGCTTATGCTAAAAGAATGATGTTGTCAAGGACATTCATAAGAAAACAATAAAGGGCTACAAATAGCCAAAACTAAGAATTCCAATTTTCCGAAGCCCCAAATCCTTTCAATAAATGACACGGGGTAAAGCTTCTCACCATTGACAATTATCCTAGTTGGTCATTTATTTCAGTGCTAACTAAGTGTATTAAAAATAAGAGAAAAGATAAACTTGTGACAATGTATCTAACACTGAGATTTTTCTGAACTAAATAAAACTTAGGCATGATAAATCACACAATGTTTGTAGTGGTTTATTTAACATAAAGTTGGAATAACTTCAGCTTCATTTTCTCTCAGTTGATTATCAATACATCACCTTGATATCTTAATACACTGCTATGTTTTTACTTTCTCTTCTATTATCATTACTACCTCTTTCTAATAGTTACTGTTTTTTGAGCTCTTACCATATGCTAGGCAGTATGCTAAATATCTTTATGTTATTATACCTTATTAATCTCCCCTAATAAACCGAAGAGGTAGGTGCTAATGCTATTTTCAGGAGAATGAGGCTAAAACAAGAAAGTGGCAGAGCTAAGCCAGGACCTGAGGCCTGTCTGCCTCTAGGTTGGACCTCATAATGCTTACTTATGTTCTTCTATTCACTCCAGTTATGTATATTTTTAGCAATATTTTCTTTCTTTTTTTTTTAAGATTTTATTTATTTGACAGAGAGAGAGCAATCACAAGTAGGCAGAGAGGCAGGCAGAGGAGAGGGGGAAGCAGGCTCCCCACTGAGCAGAGAGCCCCATGCGGGGCTCGATCCCAGGACCTGAGATCATGACCTGAGCTGAAGACAGAGTCTTTAACACATTGAGCCACCCAGGCGCCCCAGCAATATTTTCTTAAAAATAAATGAGTATAAATGTTTGATTTTTAGCAAATTCAGTACAGACTCGAAGTTAGATCTAACTTGCTTTATGCAACCTGAAGTCTCAAACTCAGTGTTCAGACTAGAATGATACTGAAAGAGACATTTGTTGGCAAAATGTGATATTTAATCCAGTTCTATCAGATACCATAATGCACAGATTTGAAGTAGAAAACAATGTTCTCAGAGCAGAAAATTAGGGTTCAAGAAATCTCTTCGTAAGGAAATAATGTCTAGGTCTTGAAGGGGAAAAGGTGAAAAAAGAAAAAAGCAGAAAGGAAATGCTGAAATTGAGAACATACTATAAAAGAAATCTGTGTTGCTCAATAGGTGTCTGTGGTTAGGATTTTTCCATGTAGAAGTATTTCCTCACCAAATGACTTAAATCCAGGCTATTACTAATTCCTCCAACTGTCTCTTCCTCTGTTCCCTTTATTTTTGTTATTAGTTGGAGAGTATAAAGAAATTCGCTTTGTCTCTGGCTTTGCTACAATTCAGCTAATTCATAAACGAAGATATAGTGTAAATGGACTGTTCACAGTTTCGCTGATGTTCCGTATTGACTTCCAGGTTGGTTTAATGATGCCAGGCATTCTGTTACTTGGATTTCTTAAAAAAAAAAAAAAAAAAAAAAAGATAATTTATCTAGGGGCAGACACAAATCCAGGACCTTTGGAAGGTTAAACCTATTTTGAAAAACTGTCCCCAGATTAATGAGTGATAATTACAAGTGTATTCTGTAACTCACATAGTTTCTGATAATGGATGAAGTTTCCTTCACTGCTATTGTCCTTTTTACAAATAATTTCTGCCAACTGTGTATCTAGAGTCTAAAAAGGTAGAACATTTCACAAGAGATGAGCTGTTTCATTCATTTCCCTTTCCCATTATGGGCATTACAGGCAGAATAGACCAAGGAAAGACTCTTCTGGGAAATTAAAATCTCCTTTAAAAAATGGGTTGGGTTTACACTTGACTGATCTGTGATATTATTTATGTTCTGCTTTTGGCCTCTTATGCAGCAATGAAATAAAATAACAACAATAAAAAATTAGACCAAAATAAAAATTCTCCTTTGTGAATCTCAAGAAACTTGATTCAAATGCTAGGAAAGTTAGCAAATTAGCAAATAGCAAAATGATAATTTTGCTTGGCAAAATTTTGCTAGGCCATAATTTTATATCGCCTAAAATAAGGCCATATAAAAATCAACTTTGTCACGAGTGCCTTGTCCTCAACAGTTATTCACTAGACGTGTGCTAAATGAATTTAATTGTGATGAGATTTCAGAAAATATAATAAAAATGTGAATGTTCCACATTTGTCATTGTCTGCGTCCAAGAGTAAGAGAGAACCAGTTTGTGCCTACACACGCTGATTGATGTTCATGCTAAAGATTCAGCCATGGTCAGTTGGGTAAGTTTTGGCACACAGCAAGAGAGAGCTTGCCGGCACCAGAGGAGAACAGGGGATGGGAAGGACAGCAAAGTGTCTAAAAGTGCTGCCAGTGGAGTAAGCAGTGTTCCATCAGGAGAGGCTCTCGCGCCTCTTCTGTGTGGCATTTATCATCACAGCTCTGGCCAGTTGAGGACCCCAGTAGAAGAGCAGGGGAGCACTGTAGCCTCCAATAGAGAGAAGCGATCACTTGGAATTGATAGATGAGGACTGTTGTGAAGATATATGAATAACTCTTGAGGACTTTCCAAGTAAACTCTCTTCTGGAAGAGGATGTTCTTCAGCAGTCCTAAGGAGGTAATGGAAAATGATAAAAGAGAAAAAAGACTGCCATCATTAATATAATCCCATTTGTCCTCATAGACTGAGGAGGCCTGGGTAATACATATAATTAATATCATATCATATGTCATGTAATAATTGCTTAGCAATAACTTAAGGGATTTTTTTTTTTACCTCAGAACTAGAGAAATAATAAAAGGAATTACTTGAAGTGTACCAAAAATAACCACGAATCATCTGTGGATGAATATACTAAGTAACTCAGAAACATGAATAACATACTACAATGTGTTTGACACAGGTGTAATTATTTTTATTCACTAATCCCTTCCCAAAAGGAATGGTAACTTTCTCCAAACACCACTGAATGGAACAAATTCCACACTCTAGAGCTGACTTCCTCTTTCCACAGCATCTCCAGAGCTAGTTTATTCCATTTTTGGGTCTCATCCTGGCTCTTGAGTGGTTGAATTCAGCACTCAGACTGTCTGCATTTTCTCAGTCTCTAGTCAACACAGTATAAAGACACATCACCTGCTGTCATTAATAGCAACATAGCTCTTTGCTTATGCTGTTATTGTTGCCAACAGGCCTGTCTTGACAGTTGTACATTTGCACATGGCCTTAGGTAGTTCCCCTCATAGTTTCCCCCTTACGTGCTGTGCTTATCTTTGTTCTCAGTTTTGAACTTTGGGCTGTAATGGAAAGTTTCCCGAAGGGAGCCTCTAAAGTGACATCTCCTTAGAGATAAAAAGTCCTTTTCCTTCCAGCAAATTTCTCCTTTTAAAGCATCTGGTATACAGGCAGTTAAGACCCAGTAATCTAAATCCTTGCTACTAAAAGTACTGTTCATAGACTAGCAGCATCACTCTCACCTTGGGAGCTTCTAGAAACACAAAAATTTCAATCCTAGAAATAGGACCGAGGCCTTCTTAATCAGAACCTTCACATCTACAAGATCTGCGGTGATTTGATTTCTAAGCATATTAAAGTTTGCAAAGCATCGCTCTAAGTGGTGTTGCATGAGCAAAAATGTCGCCCTACTCCCTGCTCAGCAGGGACCCTGCTTCTCCCTCTCCCACTCCCCCTGTGTTCCCTCTCTTGCTGTCAAATAAATAAATAAAATCTTTTAAAAAATTTTTTTTTACCTCAAAGAACAAAATGTCTTTTGTTTTGAACACAATAATGTTCACCCTTCACAAAGTAGAAGAATCAGGGATCTTTTGTCAGTCCCTGGTTCTACTGCTTGAAAGAACATCATGAAGATGAAAAATTTAGGCCTGGATCTATGAAATCCTGTTCTCTCTTCCATGTAAAGTTTAATTTGCCAAACCTCCTTTACCTGTCACCCTATTTCTACCCATCATGACTATCACCACCACCACAAACCTTATTGAGCTGTGCCAAGCACTGTGCTAAGTGCATTTACATTTGTCTAAGAACTCTGTAAAAGAGGCACTAGTATCACCATCCCAGTGCTATGTAGTAGAGATTTGAGGCCAGCTTGAGGCTTAACCACTAGAAAGGCATACCTCCTTGTCAAGTCAGTGATGGCTTGAATCTCATATATACTAACATTGTGTTACTTTTTCTAGTAATCGAGTAACTCATTTTCTGAGGAAGTGCCTATAGAAATACAATGTGTAACCATTTTTTATTTAACAAAAATACTCAAACACTCCTTATGACTAGCTGTAAGCTTAAATACACTGGGAAATAATGGGTGTTTTACTAATATGTGTATCTGTTTTGAAGAGAGAGTAGCATTTACTTTCCTATATCATATGAAGCAAAATATAGGACATTTAACACTTTTAAAAGACAGAAAATCATAAAGAGGTTTACTTTGTAAAGTGTACTAACATTGCTAAATTGCTTTCTTAGGAAAACTCTAAGATTTATGTACATTAGAATTAAGAACAGAAAATAATTTAGCATAAAACACTAATCTCTAACTGATTTAAAACATTATCATTGTTGATGCTATACCTACCATTTGAGTGTCCAAGATAAGTACACTTGTCATTCAGTACTATTTTTATTGATTCCATAAAAGTGTATTTATGACATCAGGATTGATTCAAGGAACATTTTTATAAATCTAAGTCAATATGGGCATCAAAACAAAAGAATGTAGGTTTTCTAAAACCACAAGAACATACAAATATTTGCAAAGTGCATGCTTTCTCTAGTTGTATGGTCCTCGTGTAAGTAGTATAGTTAAAGGTAATTTTTCAAGTTTCCTTTTTCTTCTCCTTAGCCTACAGATAAACTATTTTCCCTAAAATATTTCATCACCACTTCAAATATTTTTATTTCTAAAATAAAGCAACATTATTTTCTCAGTTCCAGTTTTAAGTCATTCTGAAGTCTGCTCTTCATAATGCATTACCTTTCCTATCATTCCAACTCGCATTACCTTACAATATCCTTAATATGCTTTTCTATCCATTTGAAGAACCTGTTCGGATTTTTTAAAAAATGGACGAAAAAGAAACAGATAATCTAATTCCTAAATGTACTGATTCCTTCAAGGGCCTGAACAGTGTACTTTATTGTCTTCAGAATGTGCTCTTATTCACTCATTCTTTATATTATCTATCTCCATAAGCTCAGAGCATTGTAAAGGGTGGGTATCCAGCAAACTTTTTTTTTTTTCTTGTGAGACCAAGAGCATGCATGAGAGCGCATGAGTCAGGGGAGGGGCAGAAGGACAGGAATGAGGGAGAAGCAGACCTCCCCACTGAGCACAGAGCCTAACAGACTACAGGGCGATCCCAGGACCCCAGGATCATGACCTGAGCCAAAGTCAGATCCTTAATCCACTGAGCCACTCAGGTGCCCCTCCAGCAAACTTTTATTAAGTCAACCCTCTGAGTAAGCTACTCATGGTTCAGAAAATTGAGTCTCCTTTGGGGTATCCGAAAAGACTCTTGTGAGGAAATGGACACTGCTATTTGTTTGATATGTTTGAGTACATTTCTAATTTATTGCGAACACATTGACATTTTTTTTTTAAAAGATTTTATTTCTTTGACAGAGAGAGATCACAAGTAGGCAGAGAGGCGAGGAAGCAGGCTCCCTGCTGAGCAGAGAGCCCTATGTGAGGCTCAATCCCAGGACCCTGAGATCATGACCTGAGCCAAAGGCAGAGGCTTAACCCACTGAGCCACCCAAGCGCCCCCCATTGACATTCTGTATGTAAGCTATTATCCAGTGAGAAATAACATCAGTTGTGAAAATGTTCCCTCTCTTCAATGAGAAAGAACATCAGTTGTGAAAATGAGAACAAAATAAGTAAGGTAAAGGGCTGGATTTAACAGTAATAAACAAACAAATATTAATTAGATATGACATCTTAACTTTCTCTATTTAGAATGCAGCCAGGATAAGTGCTAATTAAATGATTTCAACATTTATAAAAGATTCTAATCGCTTCTCGGCCTTTTGGCTAAGATCAAGTGTAAAAGATTCTAATAATCAATCATACATAACTTAGTACAACTTAGATCCTCAGCTTTAATTACAAGATAGAATTCCTCTTCCCACTTTTTGGAAGCTATCAATTCTTCCTTTCCTGAAGAAGAAAACAGAAAAAAGGACAACCTATGTTTGGTTTTGTATTCTTCTTCCACTAGCACCACACTCCCATGTGGACATGTGAGGAGCATGGGTAGTACACCATCTCTTCAGGAATCCCCCAAACAGACTTTGTTTACATTATTTTAAATGTATTTTACTGCATCTTTATTGTCCTCTATAGAAGTTGAAGTGTATTGTAAACTTAAAACTGCTCTAAAAACATGAAGTGTTTTTTTTAGAAAGTCAAAGATGGCCAGCTGAGCAAGTAGTCTTAACTGATGCAATGCATATTTTAAATGTTACTGAAATTCAATTGAACGTTCGTAGAGGAACAATATGTACTCAAGTCTGAGTAGCTGCCCAGTTTTGTCCATGGTATATCATTCACAGTGACTCCCAAATTCCAAACCACCATTTCAAGATTCTTTTTCTTCTGCGTCTTCTTTCTTCAGGCTCTTAGCACATGTGCATGCTACAGACAACCTGGTTTCTTAAAAACAGTTCTTCATCATCCACATAGGAACTCAAACTCAATTTATACATTTTGAATAACCTTTACTAATATTCTTGATTATTTGAACCCCATCCTTTCCACTTCCCATTTTTTAAGACTTTTAAGACTCTCTCAAATTCTTTTTATGATTCTTTATATTTTTTTCATTTGGTACTTATAAACTTACACATATAAAAAAAGATACCTTGAAATGAAACAAGATGGGATCAGGAGGGAGACAAACGAGACTCTTACACTCACGAAATGAATTGAGGGTGCCTAGTGGGTAGGGAGGTAGGGGTAGGGTGGCTGGGTTGTGGACTTTGGGGAGGGTATGTGCTGTGGTAAGTGCTGTGAAATGTGTAAGCCTGATGATTCACAGACATGTATCCCTGGGGCAAATAATACATTATATGTAATAAAAAAAAAGTTACCTTGTTTTTTCTCTCATTCATTTCTACATAGCAGGAGCTAGCGTGGTGGTTTTGAAACACAAAGCTTTAAAATGGAGAGAAGGATGAAACTCTAATAGTGAAGGTTCACTTTATTTCATGTACATGCTAGAGAAATGATCTCCCCATTGGCTTAGTCTACTACTACAACTGTTATATCTCTAATTTTGATTATCAAACTCTGGGTGTCTTGTATTGTCAGAAATGAACCCTTAAGTGCCTAAAAAGCTGAACAGTTTAAATCATTGATGCCTGTATTATGTTAAAATGGGGTACCTGGTTTATATGTATCATTACTATTATTAGAATCAACTAAGTTGAATAATTTGATGAGAGAATAAAATAATACTTTAATGTCTGTTCTTTGAAGTTTAACAGTACATTTTAAATGAAAGTTTTATTTGACTTCAGATGGTAATCATTAGGACCACAAAACTAGATGAGACCAAGAGGCATCAGTACAAGCTTTTCCTCCAGGGTGGTCTGGCCTTAACTGTATTTTTCAAAGCATCACAGGAGCCTCTTCAGGGAAAGAGAATATCAACCTATTAGGTTATAGCCAATTCTTTTGGACCTTATTTGTTACTCATCAAAACTAATCCAAATTCTTCACACTGTAGTTAAAGAAAAGAAACTATTAAAAAGATGTTAGGCAAAATAAATACTTTATTGTTTTATTTTTAGAAATCAGCCTTTGTGTGATAGTTCAAACATTTATAAACCTTTTAGATATTCTTTCAAAGAATATTGTTAACATCTCAACCACTTTTGATTAAAATTTCACACAAAGAAATATAATAAGAGTTGAAAATTATAAATGCTAAAGGAATAATTTTAATAAATTTGGTTGTTACTTTACACATTTAATACATACAAAACGAAATAGGAAACTACCTTCCTTTTTATGTTTTTCCCCAAAAAACAAACAGTTCTCACTAGTTAAAACTAAATTAAAACCATCTATTATGAGGAGAACAAATCTAAAATACTTCCATTTTGAAAAACAAAACCAGCTTATTCATTTCAATCCATTCAAGTCAGAGGTCCCATTATTTTGGCAATACTCTATTATTTAGTCTAAAAGAAGAAGAAACATCTCCTTATAAGAAGTCTAGACAATGCAAAAAGTATAGTGTTTAACATAAGGCATGTTTCCAAAAGAAAAATACTACATAAGCTATAATAAAATTACATTTGTCTTAGTAAAGTAACAATGCTTACAGTGTAAGAACATTAAGTAGTTGTAGGTAACCTCATACAATTCTATCCTACTGCTATTAGTAACCTCCTCAAGAATTAAGAGCAATTTTTACAACAGAACAATTTTTCTCCTTGGAAGTGACACTAAATAACAGCAGTGGAGGGAAAATCATTGGTTGCTTCAAGCTCTCAAAAAATGAATCAGTTATTGCACAGTAAATACCTCATAGAGGTCAGTGTTTTAAGAAGCTAGTCTGAAGAAATATGTTATTTATAAATTGGTTAAGACTGGAAGTTTTCAAGTTTTAAAATTAATTCTACATAGGGAATCAATTGGAAAATATTGACATACAAATAAATATTAGGCTTTTCAAATGGCTACAGTTTTGGTAGTTTAGAAAAGAAATAAAAGTCAGCAAAGTGCCTATGTTTCTATGTACGTTTTTAAAAGAGATATGCATAGAAGAAATAAACATTGTACACTGTATACAGTAGCCCAACCCAGCAGCAAGTATCTTCTGAAGCACAAATAACACCTCCACCAGTGTATATCATTGATAACTCCAACATCTCACAGCCAATAGGATTCAGGCCAACCTTAAAAAGAGAAGTGAGCATTAAACACCTTTCAAATATTAGTGTTAAAAGTTCTTTAAAAGGAGATTAGACTCTTCTCTAAATGTATATATATATACACACATGTATATATATTGTGTGTGTGTGTGTGTATGTATGAATAACGTCCTTCTTTATATATTATGCTATGATATGTACCTATGGAATACTTTATTTTAAGATTTTATTTATTTGAGAAGGGGAGAGAGAGAGAGAGAGAGAGAGAGAGAGCAAGTGAGAACACAAGAGCAGGGGGAGGGAGAAGTAAATTCCCTGATGGGCAAGGAGCCAGATGTAGGGCTTGATCCCAGGACGCCGGGATCATCACCTGAGCCAAAGGCAGACACTTAACTGACTGAGCCACCCAGGTGCCCCAGGATACTTTTCTTTAAAATACAAAAAAAGTTAAGAAAGATAATAATTTGTGATTGATTCTCAATCTTGGTCCATAAGTTATACATTTGAAATACCATTATAACCAATGGTATCAAAATAATACTCAATTTTGCAAGTTCTGATTTCTTCAATTCCAGGATTTATTAATTACAATGAAATTTCAGTAGAATAACACACTATCGATAACCCCCTAGAGGTAAATATCATGAGATTTGACTTGCTTGCACTTCCAATGGGGCTGTGTGAGGTTTTCACACTGTAGGATCACCTATTATATACATTCTAAAAATTAAAAACTAGCCAGAGAAACAGTCCTGGGGACTAAGAAAGCATTAAACACTAAGTAGTTACTTAGCAAAGCAAAAGAATTCAGAAATCTTACCTATAAATTCCATTTAATGACTATCTTGCTTAGAATTAGATGCTTTACTTGAAGATACTGCTGCCAAAAGTCCACTTACAATTTCCCGTCTGATTTCGCCAACAATAGACTCTTTAATCTAGAATAGAAAAAGAGAAAAATAAGAATTTAACAATATAACTATAATCTACTTTATCTGTTTTCAGAAAAACAAAAACAGCATTTAATTCCTATAATCAGCTAAGCCATAGAGAAACACTCATGTAAACCCTCATGAAATATAGAGAGGTAGTGAGGAATCATGTCCATCTATCCTCAAACCTAGGTCAGTGTATGATCTGGCATAACTCAGGTAATTCCGTTATAAAATAACACAATTCTTAAGTTGAGAACATTAAAAATGTTATTTATAGATCAAAAAACTTAATTTGTTTCATGACACAAAGGAACCCAGAAGAACTGATTAAATGTTAGATTCACTTTTATACTTTTTATTGATGTCTATTTTCATATGGTCATCAACAGTATACTTAGTGTTCTCATTGTTAAGAAATCTCATTAGTAGCAAACTAATATATTGGTATATTGCCTGTTTATACCAACTGAAAACAAAGTACCTAAAGAAGTTATATATTGTTCAAACCCAACATGCACATTTTAAGTGGACAGAAAAAAATGATAATTTAGTACAATTTATTTTAAACATAAAAAACATCCTCTAAACCACAAACTCTAAGGAAATAAGTTTTTCTTTAGTTGTATGGTAGAGGTTTGTCACCTGTCTGAAAATTTTGCTTCAGATAAGGATATACAATCTTATTTTATTGTTGGAAAAGGCAAACAGACTTAGAGGCAATGATAATTCCATCAAGATTTTCTTTTCCATATGCCCAGACACTACACATGCCTATCTATGCCTTCTTCTCTCTAATGATACAGCATCACCTCCAAATAGCTCTTTGTGGAGGCTTTAAATGTGGATTTCCTGAAATAAACTGATAATGTCTTCCCAAATTAGAACTTGAGACACTTTCAACCAGCTTTTAAAAATTCTACATTTCCACAGTTTCCTGTCAGCCTGATCTATTTCCTAAAATGTTCCTAAGTACATCCTGAACACATCTCAATTGAAGTCTTTCCAAAAATGGCTCTGTATTAATCTGTCACGTAAAACCAGTACATAATACATAGATTTATACAGAGGTATTCATAGAAACAAGTGCTCCTTAGCTACCAACCATCTGTATTGGAGTAATTTAAATAAATACAAACTTCTCCTTTTATCTTCTACCAATATTTCTAAATTTTAAACATCAGGAAAAGTTTTTGACTTTCATAGTACTTCACGTTTATTTTTAAATGAATATGTGTTGGATACAAATATTATGAAAACCAGAACCCCTTAGCCACAATGTATTACAAGCACAAATACAATGTGTTGAATCAGAGCTTCTGCAAACCTGTATTTACAGAGGACAATGAGTAGTAGTCTTCCCAGTCCCGTTATTGCATGCAATATGGGAATTTTAGTAACTTTCATCATTCTTCACCATTCAAAAAATAAAACAGAAGCCAAAAAGTATTCTCTACAAATCAAAAATGTGTGCCAACACTTTTTGAGGGTATAGACATTACTGGAAGCATAAAAGAAGTGTGGCCAAGGAATATACTGTAATCTAGATGGGCCCAAAATGAATACTGTTTCATAGAATAGTAAGAGGAAAAATGATGTATTAACTCACTAAAACATAAGAAAAGAGAATGAGAGGCTACAAGAGGAAAAAGTAAAAACTTCTCAGAGAATGACAGACCTTAAAATAGTAGGCCATGAAAAACAGTGGCAACTTCAGGTCACAGTGTGGAGAGAAACTGCAGCAAGAGCACCCTGGAGGAGAGGGGAGCAAAGAGTGTCACTAACAGATGCTTACCACCAGGGAGAAGGAGCCTGAATTAGGAAGGGTGAGGTCAAAGGGGGAGTGTTATGCTGTGAGCTACTTAAGGGAGACAACTGGGTCTCATTTATCAAAGTATCCTGGCATAAAATAAGTGCTAAATGTCTGTATGCATGCATTTATGAGAAAGAGAAGAGCAGGAGAAGGTGAGAGACATATCTGACGCAGAACGTAGAAAAATAAAGGATTATAGACAGACTAGCACTGAAAACAATAAGATGCCTTTAAAAATCAAATGAAGGAGGGGCGCCTGGGTGGCTCAGTCGTTAAGTGTCTGCCTTTGGCTCAGGTCATGATCCCAGAGTCCTGGGATCGAGCCCCGCATCAGGTTCCCTGCTCGGCAGGAAGCCTGCTTCTCCCGCTCCCATTCCCTCTGCTTGTGTTCCCTCTCTCGCTGTGTTTCTCGCTGTCAAATAAATAAAATCTTTAGAAAAAAAATTAAATGAAGGAATAAACATATGGATAAATAAATTATCTCCCAAGTTTCGCAGGCTACAGGATTAGGAGTGAGAAAACTCTATTGGAATGGATGGGAAAATTGCTCTTACGAGCAGTTTCCAAAAAGTGGTACAGCTGAACACAGACGTGAGATTAAAAAAAGAATGCTCACTGGCGAGAGAGGCAGACTGTTTCAAGTGTGAAGTGTGGTGTACCAGGAACAGCCTGGGTGATGACTTTGTGGCAGCCGTTAGATCAAGTGATCCCTGAAAGAAAGTGTAGTAAGAACACAGACAGGCTACGTATTTACCAAAATACATGTTTAATGCATGTCAGATGGATTGTAATAAAGATACTAAAAGGCATGAACCAAGCCTAGGAACTTCATCAAACAAAAAAGAACTCTCTAAAGGGAAAAGCAATCTATGTGCATTCTTTGATGCACATTCTGTTGCATTTGAGAACGGCAATTTTGTTGATTTGCTTCTATGTTAAATGCTCACTTACTTGATTAGGTTATATTTTTAAGTAATTGTAAACAGCTTCAGGCCACTGATTACATAAATCACAGACCACCTGAGCAAATTTTTAGAGTGTAATTTTTCCCCACAACATATACAATCTGTGCAAAAGTGGGTTACCTTTAATCTGACAAAAGCTTTGTTATTGAATGAGTATATTAAACATCTCTCTGAAAAGGCTTACAGAGTCCTCCTTTAAAAGAACTCTACTGTATTGACACATTATAATGAGAGCATACTTTCTCAAAACTACACATATGGTGAAATGGTGAAAACAAAAACCTGACAGACATCATTGTTTTCATGCATCCAAGAGTGCAGTAAAAAAAGTCCCTGAACATGTCTGCCAAACATGCTTAATCCTCACCTGCAAAACGTTCAACGCAGGCTTAAGTCCTGCCGCCCCGAGGAGTAGCTTTGTTAATGGGTGTCGGGGGCACAGAATTTATTGGAAAGGCAGGGTCTAATTTAATTTTCTTGGTAGCTGAGATAGTAGCTTTAACAAGCTATTCAGTACCATGGGTATTTAAACAAAAAGATTATGGATTTGAAATGAATGGCATTAAGACTAATATGAATTTTATATATTTTGTAAACAAAGTTTAACAGAACACCCTTATAACTGAGTTAAGATAGTATCAACACATTTTTTAAGATTATAAATGGCACTGAACTAACTTATCTAATAGGCTATATTTTTTAAGTGCTTCAAACTTTTATTTTCTTAAGTACATCAAAATTCCTTTTAACACCTTGTTTCACCTAAATATTTTGCTTATTAAGTCCTTATCTGTAAATAGCAAAAGGGTAAATGTTAAGCCCAACTTCTTCCCAACTATGCCAAATGTTGAATTAGGGAGTTTCTAATGAACAGGTTTAGGTACAAATTCTGAAAAATTCCTCAAACATTTGCCTTCCATGTCAGTTTAAATGTCTTCAAAATTATAAAATCTTTCTTATTTTCTGAGAGGTTCTATGTAAATGATCAAATACTTTCTAGGAGCAAGAAACAACTGTCTTTTCTATATGTTATGTTCTATCAGCCAAAGAATCAAAATGTTCTGGTCTAGGAATGCTTTACTCCTCAGAAATTACTCACAGCACAAATCAGGCCACCTATTAAGAACTTTAAACATGAGGACTCGAGTGCACATTAAGGGAACATTTATGCCAAACAAGTGAAATTAAGTCTAGTTTTCAAGGAAAACTTTCAAACTAAAGCAAGCTCAAGGGAACAAAAATATCACATTTCTAGGGAATGAAAATGTACCTTAAACCTTACTTCTTCATATAAAACTTACTTCTTAACATATTAATATAGTGTGGAGAAAAATTATTTAATTTTACACAATTAATCTTTGATATGAAACATATAAACAAAAATGGATTCTAATCATTTGCACCTAACTGAGCAAGATGGATATACAGAGCCTGCTAATTAGCCGGCTACATACAATTAACTTAGAAAAATTACATTTGTAGAACAAGTAAGTTTATAGAATTTAAGACCTTTTAAACTTTAAGCTGGTAATTCAAGGCATGAAAAGAAATTATAAACACATAATTTCTTCTACTATAATGCTGGTTTTGAAAATGTAAATTTGTCTCAACACGATTGAAATATTAGGAAACAACTTGAGTATAATATAAATTTCACATCTGCTTATGTGCAGTTTCATCTATAAGAAATACTAGGTGAATGCAGATAACTGCATTCAGCTGAACCTAGGAACTCAGTACACAAAATAACATACATTAAATACCTACCAGCTCTCTCGGTGTCATGAGCCACACCTACTCACATCTGATACTAAAACTTTCTGCTGGATTTTATCTTACTCTGCTACCTTGCAATACCTCACAAGCAGCAACTCCTCCAAAGCCCGGTTCCACAAGCAAATCTCAGGTATTTTCAAGGTCAAATACCATATTTATTGCAGTATTTATATATTTCTTAACCATTTAAACATATATAAAAGTGTGCTATTTTTGTCAGGTTTCTATCCTCTTTTAAATATGTCACTTACAAAGTTTTGGTTACACTTCTAATTCTATTTTCCCCATAAGCTCTGTGGTTATAACTGCACCAGTGTGCACAGCACAATTTTTAGGAATGTATATATATCATACCATAGTAAAACTGAGTATATTTATTTTCACTGTACTTCTCAAGCTACTATTATGCAGCTATAAATAATGGCACCTAAGACATATGAACTAATCTCTGGACTCAGCGGATCAATGGCCCATTTAAGAGAAGATTCTGGTCTGCTGCCACTATTCTTAACCTATAACCACTAAAAATTTGTTCATATGTTACTCACGAACTAATTTCAAAAATACTTTATGTTCAATTGCTTAGGTTCAATTTATTGGAAATATGCAGATTAAAAATAGGGAGCCACTGACCCTAATTTCTCTGGCCCATTTTGCCCTTTTCCATTTCTAAGTGCTTGAATACATTATACTACATGTTTTCCTGTGTAATTTTTTTATTGTTTCCTGTATTAGTCTTATTTACCTTATTCTATTAGTCTTTTAAGCCTAAGGATTTCATGTCTTATATGTATTTTTCTTTTATCCCTTACAGAGCAACATGAAGTGATTTTTTTTTTTTTTAAATGTATAGGATTATCCCCCTTTTTTACCAATAGAAAGATGGGTTTTAGTATTAACTGGGAAAGAACTATGGATAATTATGGTTCTTCCTCAGTTACTCTTAAGAGAATAGATTGAAAAAAATGTATTCAACATGTATAAATTTTATTCTGTGCACTCTATTGCATTTTGTACCCAGAATAGATTGAAAAAAATGTATTCAACATGTATAAATTTTATTCTGTGCACTCTATTGCATTTTGTACCCAGACATAGTATGATTTGGGAAGAAAAGGAAAAAATTAAAAGCCATCAAAATCTTGATGTCTCACTTTTTTAAATGATATATGTATATTATTCCTTCTTACTGCCTGATCCTAGTGTCCAAAACAGCTATTTTACTAATTTTCTCAATTAACTTTTGACCTAAATCTTCCTAATTTTTTGCAGTCCTTTCGGTAACCTAGAACTATGGTTAAATGCTTCAGGCTTACACATTGCTATTACACAGGGTAAACCTTCTTTTCATTCTTTATTTCTATCTTTGAACAATTCATGTATCTTCCATATATCTCCATCACCTACTAAGCCAAATGAATCAAATTCTTTGTACTTATTATTTCACACTGGAGTATAAAATTTGCAGAAATGCCATTAGAAACATATCTTAATAGACATGAGCTAGATCAATGGGAAAGTTCTCTGAAAATCTACTTTAAAAGTTCTCTGAAAATTACTGAATACAGTGAATCAAAAGAATATCTTACAATGTTCAAATAAAACCTCCTCCAACACATATTGCCAAATAAATTAAACATAGATTTTACTCACCTCCCGTATGACTTGCTGCAACTCATCTTGCTCCACATTTTTAGGCACTTCCCCAGCAGCTGGCACTAATGGGATATTTCCATTGCCTTCTTCCACTTCAGATTTAGGTCCTACAGCCTCCAAGGCTTCTTCAGCTGCTCCAACGTCCTCAAAACTTTCCACATCTGGTGGTGTCTGCACAGACCCCGTTCTAGAAGGAGCAGTGGGTGTTAGGGCCACCGATGCTCGGAATACTTTCTTGCTTGGTACCAGATGGGTTTTGGGTTTGCCTCCTGAGTCACCAGAAGGTACACCACTTCTTCTATTAGCATGAGATGGACCAGAACATACAGAAGATGACTCTGATGTTGCTTGGGAGAAAACGGATTCTGAGCTTTCTCCAGGAGGAATTTCAAATCCCATTTCTCCAAGTCCCATGCCCAATTCAGACTTCAGATAGGATTGTTCCCGCATCAATTCAGTGACCTGGAAGTCAGAAAAATTGCAGTTCTTCTCTCTTTAAATTAAGACTGGTAGTTAAAAGATTAAAATTCTAGTTGTGATTACTGCCAAAAATCACTTAGCTTGTAAAGACATGATTCTAATTCATTTAGTAACTACTCAATTTCATTTGCAAAAACATAAAATGTAAATTCATGGTGAGACAAAGCCATAAAATACAAAACTAGACTATATGGTTGGATAAAGTTTTACTTACTAATGCACGGGTGTCCAAATTACTTGTTAAGGAATAGTAACTAGTGAAAAACAAAATAGCTAATCATAATGCTTTGGCACCCAAATGAGTCAGTTTCTTTAAAACATAATAAAAATCAGACTTTTGTTCAAAAAGTAGCCATCTTACAAATCCAACTACCTAAAGGACCTGGAAACAGACTGTGAAAGCATACTTCCTCTGGAGCATAAATTAAATACTTTTTATAATGCATTACCTCCTTTACACCATAAAGATAAATCACGATTGCAAATAACTGGCTTTCTAATGGCCTAAAATGGCAAAAGACTTTCAGAAGTGCCAAACTCACTTTCAGTCAATTTAGTTACCATCAAATTCTGTATTTAAAAACAAAAACATTTCATCTACACTAGAAAAACTGTGTGTTTATGAAATGTTATTATCATTCCCTTCCCCAGTGATTTGAAAGGAGAGTGGCTTACTGGTTCCATTACATTCAATGGAGAAGGGCATGACAAGTTATCAGCGCTTCTACTGCCACACATTCCCTGGAAAAATAAGAACAATATATATGTATGTATGTATAAATTATTTCTTCAAAATGCAAGTGTTTCACAAAAAATGAATTGGCTAATTATTGCCCTGAAATATTCTTTTGTCATGAAGGTCACTGTCAACTGTCACGGGATCCTGTAAAATGTGTTAATTCTGACTGAAGGTTCATAGAAGATGTTTTGATTCTCTGCTGTCACTAACACACATTTCTAAAAATAATGGATTTAAACAGTAGAAAAAGATTTTCACCAATGATAAGTGATAATCTTATTCTATGCTACACATATATATGTGTAATACACATTCTTACTCTGATTCTACTCCATATGAATGCACACACATGTGTGTACAGAGTCATCTATTGTTAACAAAATCAAGTATGTGGTTCAAGTAACAGAAACGTTCACTATTTCAACATTTCAAAATGATGTATTTCACGACTACAAAGATAACAACAAAAATAATCAACTGCTAAAACTTAAATTTCACTCAAAGAAACATTGGAAGTTTGAAAAGTGATACAAAGAAAATTTTTTATTCTCTTGGCTGTATACATGTTTTCTGCCTTTAAAAAAGATCGCATTTGATTCCTTAAAAAATTAAAGACTGAAAGAATCCAAAATAAAGGAAAAATTTAAAAGGAATAGTTATTTATTCAAAGGCAAGAAAGGGAAAAAAGACTGAATGAAATACATATTTATGTTCTTGGCAGTTAGTTATAGGCAATGACTAAAATCTAAATTAGTCACATATTAATCCACTACCATTTTTAAAACTCCTAAAATTTTGTATTGCTCCTTATTCTTTATTTTAAAAATGATTAACATTTTTCAATATATTCCTAAATATATTAAATACTTAAAAGAAATATAACTTGCACATTCAACTGATCTGTGGGAAAGGGTCCTTAAACATTCTGCTTGCCTCAATGCCATTAAACTAAGTGTTTTAAAATTAAGGCACTGGCCCTAAGTTATGTGGAACATGATACATAGTCCTAAGTGAGACCCGCTGACAAGCCCCAAGGCACCATACCATGAGGGCTGAGGAGCGGAAGGGAGAAGGCATGCGCACGGCGCGGAGCTGCTCCCCCAGTGCCAGCAGGCGCTCCTCCAGCTGCATTTCCAGGTCCTGAAGTTCCATGCGGACTGAGTTTCTCAAACTCTGAAGTTGATCAACTTCATACCTATCAGTGTGATGATAGGCACAAGGTTGAAAAAAGCAGTTTGGAGATTCACATTCAGCCCTCTCTCTCAAGCCATTAGAAAGTACTGAAATGGCCAGTTCTAAAAATTAACAGGACAGCAACTGCCACAGGTGTGACAGTAGGACAAATGATCTTTCTTCCTCTACCCTCTATCCCAAATATTCCAAACTAAAAAGAAAACAAAAAGCACATTACAACCACTGTCTTTCTTAATACATTGAAAGCAGTTTAATTAGTAAAACACTATGCCTAATTTTATTTACAGTGATTCACAAAATAAAAGGTACACAGCACTAGACATAAAACCAAGCTTTAAAAAATAAGTGACAATGCTTTTTTGTAATGAAAAATATTCTGAGTTACATTAAGACAAAATGAACTTTTACCTTTCCTCCTCGGTCATATGATGATAAACCATGGTTTGCTGACGCAGCATTGCCAACTCTAAATCCATCATTTGCGTTCTAAATAAATTCAGGCTCCGCCTCATTACCTGGAGCTCCTGAAAAGTATTCTAAAATACAACATGACAAAATTATACTTCTGAACCATATAAATTACTTTGTACCACAAAGATCTAAATAAGAACTCACTTCATATAGAGGTAGAACGGATGATTTCTGAGTACTATATGGAGCAGCAGCAAGATCATGTCCTCTTGTCAAAGGGTACTATAAAAAAGTGACAGTATGATTACAAATCAATGTCAAAGTGGTTATTTCCAAATTATCTAAGGTATTAAAAAGGTGGAATTTGCAGCCTACATATTTTTCTCTTTGAGGCAAAAAAAAAAAAAAAAAGAAAGAAAGAAAAAGGCAACAACAACCAAAAAAATCCCACTTCATTTTGTAATCAAGAACCCAATCAGTCCCCAGTGCTACCTAGATTACTCCTATCTGTTTCAGGTATAAGTCAGCCTATCTGGAACAAAGAAGAGGCAAAGAAACATGTATCATTTAAATCTATGTCTCACAGGCCTTCCTTCTTGCCTTGAGAACGTAGAAAAAAACAAGACTCAAAAATGAAGAAGTGATAGCAAATTCTGAGATTACAGGAAATTACCGAGTTGGTTGGAGAGTATAGGAAGCAGTCATCACACTTATTCGTAGACATTTAAGCATCTACTATATGTCACTCTTTTAGAGAGTGAAGAAAAAAGACAAAAGGAAGACAAAAGGCATTCCCAGCCTTCAAGTGTTCTCACAGTGCAAGAAAAAAAAAGAGAAGTGAGAAAAAACGTATAATGTTGGGGTGGGGAGGGGAGTGCTATGACAGAACAAACTAAAATCTAGATTAGGTGAGAAAATGATCCCAGCACTGGTGACACCTGAGCTGAGCCTTAACAGTAAACAGCACTTGGTCAGGCAAAGAAAGGCAAGGGCGGGGCGTTCCCCTTTAAAAAACAAAAACAGTGGCATCTGTACAGACACCTAGGAATGCACACCTAGTTAGAGGCCTGCGTGCAGTCCAACACTGCTGGCGCGTGCACACAGCAAATGAGACTGGAGAGACAGGCAGAGACCAGGTCATGAAGAGCATCTGTCTCCTGGGGGGTGGGGGTGGTGAGATTAATTAGCTGAGTTACTGATAGGACATCCAAGAGGAGACGACCACATCCAAAGCAGAGTAACAATCTGGTCTAGAAATGTGCACCATTAGGGTGTAGGACGACAGAGCCCCAGACATCTTGTGTTTCAACATAATTACAGCTGAAAGGCTGGCTCTCTCAATCATAGACAAAACTAAGATTTATAAGGAGGAAGAATACCCACTTTCTGGTTAGACCAGAAATCTTTAGGAGACAGTTGTCATGAGGATAAAATCTATATTTAAAAGAAGGTATAATTGGGGCATCTGTGTGGCTCAGTCAATTAAGTGTCAGGCTCTTGGTTTTGGCTTAGGTCATGATCTCAGGGTCCTGAGATCGAGCCCCACATATGCTCCGAGCAGAGTATGCTTGAGATTCTTTCCTCCTCCCTCCCCTTCTGCTACTCTCCCCATGCACGTGCTCTCTCTGAAAAATAAATAAAATATTTAATAAAAGAAGGTATACTTTACTACATGACTTAAAAAGTTGCGACTTGGGGCACCTGGGTGGCTCAGTCAGTTAAGTGTCGGCCTTCGGCTCAGGTCATGATCATCCTGGGATCAAGCTCCTTGTCAAGCTCCCTGCTCAACAGGGAGCCTGCTTCTCCCTCTTTCTCTGCCCCTCACCCCCACTCATGCTCTTTCTCTCTCAAATAAATAAAATCTTAAAAACAAAGCAAAAAAAAAAACTTTTGGGAGAGCCTGGGTGGCTCAGACAGTTAAGAGTTTGACTCTTGGTTTTGGCTTAGGTTGTGATCTCAGGGTCCTGCGATCAAGCCCTGTATCAGGCTCTGTGCTATGTGTAGAGCCTGCCTATTATTCTACTTCTCCCTCTGTCCTCTCCTCCCTCCCTAAAATAAAACTAAATAAATAAATAAAGTATATACTCTTCTCCCCTCTCTTACAAAAAAAGTTGCAACTTTCATTTTTATTCTCCCAGTGGCTTCCTATTATGTCATCATAAGAGATCTATTATATATATTCTAAGCCTCCTGCTCCTTGCTGAACACTGTGATCATTACATTACACTGTCATTTTCATTTCCTCGTCTAAACACAAGTAGCTTGGAGAGATATTTAGAAAGGAAATGTGAAAAGCAAACCTAAAGACAATTTAGTTATTTTCAAAGCTTTTTTGGGGAATTATTTCCAGCCGACTTAACATATCTGAGAGCAATGATTTTAAAAGTGACAAGACACACAGACTATTTTTATTCAAATTCACACTTTACCTGATTTTTTTTCTTTTCTGGGGTAGTTCCCGTCTCTGAAACCAGTGGAAGCAGACTCATTCTGTGCCAGGAGACCCAGCAGCAGGAGTCAGGAGATGGAGGGGAAAGCTTAGAGAGCTAGGAGCAGAACCAGGAGAACGCACTGGACACAGAAGCCGAGGGAAGGGAAGCTTAGAAAGGAAAGAAGCAGTAAACACAGTCAAATGGCAGAGAAAAGGAGAGAAAGTATTTGAGAGTAAAGATTTTTTTAATAATAGGGACAACCTGACTAAGAAAAAGACCATGGAGAAGAGGCTAAAGAAGGGAGGCTACCTAATGAGCAAAATCTCTTCCCTAGAAGGGAGGGAGGCTATAAACAGAGAAATCAACCTTGTTCAGAACTAATTACAGCTTCTCCCTTCAGACAGGAGGACAGAGTATAGGTTTAAACATAAGTTTAGGCATGTAAGAAAATGAAGCTGAAGTGGATCATGCCTGACCGGGACCTAGCTTCTCAGTGAACTAAGAGGTGCTCAAATCAATGAAAGAAAAAAAAAGGTATTTTTTCTCATACCTGTGAAAGGTTCTGCAGTGAGTTTCTAATATCATGCAGTACTCTTCGCAACTGCATCTCGATGGCAGAAGGCGGGTTCACAGAGCACGCTCGGTAAGGGTAGGCAGCATGTCTCCGCGAGTCAGGACACCCGAAAGGGGCAGTGAAGGCACTACAGGTGGCGCCTGATATGCTAGGAACACTGTGAGTGCTCAGAGTTCTCATGTGCTCACACAGGGGCCTCTCCTGCCACTCCGAGTGGGCAGAGTGGAGAGAACAGGTGGACTGAGATACAGGAGCCGGAGCGCACAGTGAACAGGTAGGAGTCCTTCGGTGATGGCCTTCCTCCAACCGGTTCACCTCGCTCTGAGGGGCTTCTTCTTTCTTCACAGATGACGGAGAGATGAAAATAGTGGATTTAACTAAAGACTGACCATCGTGCTCAATCACCTCTTTCCCTAATTCCTGTTCGTCTTCAGGTGTGTACTTATAGGTGAAGGAAGGTGGGCTGCATCTGGTCTCCTTTCCTGGGGACAACCGGACATTGACAGAGGATACAACTCTTACTGGGCTCAGTAAGGTGGTTGGTAAAGACTGAGACCTTCTTAGAGGATAGCCAGCTTTCGCAAATAAGTACCTCTGTTTTAAGAGATCTTTTGATTTTATCAAGCTACGCCCTACTCTTTGGTGAGACAGACTGCAAACCTTCATTTGAGCTCTTTGCAAAGCTGTATTAACTCTGTCCACAGAAGACGGAGGCACGGTTGTGTTTTCAGAGCCCTTCTCACTGCATCTAGCTTCAATAGAAGCCAGTGATTTCAGAATATGGTGTGTGGTATAGTGGGCAAATTCATATTCACTGCTCTTCTCCACATCACTTTCAGCACTTGCTTCCCTCAGCAGGTCCACTGGCTGTGCTGGAGACAAATCCTCTCTCCTTTCAGTAATTTCAGTAACGCGATCTCCTGTGCTACACGTGGATTGTGTGTTTCCTGCCTTCTCCACAGTCTCACATTGGGGGAAATCCTGGCTATCTGACCTTTTCTTAGCAGCAGCTGTGGCTGCCTTCTCTCTTCCCTTTTGAAGAGGGGTGAGAGACTCCTCCTCTGATTCATTAAAATAAGGCTGGTCTTGTGCTATTGGTGTGACAAGGTCTTCACCAAATGACGTGACTGTTGTCTCACTGTCACAACTATCAGCGCTGCTTCCCATGGCTTGCAAAGACTCAGGAACCTGTGAAAGGAAAACAGGTAGGAGGATGGATAGTTCAAATAGGAAGTATCATAAACAAAAACATCAAACTGATGTGATGCTTCTGTATTTTCACGGTCTCCCACCTCAGTTAGGGTCCTGGTACTACTCAAAACTGTTTTTCACTGCCCGTAATTGGCAACCCCTCCACTTTTCCACAAAGATTATTCCAGAACTTTACTATTTTCCTTAGGTCCCCTTTTTAGCACCCATTTCCTTTTCTTCCAACACATGACACTGAATCACTGAAAAGATGGACAAATGTTTCTTAACTTTCATCCCCAACACCTACAATGTTCCTATACCTCCCCACCAATCCTTCCTCTCTGTCCTAAAAGAAAACTGCCTTTTCCCCAAAATTAATTCTCCAATCTGTGCATCCAATCACATACTCTCCAGGACTAGGTATCACTTCACAATTTATGCCAGATTTTTCTGCATCAGACTGTTCTGTTAGAGCTCTCTCCCTTAGCCAGACAACTTCCCTAAGTCATTCTCATATAAGACACAAAGACCTGGGGCACCTGAGTGGCTCAGTAGGTTAAAGCCTCTGCCTTCAGCTCAGGTCATGGTCTCAGGGTCCTGGGATCGAGTCCCGCATTGGGCTCTCTGCTCAGCGGGGAACCTGCTCCCCCCTCTCTCTGCCTCCCTCTCTGCCTACTTGTGATCTCTCTGTCAAATAAATAAATAAAATCTTTAAAAAAAAAAAAAAAAAGACACAAAGACCTATCACCCTTACTTGAAAAAGGAGTCAACATTCATTATCTCCTCTTCCTTATCATTGATTTAATCTCCGTTCATGCTTCTCCTCATTTACTCCCTCAGAACCACTCACTCAACCACTCACTTTCCAAAAAGCCAGATTCTTATCTTTCCACGCTCACGTCCACAGATTTCCTTTTAAAAAAAGGCTCTCCAACTTCCAGTTCTTCTGCTCACTGGATCATTCCCTGAGTGTCTTTCTCCTGTCCGTGTATCCGTATCCCTCAAGTACTAGGTTCCTAGAGGCTCTTTTGGGTTTTTTCTCCTACCCCACCTTTCTTTAAAATTTGGTTATAGATATTTTAAACACTTTCAAGATACTTCTGTACTTCTGCATACAAAGGTTCCATGTACTATACACAAATTATAAACTCCTTAAGGATAAAGATGTGCCTGTTATGTGGTTATCTAACACACGCTAGCATGAAAGTCATATAATATTCAGCAAGCTATGTAACACAGTTACTGCTGGTTATTAAATAATAAAACAATTATGGCAAAATATGGAAACAATTATGGGAAAACAGAAGAAAAATACCAAACAGAATAATGATCAAAATAACCTTTGTTTATTGAAAGCCCAAAAATAAAGGAGGAGAAACTCTTTGTTTTTAAATGTTCAGTCAGAGAGAGATGTATAATTAGTGAAAACTAAAACTTGTAGTCAAATGCTAAGAAAACATCCACATCCTGGCATTTTTATTCTGTCATTTGAATAATAGACAGATTCAGTCTTGAAATACATGGTTACAGAAAAGTCACCCAAATATGAAGTTAATCATAGTGCCTACTACAATAGGAATTGTTACCTGAAGATGATTAAGGGAGAGGCAGTCTGTCGAATCTTCAGCAAAACCACTGCTATCAGAGTGCTGACTTGCAGTACGTAACAGATGATCTACCGAAAGAAATGTAGTTAGGCAAAACTGCTAAATATGACTGCACTGACAAGAAAATATTAGATATATGATTCCTAACAGGTATATATATTGGTTCCTTCTTAGAAAAATATGCATCCCTTATGCTAAATGTGGCTTCAAAGCACAGGAGGTTAACTCGAATTCATCCCAAAATGGAATCAAATCTATCAAAACTTCTCAGCATTCAGTTACAAATTAAGTTCCAGTGTTAATATATTTTGATAAATCCAATTAATGTCTTATCTTTGGAGGACAACTGGCTGAAACAAAGAATCATTCTAATAAAAATAGAAATCCCAAAGTAAACCACTTCCATTAGTAGGTAAGTAAAGATACTTAGCAGATGAAATTAGAAGTTTAAATGTAGTGTATAAAAGTTCCATTATTTTCCTAATAGGAAAATATGGAAAATATTTCCTAATAGGAAAATAAGACTATAACTAAGGTGCCAATAAATTAAATAATTTGCATGCCAGAATACTTAAATGTTTCTGATATTTCAAATGATGCAAATACTTAAGTCACGAAAATCAATGATTTCCTAACAATTGCATGAAATTCAAATACATTCAACTGGTACATAACACTGTTAATTTTATTAAAAAAAAAAAAAACCTGTCTGGTTTTTGGCCTGAAAACTCTAATTCCTGGTTAGGATAACCTAAAAACACTTTTTAAAGTAAAAAGGCCAACTAGTCACAGTAAGAATGATTACATGCCCATCCACACTGTAAGTAGGAGGAGAGACTTTGCAGCTACTACATTTACTAGGGAAGCAGCTTCATGAAAAGGTCAAGTTCTGCAGACCTTCAAAAGCACCAAGCTAAATAAAGTGTGTTTACCAAATCCATATTCAAGATTTGAATGATAGATAGAACCTGATAACAGGTTTGAATAAAATCCAAAATCAATTACAATTCACGGGACTTTGAAAAATATCCCACTGTAGCCTCAGGTTCAATGTTGAGCATCACAGAATAGCAGAATTTTTTCTCATTATAATTTAGAATAATTCTGTAGTATTGTTTTGAAGTTAACAAAACTGCATAATGAGATATAAGGAACTGATCCATACCTTTGATAAGTCTAGCTAAACTGGAACAATTGTGAAACAGAACTGGAATAAGCTGTTACCATAGGTACTAATTATGCATTATATCAACTGAGAGAATGATTAACATCTTACATCAGAGCAGTTCTCACCATAATTATGTGTTTGCATGTCTTTTTTTTTTTTAGACTATTAGTCTTCTGAAGACAGAAACCTCATTTACTCTATTTTGCATCCTAGTACCTAGAACAATTGAACAATAAAAAATGTTTGCTGAATGAATCAATGATAACTCTCTCCTTAAAGCAACAAAAAAATTAAACAGTGGCTTAAAGGATTTAGAAGTGAAACTGCCTATCTGGTTGGGCAAAAGGCAACTGCTGGAGGGCCTGGGGAAGCCAGAGTGACCAGCACCACTCAGCGTTCTCTCTGCTGAGATCTGTTTCATCTGCATCTGAGTACAGTCTGTGCTGAGTTCCCCTCTGTGGTGAGCCTTGAGTTCACATACACTAGGTCAGATTGTAGACTACACAGGCTTCAGAGCAGGTGTTGGGCAGTGGGAAGAACAAGGAGGCCTGGGTTCAAGTTCCTCCTTTATCACAATAAGCAGTAACTTCTCTCTTCCACAAAACAGAGTAATTGTTTCATCTATCTCACAGGGTTACTTCAGGAATAGGGTGTAAGCAAAACTATTCTGTAAACTATAAATCACAATCTATGTTCTTTAGTCACACATTTCACAAAAACACAGTTCTCCACAGAAAAAGGTGGAACTGGGGTGCCTGGGTGGCTTAGTGGGTTAAGCCTCTGACTTTGGCTCAGGTCAGGATCTCAGAGTCCTGGGATGGAGCCCCCATCAGGCAGGCTCTCTGCTCAGTGGGGAGCCTGCTTCCCCCTCTCTCTCTGCCTGCCTCTCTGCCTACTTGTGATCTGTCAAATAAATAAATAAATCTTTAAAAAAGAAAGAAAAAGAAAAAGGTGGAATTAAAAACAATTAGACCTCTGTCCTAGCTGAAGAGATTAAACATTATGTCTAATTAAAAACTAGGAAGTTAGAGCAAAACATTAAAGTAAGAACAAAACAAAACCTAGAATTTGTATTTGTCCAATATCATAAAGAAACAAACAGAACACTTATATACTCTATATGAGATTAAAGAAAATTTGTACCTCTCTAATAAAATGTTTGATTGCTCTCAGTATAGCTTACTGAATGTCAATTGTGACAAAAGTTAGGTCACCAAACCTCTCTAGGCTTCAGAATTTTTTTAAGAGATAGAGAGAACAGGGGTCGGGGGGTGGGATGCAGAACAGAGGGAAAGGGAGAGAGAATCTTAAGCAGGCTCCACACCCAGCATAGAGCTCAATATGGGGCTCAATCTCACCACCCTGATATCATGGCCTGAGCCAAAATCAAGAGTCTGATGCTTAAGTGACAGAGCCACCCAGGCATCCATAGGCTTTAGTACTAAATCCCAGGACTGGATATAAGATTAAGATTACTGTAACTTCAAAAGTCCTAGGACTAAAGTGCAAAGTATTTTTATGCATGTAACATATGCATTTTTACTAAACTTCTAAAATGAATATTTTACCAGTGATTCTAATTCTATAATTATAACTAATCTAAGATACTTTCATTATCACATTATCAAAATTTGATATGCTATATTAAAAAATGATGAAAACACTATATTATTCCCTCTCCCTCTCATGCACATACAAAATCACTGTATTGTTAATTTATAAAAATGTGGTTCATAAAAATGTCAACATTTTTACTTATACCACCAGAAATAAAAGACCTCTTCTTATTGGTCAGAGGGAGAAACTCCGATGTGAAGACAAACCACGTTCTGTCTTTTCTACCACAAGGAACTTGATCTTGAAAGATCCTAAAGTATTTATATATACACTGTTTTTAATCCCCTTTTTTGATGCAGGGCAAGCTGCTTTTTCCAACATATCCCAAGTCAACCTAACTAAAGGAAAAATTTCTTGATGGCTGTGAACCATGCCTTATAGCTCAGAAACACATGCATATACATATGGACTTAAAAAGGGAAGAAAATTAAGCAGGGAAGTTCTTTTTGTGTCTAACCAGAACTATAGTGACCTATCTTGTTTCTTAGTACCACAATGCAATACAACAAAAACTATATGCAAATTGTCTCTTATGAAGTCACTTTAGAGATCAGAAGAGAACAAACATGCAATTTCCTATTCTAAGAGCATACATATGAATCTTTGCTTAAAAAAAAAAACAGGGTGGTTCAGCATGTGTAAGCTTTAAAAATAAACAGTCCTATCTTAAGTGGTCACTTTAACTTCCTTACTTTCTCTCTCCTTTTCTCTAAATCTCAAACGCTTTGTGACTTTAAATATCAGACATGTTTTTCTTATTGAAAATTAAAAGTGAAAGAAATGGATTCACAGGTTTTTTTGGTCAATAATTAATAATTCAAGAGAAGAACAGTATATACAGCCACTCACCTTTGATCCATAGTTTGAATTTAACTTAACTAGCTTTAACCAGTACTGAAAGATTGGTATTTTTTGCTAGAAGTATACTCATGTATATGCTTAGGAGACGTGTTTAAATAATGAAAAGCAGAGGTGGATAATACAAGTGTGTATTTTGGGGCGCCTGGATGGCTCCGTTGGTTAAGCATCTGACTCCTGATTTCAGCTCAGATCATGATCTCAGGGTTGTGAGATTGGGCCCCACCTTGGATTCTGCACTAGGCATGGAGCCTGCTAAAGATTCTCTCTCTCCCTCTGCACCTTGCTTGCACATGCACTCCCAAAAAATAAATAAAATCCTTAAAAAAAAATACAACTGCGTATTTCAATTATAACCGTGTAAAAAGTAGGCCTCAATCTGTTGCTCTAAGTGAAGGCAGCTGCCTTCACTTCCCTTTCAGCCCATATGCAGAGTTGAAAAATAATTAAGAGTACAAAGAATGGCATTTCAGGATAAGCAAACTAAATTTATGTTATGAACGCAAAAGTCTTCAAGAGGGTACAAAAAATTCTATAACCAAAGTATAATGAAGCATGCATTCCGGTGTTAACCTTCGTTTTACACTTACAGGTACTCAAACACTGATAGATAAACCCCTTTTCCAAATCAATTAATGACACCGGTAATGTGCTTGGTAACTAGTGGATATTAGTCTACTTACCTCTTTTTGACTTTGTGAGACCTAGCTGGTAAGCAGCTGGAACGTGAGGAGCTTCTCCCTCTGTACTTTGAACCTAAAAAATGGTTTTAAGTAGTTAAAACTTTAAAAATCTATGGCAAAGAAAAATATTTCTTGATAATTATTTATTAAACAAGTAAACGTAACTAAAAGTAGGAAACCTTTATATTTAAAAAATGCAAAGCATCTTATCTCGAAATTGTGAGAACATCCCACATCTTTATTTTATGACCTATTTTCCAGTTAACAATAGGACTCCCAAGTTTGTAGCTAGCAGTGAAAAGTGACTACATGTATAAACTACTTCATTAAAAAAAAAAAAAAAGTTGAGGGACGCCTGGGTGGCTCAGTTGGTTAAGCAGCTGCCTTCAGCTCAGGTCATGATCCCAGGGTCCTGAGATCGAGTCCCACGTCGGGCTCCTTGCTCAGCAGGGAGCCTGCTTCTCCCTCTCCCTCTGTCTGCCACTCTGCCTGCTTGTGTTCTCTCTCTCTCTCTGACAAATAAATAAATAAAATCTTTAAAAAAAAAAAAGTTGCTGGGGCACCTGGGTGGCTCAGTGGGTTAAAGCCTCTGCCTTAGACTCAGGTCATTATCTCAGGGTCCTGGGATCGAGCCCCTTCCCCCTCTCTCTCTGCCTGCCTCTCTGCCTACTTGTGATCTCTCTTTGTCAAATAAACAAATAATTTTTTTTAAAGATTTTATTTATTTGACAGAGAGAAACACAGCAAGAGAGGGAACACAAGCAGAGGGAATGGGAGCAAGAGAAGCAGGCTTCCTGCCGAGCAGGGAGCCCAATGCGGGGCTCCATCCCAGGACCCTGGGATCATGACCTGGGCCGAAGGCAGACGCCCAACGACTGAGCCACCAGGGCGCCCCTAAACAAATAAATAATTTTTTAAAAAGTTGCTATTAAATGAAAAATAGATCCATAAGAAAAAGTTCTAAAAATGTTAAAATTCCAAGTGTAAGGCCAATCCCGGGACAAATGCCATGACTTTGCAGGAGATCATGACTGATACACAGCTGAGGCAATTACAAGTCTTACATCTTTAAAAAATTGTGTATCACGCTCCCATTACAAAATTTTATAAAACCCCACAAATTTTGAGTGTCTCAAAAACCACTCTTGTATTAAGACTGCTTTGTCCTAACATTAGTGGTCTTTTAAGATGTAACTTGGGAGTTGTAAATAGGAAAGCATGTTTCGTCACAAAACTAAAATGTTGAAAGATCTTAACCATAAATCCTCCCTGAAACCTGTATTCAGAGAAGTTATCAAACACAAAAAAGTTTTTTTATATTTCCCCCCACCTGCACAATTACATACTTTAGAAATTTTCAGATTCTTTATTCACCACACCCATCCCATTCCCCAAATACTCTAATGTAACTAACTCTATATTGAAATTAAACATTTGAGGAGGGAGAGACACTAATTCCTTACACTACTCAGTAATGATTAGTACTTAAAATAACAAACAGCATCCTAGTAAATTAGGCAAACTAGCCAAATAGGGTTTTCTACCTTGAACAAATGAGAAAGCAATTAGCAAACAGGTTTTAGGTAGAACCCTGGTAGTTTTGGGCTATGAATCCATCCATGAATAAGAAATATTCCACAGGAATGAGAGTGGAATGACAAACACGAAAGAATCTCAAAGTTTAAAGATATTATTACCTAATTTAAAAACCGCTCTGCTTTGTGGTATCTTTGTTCTATACAGTTCCATGAATCCAAGGTTTACAAATTTTTGGAAAACTAAAACATACTGGTCATTTAAAGTCACCACCTACAAATTATTACATAAAATGGTTTCTACCCTCTTTGTTATTACTGAACAATTATATATATTTTTCAAAGCAGCAGACATAAATTCAACAGGAAAACCATTGTTATGAGCGCAAGGAAACAAAATGCATTTTCTTTTTATATTCAACAAAAGGTCTATTATTAGTCTCTATTTAGGCCTACCCTACTTCAAAGAGTTTTCTGTTAAAGTAAGAATCAAACAGACTAAAGAAGTATAACAGAAATCCACATGCCTTTTTAATTATATTCTAGGAATCTCAGTTTAGGCAGGGCATTATGATACACCAAACTATACTCTCTAATTTTTTTTTTAAAAAGATTTTATTTATTTATTTGACGCAGAAAGAGAGATCACAAGCAGGCAGAGAGGCAGGCAGAGAGAGAGGGGGAAGCAAGCTCCCTGCTGAGCAGAGAGCCCAATACAGGGCTGGATCCCAGGACCCTGAGATCATGACCTGAGCCAAAGGCAGAGGCTTAACCCATTGAGCCACCCAGGCACCTCTATACTAATTTTTAAATGTAGAATTATCACATATTCCACTCCTTAGATTTATAAAATTAGTCACAAAATAACATGACTCTAATGAATATGTACCTTCAATATACTCTCTTTCAAGATGCTACTCTATAGCAAAACAAAACAAAAATAAAAAATTACAAACTCTATAGTTAGTTCAAAGAAAAGGGCCCTTAAAAAAAAGCTGAGAGGATCATATTTTACTAAAATTACTAATGTCAGGATTCTTCTTCCCACCTAGCCAGTAAAATCATTAATCACTTATTGAGGACTGAAAATGAAATGATGTGCCAGTGGTAACAGTTAAATTTCATAGCTTAGTATGTGTTATTACTGGTCACAGTTGTGCAAAGGAAAGCAAATTTGAGATGGAGTACAGCACAGAAAACTATGAAACAGATAAAACTTGGATTTATTTATGTGGCAGGATACTCAACAGTTTCAAATCCTCAATGGTGTTCTCATCATTTGCTACAGATTGCCCTTCATTACATTAACTCTAGCTAAATACTGATAACTGAATCGATTAACGGAAAACGGGTAACTATACAATTTTCTTTGGTCTCTGGGTAAGTTTGAAACTTTTCATAATAAAAATTACCAAAAAAACCCCCACAAATACACACACACACACACACACACACACACACACACACACCACCCTAAACCAAATGAAAAATCGCTTGGTCTCAGTGTTTTGAAATTTAAAACTATACGAAAATAGCTTTAAAGTAACCCAGTATTTGATTTATTTCATTTTAAAAAATTTTTTAACAAAACATTTATTAAAACTGTATCTTTGTGAATCAATGCCCTGCTACCACGGCAGGCACCTACTTTGGTCTTTTTTTTTTTTAACATGTCACATTTATCCTAATATACATTGTTCAGACACAATACTATTGTGCTGTGTTCTATAGAGCAGCAATACATGGAATGTTCTAATTCAAATAACCCTTCCTCTAAGGTTTAAAGAGATACGTATAGCAGTTTTTTAAAAAAAAAGAAAATAAAAACTAGAGTTTTAGAAATCCTAATTTTTAAGGACATCTCAAAAAATTCAAATGAAAGCATTATTTTTCTACAGAAGTAGTATGGGGCTGTGCACCAGATGACTCGAGTTCTTGTCCAGCGTCTGACACTATCAGCCAGTCTGACCTTTACCAAGTGGTATGGTGTAATCAAAGTAGTAAGTTTATACAAAGACCTGAATTCAGGTCTTATTCATGGCACTTACTGTCTAACTGGCTTCAGAGAGTTAGCAGAATTATCTGTGACAATTATGTCAGTTTTTTTAAAATGAAAAATAAAGACTAAAACTCCTACCTCACAAGTTTTCAAATGATCAAATGATCATTTGCAACCTGGTAACAATTTACAACAATTTACAACAAATCTCTCTCCGCTATCATCACCCAGGGATTCTCTACCCTGACATTCCTTTCACCCCCCCAAGTAAGGCACAGTAATATCAAATGTTAAAGGAGGAAAAATGCTTCCTCATCTGTAAAAGGAGGAAACTGGAGAATGAATTCAAAGATCTCTTTCTGTGCTAGTTTATTATTCTGTATTTGTTGAAAAGTTTTATTTAAAAAAAATCTTTCAGGTTTTACTTACAAAGTTTACTTTCTACTGTCAGATAAATACTTATACAACAAAAGTTAATTTAAGTCTTTTAGATAAATGTCAAATAAAATTTGGTGGTTAATTAGACTTCAAAGAAACAGACATGGGTGCATGTATCATTGTTAGAGTTCATATCCTATTGCATTCTATTCTATCTAAGACACAATGCTTGTCTTCAAATCACAGTCAATTTGAAAGGCCAAAGGAACAACTTAACTATTTGTCAAGTATCTGACTGATTTCAAATTATTTTAACTCAAGCCAATAAATAAAACAAAAAAAGAACTCTGAAACTCATGACTAAAAATAAGGAAATATAGTAGTTAAATCAACAATTAGTGTAGAGACAGAATTAGAAACACTAAAACTTCAGTAGCTTAAAAAATTATATACACTCCCAGTAATAGTACCTCTATTTGAATATAAATTTGTAGAGTAAGACACAAAACAACCTATTTACAGAAATAAACAGCAAAAAGTTCTTTCTTCTAACATTCAAGTATGAGAAATTTTTCCTTTACACCTAAAACATGAACAATTGCTTACTGAGTAGGACCATTTTGATTTAACTGTGGATCCTTCATACTACAAATCTATGGCTCTAGACTTTTACCATGATGTTTTTATTAAAAATGAGCTATTTTGAGAGGAACACAAGAATTATATAGGAAAGTCGTTAAGAATTAGAAAACTCGAGAGGAGGGTTTTACAATTTTAGACATACTCGAGCATTTTAAATAGTCTACAAAACATTTTTTTTAATTAGGCGAACTGACGTTTAATTGAAAATAGTCTCTGGCCTTATTTTTTCTTAATGTGAGAAATAATCACTCTCACTCTCCAAGGATTGAGTCAGTCTTGTCATCTATTTAATTCCCCTTACACTGAAGTATTTCTTGTCTTCACTCCTGGTGACTATCAGAGCTTACCTTTGCCTTAGAGGGATAGGCAGCATCATGCACAGAGTCAGGTCTGCAACATTTTCCCCCACCTAGCTACCCAAAGCAGCTGGCATTCAGTTGATCTGTTTGAGAACTGGTTTACTGAGAGACAGAAAGGGAGTGTCCTCTAACTTACATTTATTTGCTTTTTTTACAGGAAGAAAGTTCCCAAGAGGAATCAAACCTCAAGGGAAAGGACTCTAAAAGAAAAACAGCAACAACCTACTTTGAATGGGATCTAAAAGTTTGCTTCAGTAAGATTGTTCTCTTCATTTGTCAGTATAATTCAAGTCACACTTGGGAGAAGAGGAAATTAAAGAAACACATTATTTCCTTTCTTTATCCATTGTTCTACAAGCTCTCTTTAAAGTTCTCAAAGGTATAAAAACACAGTTCTAGGAGGTTTTTATCCATATTGTAAATACATCTGAAGAACAAGGATTCAGTATCCTTAAAATTCCCCATATTTACAATGCAGCCATGGTTGATGAGATCCATATATTCTTTTTTGAAAACAAAAATCTTCTATTAGTCTTCAACCACCAATGCCTGTATTTTGTACTTAAAAAAAAGTTCACTTCCATGTGACATTACTTTCTTCATTAATTGCTTTTTGCCAGCAGAGGGAGCAAAAACAAACCAAAAAAAATCCAAAAAAACAAAAACAACCCACACATTAAACCATTAAATGTTAACCTGCCACCAAAGCAGATCTAGTACCTTACAAATGTTTTAAAGACCTTTTGTGTGTGATAGCAATAATTTAAAAAATATATATAGTTTAAAATTCAGGAACTCTAGGAGTTAGAAAGCAACATATCAGTGTCTTCTCATCAGAGTCACCAGTATTAGATTTGCAAGTATCTAACATAATTTGTTTAAATTTTCATGTTCTGCTATTAAATTAAAACATGGAAACCCACTGACATATCTGTCATAGAAGAGGGGCCTTAATGAAAGGCAAGTAGTTATACTTTAATTATTAATGGTAGGACAAGTTTGGACCAAGACAAAGTCAAAAAGGAATCAAATAATAGAACAAAAAGAGGTTTTAATTTATGAAGTTGTCATCTTATGACCTCATTATAATGATAAATACATTAGAAATTAAATAAAACTATAAAAAATATATAAAGAAATAAGGGGTAAAGAAGCTTACAAATAATGTAAACTATTTCAAAGGGCTGTTCCTCTCCCTTTTCATTTTAGTTAGAATTAAAATACTAAAAGATAAATTCAAAGACTATAAAAAAGATAAATACCTATATCAGCGATAGAAATTTTGCAATAAATGAAAAATCTTCACTAATGTGAGAGATACATATTCACCAAAAGGACATTTATAAGCAGAATCAATTATCCCATTTTCCAACTCCCTAAAATAATGGCATGTGATTCTAAAATTACTGGGAGTTACTACTATATTACTAATGCCATTCTGTAATAAATTTTAAAAAGAAAATTGTCCATTATGTGACTTTCAGCCATAACTCTTCACCAGTATATGTGTGCTTCAGTTTCCTCATATGTAAAATAAGACCAGCACTGCCTGCCTCAAAGACTAAAGAGAAAAGTACTTCAGGGGCCTGGTACAGTGCCTGCCACAAGGTAGGTCTTGATAAACTTCAGTTTCCTATCTCAAACTATACACTGCCAATTCTAAGTATTAGCTCTGGTCATTCAAAAATAGTTTTAATTGACCTCATTGAAGTGAATCTCTTTATCTTGCCCAATTTGAAATTTATGTAAATGCAGTAATATCTCTAGGTAGGAAAAAAAAAAAAAAACAAAACAAAACATTGGTCTTCTGGGCTTGCAGGAATCATATTCAGTGATGTTTCAAACCTTCTTCCTTGAGGTTCCCTATCTTCCCCTTCAGAAACATATCATCTGGGGCACCTGGATGGCTCAGTGGGTTAAGCCTCTGCCTTCGGCTCAGGTCATGATCTCAGGGTCCTGGGATCGAGCCCCGCATCGGGCTCTCTGCTCAGCGGGGAGCCTGCTTCTTCCTCTCTCTCTGCCTGCCTCTCTACCTACTTGTGATCTCTCTCTGTGTGTCAAATAAATAAAAAAAAAAAAAAAAAAAAAAGAAACATATCATCTTTGGGTTCTTTCTAGTCCCATGCCAAAACCTATCCTTCTCAAAGCCTCATTCACATTATCCTTTCCACTAAGGTAGTCTGAGAAAAGTGTGCCCAAAGGCACATAGCAATTTAGTGGCAAAAAAGAACTCACACTTCTCTTTTATTTCAGAGGCTGTTTTTAACTATTATGAGATACTGATTTTAATTTAAATATACTCTCTCATGGCTTTCTTAGGGCATCAAAATCTTAAATGGAGAAAGGGGTTAAAGTTCAAGTATTATCATGAATAACATAGGATCTAGAGGAGCTGATGAACTGTCACATTACCCTGGCGATGCATAGTCCTGTGACCAATTCTTGGTTCGTGAAACACAGAACTAAAACTTGAGAAGGCAAAATTAGGATGATTTTTTTTCTTGTATAAGTCTATTAGCTATCTTTCTTTTATAAACATCTTTTTGGCTTTTTTTTCCCTAACTCATTATTTGAAACACGTCTCGGTAATATTTACCTACCTCTTCCATTTCAAAGGAGTCCTTCTGCTGTGCCATTATATTTCTTATGGATGGGATCGTGAGTGGTGCACATGGCTCTTTCTCAGGTGTGGACAAGTGGATGTTTTTCACCTCATTGCCATTTTCCCCCTCACTGGGCCTGGACATGGTGAAATCGTTACCTAAGTCAGATTCTACAATACCAGATTCCTCATTCAGTTTATTCGCATGACTTTGAATTTCTTCACTTTGTTCATTTTCAGTTTTTTGGTTAAAATTCCTATTTGCTTCATCACAAAGTCTGTCAACGTCAGCATTCTCCATAACAGCTGCTGAACTACCTGATACTTCTTCTTTAACTGTAGCCAACATAGAAGATGAGTCTTTCTTCTTTACAATTTTTTGAGACTTTTGATCATTTTTATTGCCACTTTCTTCCATCACTGAAACATTCGGGATCTTTCCTTTTTCAATTCCTGGGGAAGGACTACTACCTTCTCCTTTCTCTGTTTTATCAACACATAAATTTAGTTTTGATAGTGTTTTCATTAAACGATTTGCAGTGTTACTTCGGGTTAAAGGTGGGGGTGAGTCTGTCTCCTTGTTAGAAGTCACTGAAGATATACTCCCAATTCTCTGGAGGGGAGTCCCAGAGACTTGAGAATATAAAGAAGAAAATGCATTGGCCACAGTAGTAAGCACTTCAATTTGACGAAAACGACCTACAAAAAGGAAACGTTAATTATATATATATTTATCTATTTATATATGTATACATATACTAAACTATTACTACTTTTCAGAATGCCAATAATTGAACTTAGATCACAAAGATCTGGTTATAAAACCAGAACTTTTTTCCTTATCCAACATTTAAAAAGTTCTCTACAATTACTGGGGAGCAGGAAGATTTTTCACTGTAAGCACTAGAATTTGTTTTAAGAACTTATTTAAGAATTTATGTTTTATGATTTAAAACCAAAAAGAAGCAGAAAGCATGACAACTCTGAATAAAACAGAAAGGATAAGCTACTGATCTACAGCTGTGATTCTATTTTTATGTCTTTTGACTCCATTAAGACTCTTGCAAATGTTCTCCAAAGAAAATGCACATAAGTTTGTATTTTATACCTAATTGTGGGGAAGAGGGGTGGTCGGATTGGATTTATAGACCTCTTAAAGTTATTCCAGGGACCACCTAGGATCCCATTTTTTGGAACTTCTGTGCAACAGAGAAAAATAAGATATAATATAAATAAAAATTATCAAATTAGCCATGCTATTTTAGATATATAGAAAAGCACCTAAAATTAACTGGTCTTATTTAATAGTAACAAGCCTCTCCCCTACTTCTTCCCTTTTTGAACATCAGCAATCTGGAGATAAGCTTAAAATAAGTACAAGGTTCTACATATCAGTTATATGTATTCTTAACACTTAAGAATGAGGAGAGGGGAAAGTTAACGTCTATAAATAGAATAATAAAAATTCAGAATAAGTAAAATAGGTATTGTGTTAACTTCAGTAATTAAGTTTCCAGTGCTATTCATAAAAATTAATAAGGTTTTAAAAAATAAGACCACCTCACTGTGGATGCTAATATTTAAAAATCTTACTTGTTAAAGCATAATTTGGGTTTTCTACTTCCATCCGTTGCATTTGAGCACTCAAAAATACTTTAATATCTATCCCTCTGGCAAATGATGATGAATTAAAAAACCTGGAAGGAATTTTAGAAGCAATATCCGGTTCATCTCGTCCAAATCCAAGATTATAAAGAATTTCTTCAGGATCTTCCTCATAAAGTTCCAACAATTCTGAAACACTACAAAAAAAAAAAAAAAAAAAAAAAGGAAAGAAACATCAAGATATAAAATAAGTTTATAGTCCACATCACATTATAAAAAAGAGCTTCTGTTCTTTACACTATTATTTATTTCAGCATCTTTATATACTGTGTACTAAATGTGATATAAGTCTTAAAAAGAGTCCATTTTTTCAAACTCTTAGGACTGGAAAAAAGAGCTAGTTCCTGATCAGATATTCAGCAAGACTCCCAAAATGATTCCTCACCTCATTTTTTTTGTCATTTTAAAAGAGTCCTAGTAAAGCAGCTAAAACAATTAGAGGACAGCTGAGGGAAAATAAGTTATAAACAGATCAAGAAAGAAATGAAAAGGGAAAACACACTGGGAAGGTGGTAGCAGAGGATATTCTGCAGACCTTGAGCCTTTCTGCTATCTTTGGCTGTCATTAAAGATGCAATACAGGTAACAAGCTGAACTCAGAAAGGGAGGGAGGGGCCTACTTTCAAATTTTCTCTAACCACTTTCACTCAGGAAGTAGGAGGAGTAAGGAGGGTAAGGAGAGAATGGGTTACTCAAAGGTAAGTTCTTGCTCTGATTCTATACTGAATTAAACATTTCTTTTCTTCCTCACAGCAGTGATAATCTACCTTAGGAGATTAAATGAGGAAAATGTTAGAAATGAAACTTGAACTGAAGAAAATTTCAATTTGTTTCAGAGAAAATGCTCAGATTCCAATACAATGTAAAAATTTAAACTGGTGCCATAGGCTCACATATTTGCCTATTTTAATATATATTTTTAAGAACTCTGATTTAATATATTGAAGATAAATCTATGCTTAAATATCAAACTTTATATTAGAGAGGTTTATCGATTTTTTTATGTTAGAGTAACTCAAGACCCTAAAAAAACATGGGAGAATTTTGGAAGAAGTTATTCCACTATGGACTTCCTCTTCCAAGTTGTTGATAAGGCTCAAAATACTCATTGTAACAAGAATTCCAGCAGCATTATAAACAAATTTGCTGCGTTTTCTTTAATCTTAACTTTTTTTTAAAAAAAAAAGCAAAGAATGCAACATTTTGGGTTCTTCTTGATTTCATACTATCAAGCCAAATGCAAGACTGAAAAAGTGGTAAGAATAGGTCGTCTATAACACAACGTATCTGTGGTATAATTTCAGAATAAGTTACCTTGAAACTGTCCCACTACTTTTCCCAGATCCAGTGGAATTCATACTTCTCCCTTTCTGATGAAACTGTAGTCTTCTCTCTTTGGCCAAGATATTATTGCTATAAACAAAATTAGATTATATAAAACCTTATTTTCATAAATGTTCTTCATTTTTGAAAAGAGAACAAACAGCACAGCTACGTACCAGTTTTCAATTTGAGTATCCGTTTCATGGAGGTGGTTGGCTACAGGTAAAAAAAATAAGTGCAGAAGCAGAATTGTTAGTAGGACAGTGATTAGACAAATATTACAGCTAAATGCCTACTATCCCAAACTCTTGTCTTGGTTCATTAAATCTGAATCATTAAAAGTAATGTACAGATCAATACAAACAGAACCAGTAGCTTCAGGAAAGTGTTTTAATTTGTCAGCAGTGTGTAAAACTACTCCCTTCACTGAATGTTTAAGATAAAAGACATACAGATAACCAATTAAATGTCTTTACTAGTTAGAAATTAATAAGAAGATTCACGGCATCTGTAGTAAATGTGGTTCTAATAAATTTAAAAGCTGCTATTAAAGAAGACCTTAAGAGCAAAAATATGATTTAGCATTATTTAAGTGTGGCAACACAGTATACATAAATTTCCACTGTGGTTTTTCAAAGGCTAAAAATTCATCCCAGTTACAACAAATTTTTTATGTATCTACTTTGAAAATTTCTATTCATTTCAAAATAAGTTTTCTTAAAAAATTACTTTTTAGCTTTATCCTAGACTTAAAAGATTTAAACAGATAAGTATTATTAATGTTAAGTTTAAAGTGAGTTAAACTGACTGTATTTAACTTTTATAGACAAATACAAAGAATGAGAATAACTACAAACATATCTATTTCAGTATACCAGATTTTTTTTTTTACTTCTGATGTGCAAAGTCATGGCAATTTTTTATATTTCATTGTAATCCGCTCAGAAAAGTGCCTAACACGTCACATTCAATATTTACTGAATGAATGAAAATAACCTTCATATAATTTTCAGTAAAACAACATAATATTTCCATTCTTCTCTGGAATTTCCTTTTAAGTTTTGATGTCCAGTAAACTGACTCAATATGGATGAATAGGCAGAACAGAAATAATTTTTAGGGCAGAGAAAATACACATATGATATAACGATAGATAATATGTCATTATACATTTGTCTAAACCACAGAACATACATGACCAAGAATGAACCCCCGTGAAAACTATGGACTTCGGGTAATGATGATGCCTCGTTACAGGTTCATCAATTGTAACAAATGTATGACCCTGGTGGGGGACACTAATAATGGGGAAGGCCATGTATATGGAGGCAGGAAGTACAGGCAAAATTTCTGTACCCTCCCCTCTCTTTTGTGAACTTAAACCTGTTCTAAAAAAATAAAGTCTAAAAAAATTCCATATTGTAAAATTAAGTCAGATATCAAAAATCCTATTTACAGTAACAATGAAATGCATTTTAGGAAGGGGCTGACAGTATGCTCAACTGTATTAATTGGGAAGCAGTAAATTTAACCTCTTTACAGAGTTTATTTCTTGAAAGCACATTAACTGAAATAGTAAAACCTAATATATTCACATATTCTAGAGTTCGAAGGTTAGAAGATTCTAAATAAGTAATCTACCATAAGACTGATTTAAAACAGCAAAAGATCAAAGATATTACATATTATCAATGGACAAATTCACTAGTCATCATTATAATTTAAAAGATTTACATTTTAAGTCTTTTATAATTTGAAAAGATTTAATAAAAGTTTTAATTATTTAATTTAGTTTAAAAAGATTTAATAAAATCCTTAATTCTTTTTGATAAAAAGCACACATTCATAACCCAGCTATACAGCTACCAATAATCTTCCAATACCAGTAAAATAATAAAATAATAAAAATGTTTAATTCTACATTGTGAAAACCTTTACTATAAATCCACTGGACTAGATAATAACATCTGTGAAAATTTAAACATGGCACAATGCACTTTTAAAATATTAATGCAATCTGGAATAGACATTAGCATGATGATTTCTAATTAAATTCTAATAACTATTCTGTTTTTGTCCTTTAGTGTTCTAAAAATCTGGAAAAAGAGAAAGGGGAAAAGGGAAAAGATTGCACTTGAATGCAAAGAGAAAGACAAGCTACAGCTGCTAAGTCTGACATAACGCTACCTCACACTAAAAATAAGCTTCAATTTAGTCTTCTCATGTATAAATATTTAAGTTTCCTTCCTTCTGGCGGGGCAATTCTTTCCTCAGTTCTATGACCATTGTTTGCCCCCAAAGAGTTCCTTTAAGCAATTAAGTCCAAGGGAGACTTGGACATTTCACAATGGTTTTCAGAGCCATTTCTACATGCATCCTACAAGCTCTGATTAGATTATTAACATATAAAGGTTCTGTAAAATGTGTCTGAGCCATTTTCAAAACCTTTAACTTTGGCTCGGAGGACTGTACACCTGAAAGCCCTCACTCTTTTTTTTTTTAATTTTAAACCTGTATAAAAATACAGTACTTCCAAACAAATGTACCTTCAGCTCCCAAAGACAAATCATCTTCAAAACTGCCTCCATTTCTCACAAGTGCACCTGAAAGAAACATTAGAAGACTCATCATGGTGCTCTGTTCTTCTAGACCCCCCTATGAAATCATAGTTTTAGCTAAAGCAAATTGACCAAGCAAAAAATAAGATAAAGTATTTCAAACCTGAATGTACTCATTATTCTGATTATATCATTTCAAAAAGCAAGTATAAGCTTTACTCTATCGCAAACAAACCATGATTTGCAGCCACACAAAGTTGTTAAAAGCCCCATATAGGCTATTTTATACTTACTATGTCTTTGAAGATATTCATTTAGCTAACATCTTATCCAAGAGTTTCATGGAAAATCAGATCCCGGAGCAATCATTCCTTTTACCTCCTTTAATAGTCAGGAGCTCAAGCTAGACTTTTCTCATACTATAAATGTTTTTTATATGCCTTGCCACTACCTGCACATTCTTGTTGTACTTTGAACTTTAGAATTCTGTCTTGCACAGGTGGTAAAATTTCAGGTGTGGCAATTTCAGTTAATGTAAGCAAAGAAATGCTGCACTAAAGCTGACCCAGTCCACTCAATATTTTCCTTATGTTTTCATATTGTATTTAATTTAACTTGATTTATTACATTTAATCAGTCTTCATAATATCTAACTAGACAAAAATATGAGTTTCACACTGTGGAAATTTAGTAATTTGCTTAAACTATTCACTGCTTTATGGTTTATGACAAGGTTTCTTTCTTTTGGCTTTTCTCTCAGAATGGCATATTTTATAAAATGAACATTACTTTTTTAATTTATATATGTATACATTCACTCAGAAGACAAATATAGGGCTCTCATAAAGAACAAATTGAGAAAGGCAACTTTCTCTTACCCTTGAGCGTATTACTGCTTTGCTCATCCAGTGAGGCTCCCAAAGGGGTACTGAAACCACATAAACATATAAACCTTAGTCTTAAAAAGCTATCTGAAGAGTTGTCACTGCACAATTTTACACTTAAAGGATCAGAGCCAAGCAAGCTTCTAATCACAGTTTAACTCTCCTCCCCAAACACAAAAGGAATGCAAGTGTATTACATAAGTAATATCCTACTAAGCAAACACCTATCCTCAAGTCAGTTCACCAGGAATGATTTAATCACACATCTGATCTGCCAACAATTATATGAGCAAGAATTGTAATTACAAATGATATGAATTAACATTTTCTTTACAAAAACAGAAAAAGAGAATGTCAGCAGGCATTAAGAAAATGTCTGCTCTCCTCAATCCTTTCCCTAGAAACAGGAAACAGAATTAAAAGAAAACAAATCTTTACTTTAATAAAATTTAAAAGTCAGAATCTAGTTAGAAATAAGGCTCAACAGTTTTTTTAAACCTCATCTGTTAAACCTGTCACCAGCATTTTAGAGCTCACTCAGTGCCTCCCTTACCCCAACTATCTTTTTTGGTCTAAATGGAGTAGTTTAAGAAGGTTTTTTTTTTTGTTTTTAAACTATGAAATACACATAAATTCATTTAATTCTAAAAACTAAAAAGTCGGCTTGAGAATCAACCTTAGAACCAGCCATTGCTAAAATTCTTTCACATTCTTCCTGTTCACAGATCACGTAGAAATCTTTTTTTAACATGAAAATGAAATGTTTTTCATTTCTTTCTCAAAACTAAATTACATTAAGAAACATTATTTTATTTTGAAAGCTCTGTTCTGTGATTTGAACCTTTCATCAGTAACAGTTTATACCTGTTAAAAATTCACAATCAGATACGGGATTATAAAAATATCAGTCTCAAAAAATGTTATTGAAATGACAATTTAATGTTAAAACTTTCTGCAGGCAAATATACAAGCAGTGGCAGTTCTTGGGAAATTAGGGCTTTTGAAATGTAAAAGAATCATAACTACCATAAAGACAATAAAAAACTTTAAGCTAAGTTTTTGCACATATTTAATAAAACTAGAATTTACGCCTTTATAAAGTCCTCCTTCTCTCCTGGGCTACTTTCTTAGGACAAAACACTGTATGACTCCTTCTACAGATGTCTCTATGGGTGGGTACACTAACAGAAAATGGCAAAAAAAGAGAATATAACTGCCATTCTCCTTCAGAAACAAATTCTCACTCTTAAAACTGTTCTCTTCCAAATTCTCTCAAAAACTATCCCTTCTTAGATGCTATCTCAAGCAATTTATTTCCACTTAGTCAAAAAAATGATTATCAAAATAAAGACCCCCCCCCCCTTTAAAGAACAACAAATGGCATCTTTACTCAGGATATGGACAGCAATAAGAAAAAAAAAAGAGAATGTATCAAGAGGGAAAAGCTAGCTTTAGATCACTTATAATGCACAACGTAGGTAGATGCCTAACTCTGAGAAGGATCCTAAAGTGTTATAGAAAAAACACTAGAGTTGCATATATCCTAGTAGTCCAATCTGTGATAATAGAGCTAACATTACAAGACTATTTATTCTAGCTTTCCCAGGTACAAATGAATGCCCCTTTTGTACAAAATAGGTGCAACTGTAAGGAACAAGAAGGAAATCTATGCAGGAAACCTATGAGGGAAGGAGCAGCAGACTGTAGAATCTGCCCACGTAAGATTAGCAACAAAACTTTTGGAATTTTCAAAATGATATGTCTGATGAATAACTTTTGCCTCCTGCATTTATCTTACAAGATAAATGTACTGTCTAATTGAGATGACTGCATATAATCTTAATTCCTATACATCATAAAGTAAACAAAATGTGATTTTTCTCTTGCTGTTAAACATTATTTTTGATGCATCCATATGCTTCATATCTCAAAGGGTCTATGACACCCCCAATAAAGGTTAAGGAGTTTTGTGCTGCAAAGTGCTTAGTAATTCATCAAAATTACTCAAAAATCCAGGTAATTCATCAAAACAGGACATCAATGGAGTAGTGACCAATATTTTATCTGCGTTTAGGGAATAAAAATAAGTTGGCATATATGAAAATAACTTCTCCTTCCTCCAAAAACCACTTCCTTACGTCTGGTAGGTACCTGAACAAGATTAAGAAAAACCCAAAATAAGATGGCAAATAGGAGCAGAAGTAAACACATTAATGGCATTAAAAAATAACATACTTCATATGAGATTTTACAAGTAGGAAATAAACTGGAAAAAAAATTAAAATATAAAACAAGCCCCCTTTTACTGTAGTAAGATTTATTTGCAATATGATTTATCTTCTCTTGTACTTTATCAAAGATTTGTACCAGTTGCCAAGGCATGTAGTTAGATTCATGCCATCTGAATGCCTTCAAAGTTCTATTTCCCTTCGTGCATTCCAGTGCCATTTAACAAATGCACGTCCAAGGAGTAAACTTCAAGAACAAAGTTAGCTGGTTTTATAGCTGTCCAAATAGAATTAAGGCACAAAAATAAAATTAATGCCCAGTTCGTGTTGTTAAGTAAATTAAATTCATCTAAAACACTTTGAAAGGGAAATCATTCCATACCAGATATACAGATGTCAAAACAAAGGCAAAATAAAATACTGTGAGAAATGTGAAAATCCTTTTGAATAAAAACAAGGCAAGAATAATAACACTTCATGATTATTTGTTTTAAGTCTCTGATCCCTGATGTTAACATCATGCACAGGGGCTGAAGTCCTAATAACTGTGAAGTCAACACTGTCACCAAATAATCAGCGGCCACAGCACTCCATTTCTAATCTTTCGGAGGAGGAAACTATCCGCCGGCTCACTTTCCGGTTTATAGCTCACAACCGCCATGGGACCCACAGAGACTGCGGCCCTAAGTGACTCCGCTCGGGAATGCCTTCTCCGGGATCTCCCTCTGGGACGCTAGCCGCGAAAGCGAGGACTCACCGGCAGTCCTTGAGCCATATCGCGATCTTCTCGTTGGGCACGTTTCCTGCGGGGCAGAGTAAGGAGGACAACTCGTTACCGACCCCAGGGGGACTCCCACCGCGGGGTCAACCTGGACGCCACAATGTAGGAAAATCTACTGGGGGTAAAATGTAGCCTAAGCAACATGTCTTAGTGTCCATCTGAAGGGAAACGAGATGGCATCGGGGTGTCTGTGTTGACTCTGGAGACGCCTCGCCAAGCGCGCGCATTTAAAGGTCCAAAGTGTCCCCGCTCCCCGGCTTATCAAGCCCTGGAGGATCTTCCAGAACTCACAGCAGTCGCCCAGGGCGCACGAGACTTTCCCCCGCCCGCCAGCCTGCACCTCCCGGAGTCCTCCGCCCGCCGGGGCTCGGCCGGGTGCACAGACCTCTCCCCGCCGCCGCCGGCAGCTTCGCGCCCGGGAGGTCCTCCTCGTCGTCCTCGTCCTCGTCCTGCGTCGTCGCTTCTGTGGACAGGTCCTCCGTTTCCGACGCCTGCCAGGAGCCGCGGCACTTGGCCCAGGCCTTCCTCCTGCGACTCGCCACTTGCCACTCCAGTTCCTCCTCCGCCTCCGCCGACGCCACCAGAGGCCGGTCCATGGCCGCACCCGGGGCTCCGCTGCCCCAGCCGGAGCCTGAGTGAGACACGGAGGCAGCGGAGACCCCCGCCCCTGCTGTCAGCGCCCAGCCGGGCTGGGGGCCCCGGGGAGCGGCAGCGGGCGCGGGAGGGGGCGGAGGAGGAGGAGGAGGAGAAGGAGGAGGTGGAGGAGGAGGAGGAGGAGGGGACGGGAGGGAGGGAGGGAAGGAAGGGGAGGGAGGGGGCAGAGGGCCGGCGCTTCACATGTAGCCGGCGCGGCGAGGCGCGGGAGCGCGAGTGGCCGGAACGAGCGCGGCTGAGAACGAGCGCCCGACGGCCCTCCCGGGCCCCGCTCCCCGCCCCCCAGGCCCCTGCCTCCCGCCTCCCGCCTCCGCCCTACACGCCAGGCGCCCTGTAGGCAGCGGCGCGTTTGCGCGCCCCGCCTTCAGCGGCGTCCCACGCCCCCTTCCGGCCGGGGGCGCGCGGGGCGGAGCGCGGGGCGGAGCGTGGGGCGGCGCGCGCGGAATGGGGTGCCGGGTCCTCCTCGCCTTGGCCTGCGGAGTGGGCGAGATTTGTTTGCTTGTTTGTTTGTTAGCGATTTTTGTTTCCTGTCACCTTCTCTCACAGAAAAACTGTGGGAAGGCCAAGTGCCGCTTTTCACCGCTTCAAAACAAGTGTCGGCTTAGGCTCGCGGACTTAACTGAAGTCCAAGGAGGATGAAGATGAAAGAAAGACGCGTAATTGGTATTTGTCAAAATGTCAAACTGGAGAAGACCAAACTTCGTGAAGTGCTACTTTCATGCTTAAGAAACTTATCGTGGTTTTGTTATCTATGAAAATGAATTGAGAATGTTTAATCTGAAATTCCACAGTGAAGTTGGACATAAAGAGATGAAGGAAAATAGAGCAAGGAATGGCTAGGAAAGTGTAGAGATATTTGCTTGGATTTTGGTGTTTACAAGATGCTTCAAGAAACAAATGATTTTAAGGTTCAGAACTATTTTAAAAATGCGGTTGGGCATCCCCCCCTTTTTAAATCTCATTTAGTATAAAGACTAAAATCCTGGGGCGCCTGGGTGGCTCAGTCATTAAGCATCTGCCTTCCGCTCAGGTCATGATCCCAGAGTCCTGATATCAAGCCCCGCATCAGGCTCCCTGCTCTCCAGGAAGCCTGCTTCTCCCTCTCCCACTCCCGCTGCCTGTGTTCCTTCTCTCGCTGTGTCTCTGTCAAATAAATAAATAAAATCTTAAAAAAAAAAAAGACTAAAATCCTATTCAAATATCACACAACCACTTATGATGGTTTACCAATATCTACAAGAGCATATCAAAAATCCAGACTAACTTTCCAGAACCACCATTATATTCTGGGCCTATGTAATATGTAATGTGTAAATAATACATATTTATAGTACAGTATATACTATGTACTATATAGTACCGGGGGCCTATATATGTACTATATAGTACATAGTATATAATATGTACTATTATATATAATAGTATAACCTTTTAAGGTTATATGTATTATATATATAGTACATATAATAGTACAAATGGGGAGTGCTAGAACATTGGTACTAGTATCTCATTATCTTGAAATTTCATTTTATTCTTTTTTTGAATCTTAAAAGACTTTTGAGTCTTCAAGAGTCCTAAAGCAAAATGCAGCTAACAATTTAATGGCCCTTCAGAATAGGCTAGAGCCTAGTCCCCTGTAGGAAAGGAAAGCAAGGGAGAAAGAGAAGTAGCTGGAGAGGAGGCTCTGAAAGGGGTAGTCAAAAACCGCACAGAACAAACTATACTGTCTTCACATTTTCACTGTGGGCCCTGACAGATTACCCTACTCATATGGGGTTCCCAGCTTCAACTCCATTATCTCTACATGGTGTTGCTATGTCTGTGTCCTTGCATGTCAGTTTATTGCTGCTCTTTCTGTCCAATACCTTCATGAATTTCCAAATCCATCTGAGTCAGAACTTTTCCTCAACCACATTTTTCCACTACTTCTGGTCACATCTCTCCCACAATTCCCTAATAACACAACTGAATTTCTAGGTCACTTATGTTGAGGCTGAATTGTGCAATAAATAATATGACTGGCCTTTGAGGGTGTATGTTTGACTTCCCAGCCACACTGTAAACTGTGAGACATTAAAGAACATCATTCTGTATTCTTCTTGTAACCTTTGTACTTCTAGTACAGTGCTAATCCCACCAGGAACGATGACTTTTATTGAGGTAAATATTCTGTTCTTTATGTTTTTCAGGATGGACAAATGGATAAAGTATTTGTTTCATGTTGTTTCTCTAAGGCCCATTTTTTTTTTCAAGGTTTATTTTAGAGAGAAAAAGTACGCATGCCAGAGTGAATGGGGGTAGGGTCAGATGGAGAGTGAGACTCTTAAGCAGGCTTCGCTCCGAGCACAGAACCCTTTGGGGCTGGATCTCACCACCCAGAGATCATGACCTGAACTGAAATTAAGAGTCTGGCCCTTAACTAACTGAGCCACTCAGGTACCCCTCTAAGGCCTATTATTTTTTTATTTAGCTTTGTTGTTTAAATACTTTTAGACAACAAAGAATTTTTGAGAAAGGCAACAGTGAACCATATTTTATATTTAAAAACCAACCACCAGAGTCAAGCTATAAAGAAAGGGGTGGGGGGATGCCAGCAGGTAACATCAGAATAGAATATAGAAATTGTTGAATCTCCAATAGCACAATTGTATGTTTTCTTCTACATGAAAAATTTTAATGCAAAATGTTGAGGGTACAGAAGTAGTTGGGGAGGAAATCCTTGAAACAGCAAACTATTTTGAAGTGTAAGGGTTTTTAATCCATTCTCAACTTTGAAGTTTTAAAAAAATGCCCAAGGTGTTTCATTTATTTAGCAACGAATGCCATATCACACATGAGAAGAGTCTGTTTATTTGCTTCTTCAAGGATTTTTTCCCCAAAAAGTACTGTATTTAGACCAACTGCAAGGTAGAGGAATAAACAAATTTATGTTAGATGTGGATAATTCCATCCAGCAGCTAGTTGTAGTGGAAACAGTAGGGTCTTTGGTGTCAGACTGAAGTTTGAAATCTGTTTCTGTGTCTTTCTAGTTTTAGGGCCTAAGGCAAGACAGCTTTTATCTCTGGCCATCACATTCCTCATCTGTGAAATAGCAATCATGATAACAACCTTCCCAAACTGATGTGAGCATCACATGGAATCACATGGAAGTAGGTGCTCAGGATAGCTGCTGGACTTGTTATATTGCAGAAGGCAAAAATCAATTCTATAATAAGGGGATTGTTCTTATACTGGTAAGTGACATCTACATGATTATGCAGATGAATTTTTTAAATGGCATAATTTCAGGCTAGGAAAGAAAACATACTCTGGTTAGACAGTTTTAAAGGAAAAGCTTAAATCAGAAACTAAGCATTATGTTCAGTTTAATTACTTTAGTTATTCTCTGCTTTTCCAGACCTTAGCAAATGCCTCAGAATTACTAAACAAGATTTACTATTGGGTAAGCTAAGGCATTTTGTTCTAGTTATTGCATTGTTTGTTCAATAATATTTATGTAATCAAAATTTTATGCATCAAAATCTTAATTATACCAACTGATCAGAAAGTGGTAGCATTGCAGTTTACCAGATTTTCACCCTTTGTTGAGACAAAAGGGAACTGGGAGGTATAAGCTAAGTAGAATTGCAGATTAAATAAACAGGGCAGCATTTTATATTTCAATAGGATTACCTGAGGAAGAATTCTATATGAAATAAGTTTGGAAAACACTATATATTATATCCTCGCCTCTCCCACCCCAATCTAGTCACAATGAATGTAAGAGACTTGAGAAGTAAATTCTCAAGATTTATTGGGGAAAAAGAAGAAAACTAGTTAACTTCATTTTACCCAGTATTTCTAAAATTCATTTGAACATGAAATCTTTTGGGCCTGCTCAATATAGCTATTAACATTTGCAGAATACCAGAGGAATAATTTGCAACAGGATAAAAGAGGATGAAAGGAAAATATTATTCAATGAATGAATTCTTTAAAACCTTTTAAGGTTTATTTACAAACCATATAAGTGAACAATGAGGAAAGTGGTTAGTCTGATTTAAGATTTTTTTTCTGATATATTTCTTTAAGTCATTATTAGTCATGAAAGTATTTCTAGTTGTGTATATTTTAAAGTAATAAAATTCACTTGGGTAGTCTATAACTTGAACCTATTATTTATTCTTAGGGTTTTTCCACATTAGGAAAAATTTAGGGAGTATTATATTAGTTCATTATCCTCCTAAGTAAGCATTAATATAGCATAACAATCTGCTATTTTGATTTCCCTTATTTTCTCAAGTACACACCAGAAGGAGAAGCAGATGTTAATACCACTGGAACTTTGCCTTGCAGATTATTTACATAATCTGAGTAAATTTACATACTTTCTAATTTGTGCATGTTAAAAACTTGTCATTTTATCACCCATTTCACGGTCCTCAGATCACAGTTTCTTCAGTTTGCCATATAATGCTAAATTTACCTTCTCCATGGAAAAACCTTGTAGATAGCTTGTTTTTTTTTTCCCCAGTGGCTCAATTCTTTGGTGTTTCTGAGCAACAGGTAAGAATAGCTCATCTATTCTTCATCAACAATTGACTGAAGCAAGATTATGTAACAGAATAAGCTTTAGTCTGTTTCATGAATTCATGAAAATTTAGACCAGTCCTTTTTTCTTTTTCTTTTCAGTTCTGCCTTTAATATTGTTTTTAAAGCTCTCTGACATTTTCAATTATAAAAGCTTTTGAAGAGGTACATCTATCAATATTAAATACTCAATTTATGCCACTTGATATTAAATATTTTTATGCTGTACACAACAAAACAAGAGGATGTCATTATTCTATTTCATGGTTTTAACACTGTCCTATTATATGATCAATATCTTGATAGATATTTTCTTCCTGTTTTACGATTAATTTCTGGCTTATGTCACATATACATATATTATTATTTCCTATTTGAAGCCATTTAGCACTTTAAAGTTTCACAATGCATATATTTGGAATTACATATTCACATGTAAATTTTCCTACCTCATTTTATGAGGATCAGAAGAGGTTGGTGACTACATGAACCATATCTAATACTAATGTATCTTTAAAAGCTTTAAATGGTACTGACCTCATAGACAGTTCTTTCACACACACACACACACACACACACACACACACACACACACAATGTCTTTTTTAAAAATAATTCTTATGTGTGCCTGAACCTGAATAAATATAAACTGCACCGCCTCTCCCACATTTCCCTTCTCTAATCTCCTTTCTGCAGCTCCTTCATGCCCATCTCAGAACAAACACAATCTGCATTCAGAACAGGACCGTTTACAAGTTCAATGGAGTTATTTTGGGTGAGTCATTGAAAACACAGTACAAAACCTTTCCTCACTCACCAGAAATGCATTTTTAAAATAAAGCCAAAGTGAACAAGGCTTGGCAAGTTTGAGGGTGGACAAAATGGGGAGAGAGCAGAGTTTCTGCCAGACTCAGACAGAATTTTGCTAAAACATTTTTGTCTATTCCTTACATTCAACTCTACCAATTTTTCTTACCATATTAACCAAAAAGTATAAGATTGAGCAGGTGGGACATCAAAACAAGGACACTTCGGTTCAGCCACCACTGTGAAACTGAATAGAACCAGCAGATCCCTTATATCTTAGCATCAGTTAAGTCCCCCTTTTTGTCATTCTTTAATTCAGAAACTATGAGATGTGCCCACTGAATAATCTCTTTATTATAATTAAATCAATTTTGACAAATCAGTAATAATTATAGGCAATTTTTAGAAAATTGTATATAAATTCGGTATACAATTCTTTAAAATTGCTAAAAGAAGTTCCATTTTATTTTTAATTAAACAATAAAATATTAAAGGAAATAGAGCTATAGAGACAGAAAATAATAAGCTAGTTCCTAAAAAAAACTTTTGAAATTGAATTAATATAATGGAAGTCTATACAAATGGCTTGATACATTTTAGATATTTAACAATCAGGTATTCAAGATTTATGAATCAATGTAGATTCTTCTTTATATAACATATTACTCACCCTTTATCCTGCAGAGATCTTTCTAGCAGAAATACAATTACTCTTCCACAACTTGGTACAGATCAGTTGAAGCTCACATCTCATGAATGAGGAGAAACCTAGAAAGAATCAATAAAAAGAGATTCTTAAACATATAATGATAATTCAGAATTCCTTTGCTATAAAATTTGATGGTCCATGAAAGCCACCTTTAACACAGGTTGACCCAGCAAGTTACTTTGTGGTAACTGACATACTCTATAGGTGGCCCTATGGTGAGAATTGCTCACCAAGGCTCTATCTCTAAGCTATGGGACAATCCCATAGAATCCCAAGGTTCTACTAGATCGAACTATGCAAATATTCTCCTTGAACTCCCTGCAAATTATCAGTTCCCACAAGTCAGGGTGACAATTGTGGGTTAAAAGGAATGAAAACTCCACACTTGAAAGTTAATCTGGCTATGAAAGCACTAGGGTCATAATAAACAAACACATATTTCCTGCTGTAGTTTAAGAGCATAGCCAAGAACTCTGGTTTCCCACATTTGGGGAATTTTTTCCTTTTCTTTTATGGTTAGGCAATTGTTTTTAAATTATAAATAAGTACTTATACAGCCTTCAAAGCTTATCTCAATGATCTAATAATGATTTTATCACATTTAGTTGTATTTAAAGATAATCAACAAATGATCAAAAGTTAAAGGGACTAAATATCTATTGATGGGAACCCAAAACTAAGAGCTTCCCCACAATCTCATTTCAAATCAAACAGAAAAATGAAGCAAACATCCATTAAAATTTCTTTGGAGCAGGCAAGAAAAGTAGCATATTTGGCCTGGATTACATTAGCACTAAATCAAACAGCTTAAAGTTATGTTTATTAATAGATTGTTATTATATAAAAGAACTGCAGGGTAAAGGTCAACACACAGGTTGTTTTGGTTAATTTTTTAAAAATCCCCTGAGCCGCTGTCTTTCCAATTTTTTTACTAGTCAGCCAAGTTGGCACCTTAAAAACCTTTAACTACTGTAACTATAATAGTGCTGATATTCAGTTTGGAGAAACGCTGTTAGAAGAACAAATATTTCGGTGGACCGAAGGAAATAACAATGTTGAAAGTGGATACTTTTGATTGAGCACTTGCTTTGTGCCAGACATTGTACTTTTAGGGCTGGATTTATAGTGTCCCATTTAATACAACAACCCTATAAGGGCTTGTATTATTTTCACTTTATAGTTAAGGAAACTGAGCCTCAGAGAGGTTAACTCTTGCCCCAGGCCATGCACTAGTAAGTGGCAAGGTAGAACCAGGACTTTTCTCCTGCAAAGTGTATGCTCTCACCTATGATGTGTGACTGTCAACTAGTACTCCATATTCACTGTTAGAGCAACATTAGTAATCGCTTACTCTCTTTGGACTGAGGAGATTCTTCACCTATAGCTGATGGGCAGAGGGTCAGTGTGACTCAGAACTGAAAGGAATCTTAGTGAGCCAATTACCTACTACAACTCCCTCATTTTATAAAGCAAGGGAAACTGAGCTCAGAAACTTTAAGTAGTCTGCTCAAGGTCAGCCATCTAGTTAGTGACAGAATTAATTAGGGACAAGAATCCATATCTCAAAGCTCTACAAACATTGATAAAGGCACAGGTAGAAAAACTGCTTTTATCTTATCAAATGTTCTAAAAAACTCAGAGAATATAAAAACAAAGACTTTAGTATCTAAACTTCTTAAGGACATGTAATATTACAATTTATCAGTAAAGGTGATACCTCTGGCCCCAAATTTGTAGCTGTACCTAGCCATCTTTCTGGAGAAGACTCAAGGTTGGGGACAGTGAGAATCTCCACAAATTTGAGTATATTATTCAAATAATTTTGAGTCCTTCTAGGATAACATCCTATATTCTGTTAGATGTAAAAACCCAAGACTGTAGCATCCCTGGCCCAGCCACATTCTTGTATTCAGAGAACTTTCTCAGAGGGAATCACACTCATGCTTAAGAAGAAAGAATTTTTACTTAACCTAAAATCTGGTCTTCCAAGTAAGACTTAATGCTCAATGAGAGACCTGAAGTTTTAAGATTTCACCTTTTACGAGAACTGTTTAAAATTCTGTTTTTAAGAAAAATAATATTCAGAAAATTTTACTGATGGGTAAAATTCAGCCACTACTGTGACTAATATATACTATATGTGAGTATATCAATATGTTAATATTTAGCCATGATTTAAAGCAGACCAGCAAAGATCTGGGTATCTCGATAGTACCAATGATTTCCAAAAAGATGGTTTTTACAAAATCACTCTGATTTGTGAAATGGCATCAGTCTATAATGATTCTCAATATGAGCAATGATGTGAAATGAGATGTTTTTTCTAATAAGAAGTCTTCCCAGAAGTTGTTAAGTATATCAACCTGTGTTCTCTTTAGGAGAAACTCAGAAGAAATGTCTTTTTACAGAATTTGTTCCAAGATGAGTTGAAATTACTGGGACATTTTATTCTAATCTCATGGGCACCAGGACTTGGATAACTAACAAAGTTTCTGTTTTTAACATTGGTTACTAGAAAATTGAAAGCCAAATGTGTGGCTCACCCATGGTAGATGAGTAGGTCATCATGGTATGCATCCTAAACCTTATTCATAGCTCTATTTCGTCCCCACCCTTTTTTTCTTCTTCAATTTTTTTCCTTTCTCAAAATATTTTAAGGGTTTTTTTATATTATTTTCCTGCACCATGACAAGTAATAGCTAAATACTTAAGAATATTATGCAAAATTATGTTTGCATTTAGGAGGGAAACAAAGATGTTGCATTACAATGGTAATAGTATGGCTTTTTTCTTTTATTTTCCAAACTTTCTGAAATTGCATTAACAATTTAGGGAGAAACAGTTATTTGAACTTTGAAAACTCTAGCTATTTATTCCAGAGACAGAAGTATGGGAAATATCTGTAAACTCCCCCTATGTACTTCAGTTTGATTATGTTAAGGCAAGTGAGGAACTGTCATAAAGTGAGGTTGGAATGGCAAGTGAGAGCTAAATTTCAAAGTGTGCTATTCTAAGATTGTGTTATTGCAATTGGGAAGTTAGAAGCACCTTTCAGTTTTTAACTAAAGTCCTTTATTGAAAGATAACTAGTAACTATATAGCTGATAGAGTCAGGCATGGAAAGTTGGTAAGCAAGGGAGCCAGTTAGGATGCTTATTAGTATGGGGTTTGGGAATACAGAGGCTAAGAGAGACTCAAGTTAGACTGGTAAGGACAGGAGCTGCAATCAGATTTGACAAATTGGAAATGGGTGGAAAGAAAGAAGCAGCAGAATGATCTTCAAGGTTTTTTCTACTGTAGGTTCATGAATAGGTATTGGTGTTGTTCAACATCATAGAGAATTTAGGAAAATTCAGTATTTGGCATTAATTTGTTTAGGAGTAAGGAGAACAAGAGAGAGAAAAAGAAATGAGTTCATTATAGGACGTATTAGATATGAGGTGTTTATAAGTTATACTGATGGAAATGTAGCCCTAAGCATTCAAAAATATAGTACAGAGCTGAAACTCCGGATGAAAGTTTGGCTTAAATATTGTAAGGTATGTGTGTGCTTGGACTTACTAACAATAGACAGCCATGTTTCTATTTCCCAAGTTAAGTATTCCCAATATACCAAAGCAGTGGTTGTCAATGATTTCTGAAATGCTAATCCTCTGGATCCTTTTTAGCCCTCATTTTATAGTTATCTTTATAGCTTTTCCTCTCAGTTCTTTCTTGATCTTATATTTTTCTCTTCTCCTCGTTCTCAGTCTCCTTCACTGGTTTTCATTCTTTTACCAGCTTTATTGTTGTGTTCTTTTTTTAAAAATTTTTTAAAGACTATTTATTTATTAGAGATAGAGACAGTGAGAGAGAGCATGAGAGGGGAGAAGGTCAGAGGGAGAAGCAGACTCCCCATGGAGCTAGGAGCCTGATGTGGGACTTGATCCCAGGACTCCGGGATCATGACCTGAGCCGAAGGCAGCTGCTTAAACAACTGAGCCACCCAGGCACCCCTATTGCTGTGTTCTTGGGAGCTCTCCCCTATTAAGTTTATATACTCTCCCTGACTAAGATGGAGAATACTAAGGGTGGAAAAGTTTGGGGTGAAACATGTTTCTTGAATGGATTAAGTTTGAAAGCCTGTTAGACATCCAAGGGGATATGTTGTGTAGGCATTTAGATACATGAATATCAAGTTCAAGGGAAAAATCTGGACTGGAATATCAATTTAAGAATCATCAGCGTATAAATAGTATCTACAGCTAGAAAACTAGTTGGGGTCGGCAAGGGGGAAATTTATGAAGAATGGTAATAAGAGATGTCTGAGGATAGTGCTTGGAGTACTCCACATTTGAAAGGCAGATAAATGAGAACAATCCAGCAAAAGAGGCTAAGAAAGATCAACTAGTGTAACTAGCAAAATGGGAAGAGAACTAAGAGAGGTGGTATCTTGAAGGCCACTGAAAAAAAGGTTTTAAAGAGGAGGAAATGATCAACTCTACTAACTTCCTGAGAAGTTGATTATGATGAAGACTGAGAATTGACCTCTGGGTTTGGCAGTACAGATGTTATTGCTGCCCTTAATAAGAATTGTGGAGTAGTGAACAGTGAAGCCTTGATTATAGTGGGACTCTGGGGCTGGTTTCATTTTAGAAGAGGGAAACAGGAAACAGCAGGGGCAGTTAAACTAAAACAATTAATTAGTTACAATAGAACAAAAGAGCAAGAAAACCATTATATAGATATATGGCCATTCAAGATCTTGCATGATTATCTATGTCTGGATAAGGTTGGGGAAAATCCAAGTTCTAAAGTTTTGACCTCTCTGAGTTTATTTCCACTTAATTTTAATATTAGATCTTCTTATAATTACTATCATTTGTAAAGAACAGTCATGAGATAGATAAAGATAGGTAAAGATCATTCTGTTTCTTCTTTCTTTCCACCCCTTTCTTCTTTCTTTCCACCCATTTACATAGTAAATGTAGACATCTGATGAAGAGCAGGATGAAGATAGGAAAATAGCTAAAAGGAAAGACAGAGTTGAAGAAGGATTCCTGGTTATTTTTTGAGGAATAAACCCATGTTTATTGGCTAAAGACAAGAGCAAGTACACAGAAAAAGGTTAAATATACACAGAAAATTTTAGGTATTTGAGGAATAAGATCTTAAGAAAGGGAGGAAAATTTATTTCATTTAGGTCATTTCTTTCTTTTAGGTTAGAAAAACATAAAATGTACCAATGTAGTTAAATTTTAAGGAGAAGATAATTTTTTTAAAAGATTTTATTTATTTATTTATTTATTTGACAGATTAAGAGAGAGAGAGAACACAAACAGGGGGAGCAGCAGGCAAAGGGCAAGGGAGAAACAGTCTCCTGAGTGAGCAGGGAACCTGATGCTCATGACCTGAGCCAAAGGCAGACACTTAACCAACTGAGCCACAGAGGTGCCCCCAGTGGAAGATAATTTAAAGGAGTTCACACCTAATGTCCTATATATACTCTGAGAATTAGGTCAGATCTTCTGCTGAAGTAATGGATCATGAGCTGGTTGGAGAATTTAAGACTGAAGGTTTGGCATAGCTGTTATTAAAAATGGAAACAAAACTAGGGGAGAAGTAAAATATTTACTTAACCATTATATACCTTATAGAGGTATAAAGGTACTCTAAGCATCTTTTAAATATCAGCTCATTTATTCATCATAATATGTCTGTGAGATTTGCTTGACCATTATTCCCTCTTTGCAGGTGAAGAAAATGAGGCACAAAGTGGTTATGCCATTTTTCTAAGGGTACCCAGCTAACAAGTGGAGGAGGATCCTGGTACTGAGCTTTTGTGGTCTACTCCAGAGTCCATGCTCTTATCTCCTTTACATCTGATTAATGGCAGTGGCCTAACTTTACTTAGCAGGTTTAGGTACATAGGTGTTGAATTTCAAAAGACAAAATTTTACACCCATCCAAGATAGGAGCTTAGAGGTTGAAAGTGATGGAAGTTGACATTAGTTGGTGAGATAAGCCATAGCATGCAGGGTTAGATGGAAGACATAGGGCAGGAGGGAAAGAATCCAGGTCATGTAGGGGCTCAGAGACTTGAATCTTTGTTATAGTCTTAAGGTTTAGGTTCCTTTGAAATCAAATAGTTTGATAGAAATAAGGAAGAGGGATCACTGAAAACAGCAGGAACTCGGAATAAGAGAGTAACATTGTGAAGTGTCATTAAGAAGGGTAAAGAGTTGCTGGGAATGGCTAGGTAGCTTTGGAATATGGCGCTGGTAGTAGATCACTGAAGTCCAAAGAAGTTAAAGGCCAGAGCAGCGGAAGAGGTCAAGAAATGATGAGTCTAGGATGTTGGGTGGGGCACATCTATAAATATTGAAGTCACTTATGAATCATTCAAGATGAGACATGAAATGGGGTGGAGAAAACGACTGCAGAAACCAGTAGATTGCAATGTGAATGTGATGAGGGAATGTAAGATGGCGTAAGAGAGACCAGACAGACATAATGAACATATACCAAGCAGTGGAGTCATGTAGGCCAAACTTCCCTGTAGCCACCTGTCTCTGGGAGTGTGATAGGGAAGCCAAAAGTGCCGTGCCTAAATTGGCAGCATTCCTAAAGAACTTTTTAAAGAGGTTGAACTGTTGAAATGATTAAAGCTTTCAATTACCTCAGAAGTCCAACACATTAGTAAAGTAAATATTAACACAGATTAGTTTATCTAGCCCATATAAAACCATTATCATTTAAGTACAAATATGGCCCTATGGATATTTTAAGTTTTTAAAGGTGGGAGAGTGGAAGAAGGAAGAGAGCATGGAAACTGAGGTATAATGAGTCCATGCATAATGTGAACAACTGACATAAAGGAAGAGGAAAGAACCAGCAACCATGAACATGAAAAACCTCTTATATGTGCCCTATGAATAATGTGGAAAAGGGAAATGTGCAAATGAGCCATACTCCTCCCTTAGTTCAGAATTCTCAATAAAAATTGCTGATAGAGGCTTTCCCAGTACCAACAAAGAGACTCAAAAACAAAAAACCAAAAAATAGATTTTTACAGAAAGGAAATCCTCTCCCTGAATCAGAAGGCAGGCTGAATTATATACTATGATATAATTAACTACTTAATATTAGAGGAAATTATGTTTCGATCAACAAAAGTTCAGATTTGCCTGGCGACCTGTATTGTTGGTTATTTACCAAACCACCACTCCTCCACCTTCTTCCTTAGCAAGAGAATCCTTATTATGCCACTGGATATTGGTATCTACATGTGACACCAAGAGATAAGGCAGCCATCTTGTGACTGTAAGGGGAGCTAGCTTAGAAAGAAAAATCCAAGATGCTAATAAGTTTCCCAGATTTGGGAAACAGTAATGTTGGGACCCAGCTAAATATGAAATTTCAGAAAATGAATAATATCACAGGAATATATATCATTTAACTAAAATTCAAATTTAACTATGTCCCATGTTTAATCTGACAACTCTAGATACTTAGGGTGACAAAATGGGAAGTTAGATAGGACTTGTCATTGATGAAGTAATTGAGCTGCTGAATTAGCCAACTTGGGGACCACCTTAACTCAAAACATTTTAGTATCAGATAAATCTTCTTTAGTTGTTTTTTTGTTTTTTGTTTTTTTTAAGATTTTATTTATTTGACAGAAAGAAACACAGCGAGAGAGGGAACACAAGCAGAGGGAATGGTAGCGGGAGAAGCAGGCTTCCTGCCGAGCAGAGAGCCCCATGCAGGGCTCGATCCCGGGGCTCGATCCCGGGGCTCGATCCCAGGACTCTGGGATCATGACCTGAGCCGAAGGCAGATGCTTAAGAACTGAGCCATCCAGGTGCCCCAATCTTCCTTAGTTTTAAGCCAGTTCTCATGGCATTTTCTGTTACTTACAGCCAAAGGCATTCTAACAAGGTTTTGTCAGCCCTCTCATTGAGCAAGTCAATACACATATTGTTCATCCCTAAGTATCAATTTACAAATTCTAATTAGTATTTTCAAAAGGTTTCTTTGTGAAAGTTCTTTAGTATGAAATAAGTCTGTTTTCAGGATTCAAAGTTTTCCATCTTTGTGTAGGACTCCAAAAAAGTTATTTTCATGAAATCTGTAAGATGAAATGTCTTTCTCTGCACAGTTCAGCTGGATTAGATGATCTCTAAGATCTATTCTAGTTCAGAAAATATTAGTTATTATAGAACAAAAGTAGATATTAAATATAGATGCCTAACAATAAGACCATACAACAAAAATTATCCAGTGTTAAAGTTAATTATGTAACAAAAGACATTTTCTGACAGTAGTTGCTTGCTTTAAGAATTAGCAGAATTATATTCATAATATCACTACTGTGAAAAACAGTAATACAACAGCTTTGATGTGATGTTTCTTGAGTTACAAAGAGAAATGAGAATGAAGTCTTTTATCCATGTAAGTATATAGCTTTCGTTCTTAGTATCTCAAATTTACAAAGTAATCTTGGGCAAAAGAAAACAAGATAAATGATGGAAAATTTCTAAATGATTATATTCACAGGTTGTGTGGCCCTGGAAGCCCCCAAAGTTGGCATTTTCCATCTGTTTCTAGTGGCTTATCAGAGACCTGAATCAGTTTGTGCATGCTCAATTTTTTTTGCTATGAGTGTAACCACAGTGATTGGAAGAACAGAGTGATCTTTAAATGAACTGACCTCCCCTGGTCAAAGGGAAATTGGCTTATGCTAACAGGCAGGAACCTTTTTACATGGTGATATATGTTTGTGTGCATGTGTGCACAGTTCTGCAAGTGTGTGTGCGCACTTAACACTTGTGAGTGATTCAGAGGTTATTAGATCAAGAAGCCTCTGTATTTTCCCCCATGCTCATGCACAAGGCAGATTGAGATGCACAAAACCAGAGCTGAAGTTAATTGTCAGACCGGGAAATGGAGTGAGGTTACCGTAAAGTTTATAATCAACGTTATCTAGCATATCAGTACTCTCTGAAACCATGTTCTGATCTGAAACCAGCCATCTCGCCACTCTCCTCTCTTCCCTCTCCTAATAGTCTCATTTAAATGCAATTCAGGGGCACCTGGGTGGCTCAGTCGTTAAGCGTCTGCCTTCGGCTCAGGTCATGATCCCAGAGTCCTGGGATCGAGCCCCACATCAAGCCCCACATCAAGCCCCACATCGAGCCCCACATCGGGCTCCTTGCTCCGCAGGAAGCCTGCTTCTCCCGCTACCACTCCCTCTGCTCGTGTTCCCTCTCTCGCTGTGTTTCTCTCTGTCAAATAAATAAAATCTTTAAAAAAAATAAATAAATGCAATTCAGCTCTCCTTCCAAGCCTGCTTTCTAAGAAAAACAAAAACACTGCAGTTATAGAAGCCATTCATTTTAGAATACCGTCCAGTTACCACTATTCTCACTCAAACATGCCTCCTGACAGACTTCCCATGCACACCTCTTCAACAAGAATATCACGGTATTTACCCAGCAAAACCAGGTAACTCCCAAGAAGGAAAAAAAAATTTGCTCCTCAAAAAAATAATTTTCTCTGTACAGGATTTGAGAAAGAATAACCAAGGCATGTACGTGCATTCATAGCCACAGACTTCCACATGAACTTGGGAAAAGAGAAAGAAAGGAGGGGAGGAAACATGTAGCATTTTCAGCTGGGTGGTCTGAAGACATTAGAGATTGAAAAAAATATATTTAAAAGTTTAAAAATCTTTTTTGTGAGATAATTTTCATTTGCGATCTATTTTATGTGTATATAGGTTGTATTACTTTTAAAAAGTGGTATATGTTTTCCCCTAAAAATTAATAATCATACTATAAACTCTTTCTAAAGACCAGTCATTGATATGACCTTGAAGTATATTCCAGCTCATTATTTTTTTAGATTACTTATTTTATTATACCAGGTAAAATTTTTGTCTCTACATCTTGCGTAGTGAAGAAACAAAAATAAAAACTGTAAATGGAAAAGAACACTTCTCCAGGGTCATTTAATTCAAATTTTTCTAAAGAATGGTCTTTCCTCAATTTTAATTGTCTAATAATATCCATTGTTTTTCTAGTGTATACAAGTATTTCTACACTACCCCAGGAGAGACTATTTCAAATATTTCTCAAACCCAGAGCACTAACTATTAAACAAAATTTCTTATTTTCCAAATGCGTTAAAAAGAGATGATGAGGGGGCACCTAGGTGGCTCAGTTGAGCAGCTGCCTTTGACTCTCAGGTCATGATCTCAGTGTCCTGGGACTGAGCCCCACATTGGGCATCCTGCTAAGGGGAGAGTCTGCTTCTACCTCTCCCTCTGCTCCCCTTCCCCACTTGTGCTCACACTCTCTCTTTCAAATAAATAAAATCTTTTTAAAAAGTGGGGGTGGGAGATTGTAGGGGCACCTGGATGCTCAGTCGGTTAAGCGTCTGACTCTTGATTTCAGCTCAAGTCATGATCTCAGGGTCCTGGGCTCCAGCCCCACATGGGGCTCCTCGCTGGGCATGGAGCCTGCTTGGGATGCTTTCTCCCTCTCCTTCTATTCTTCCCCTCCCTCCCCCACCTGCTCATTTGCACTCTCTCTCTCAGAAAAAAAAAAAAAAAAGGATGATTAAAAACTAAAAATTATATGTAATATAAATCTGATGTGAAAGAGGTGGATTAGGTCATGGTGTATGCCCAAGTTACCTTTTATTTTTTTGCCAGCACAGTTGCAAAAGTATATAATTTCTGTGTGTGTCCATTATTGCATATCTGATTTTAAATCTATGAAAACAGGGGCACCTAGGTAGCTCAGTCGGTTAAGTGTCCAACTCTTGGTTTCTGCTCAGGTCATGATCTCATGGGTCATGAGATCAACCTGGCATAGAGCTCTATGCTGAATGGTGAGTCTCCTTGAAGATTTTCTCCCTTTGCCCTTGCCACCCTTGCATGCACACACAAACACACACTCTCTCTCTCTCTCAAATAAATAAATCTTAAACAAATAAATCTATGAGAACAATCTAGCATCTTTTGATACTTCCACCACCAGTAATTTAAGAGAGTAAAGAATAGTGCCTTGCAGAATACACTGCCGGCTTATTAGCACTAAAGCGCTTGCTGAATACCGGAGGTAGTACCCATTGCTCCTTTTGCATCCTTTAAATTCAGTGTCGTCTTCTATTGCCTTCAAAGTACTTCTTCAAAATAACCGCATTTTACCAATTCAAGCTTATATATCACTGACACATACACTCCTCTTCATTTAGATCTTTCTCTTCAATAAACATGCTTTCCACTCCTCAGCTCTGTTGTTCCCTCCACCAGGAAAGTCATTTCCTTTCCCTCTACTCTCACTTGAACATCTCATTTCCAGAAAGCTTTTTCTGAGTGTTTTGCCCATATGTTGCTCTTACTGTCAATATGTCCATACAGTGACCCACTGTTCTAATTTCCTTTAGTTTATTCTTATGCTTTTCTGTAGGCTCCAGCTGTCCTTGTATTCTGAAACACATTAGAAGTTCCTCTACCAAACTTTGTTTATTCATTGTTCATTTCTGTAAGATTCAAATTTCTAGAACCACCAAGTCAATAACCAAAGTATAAAAAAAAAAAGAAAAATAAGAAAGGTTTTACATACAGAAACTACATTCAGAACCCCTTTTCCCTTATTTTGAAATGCAATTTCTAGGTGTTTCTCATGGTAGCTACTAACAGTGACATCATTTCAAATTTGGGTCCCCATAATTAAGCCTCCCTCTTTTCTCCCTATGGGGCACAAGATAGTATAGTGGTTTTCAAATATTTATTTTTAGTAGTACAATTCTTTTCTTTTCTTTTCTTTTCTTTTTTTAAAGATTTTATTTATTTGACAGAAAGAAACACAGCGAGAGAGGGAACACACCAGGACCCTGGGACCATGACCTGAGCCGAAGGTAGATGCTTAACGACTGAGCCACCCAGGTGCCCCAATTCTTTTCAAGCTCATTCTTACCCCAAATTTCCAATATGTCGGAAGATGCAAGCTGAGCAACTCTTGTTAAAGAGAATGGAGTGAGTATGGGGAACATGAGGGTCCTGCCTACCTAGCCCTTACACAGCCCCACCGTTGGCTTCTGCTGCTTCTTGGAGGAACTCTGGAGGCCCTTTGTAGAACTTCCAGAAACCCTGATCTTGGCTCTGCAGTCTTCTCTGTTCAGGCTTGAGCAAGTCTCTTTCCTTCACCTTAAAAACAATGAACTTGATCTTCAGAGACCATTCATAGAAATTACAAAGCACCACACTCAAATGAAAAAAAAATTCGCGCCTATTTTGGTGTTCTATTGTTGTATTGGGTCATTACTTTCAGATATTTTCTTAGGACAAAAACTGATTGATGTTTGATAAACATTAGCACTGAGGGTTGGTTATAGATTTGAACTTTTTGGGGGGTTTATCTAGATTCTGTTTTGTGAGTATCTTTTAATATCAGTAAATTTCAGTTTTGAAAATTCTAGTTTGAGTTAGCTTTTCAAAAAAGAAACCAAAGTTTATATTCAACATTCGCGACTTCTAATCTTTTGTATTCCTTCAAGAAAGCAAGCAGTGTAACATAGTGCTCCTACATAGAAACAATCTGGTATAAATATCATAGGTATTTATTTTGGCGAGTATTCATTTACAGAATGTGTGAAGAAATACACAAACTCAGTACCAGGAAAATACCATTAAAGAGTCCTGTCATTCTAGTTAATAAAATATATTGGTGAACTTGGGACATTTCATTTTTACTATATTTTAAAACTATTTCAAATGGGCACTGATTCATTTGTAAATGGAAAAAATCGGCAAAATACCAAAACAGTAAGTACTACTTGATTCCAAGCAACCTGTTAAATAAACTACTGCTGCTTTTAGCTGGAGAGTACTTAAATCTAACTGCTGTCTATAATTTTTTAGGAATTCCTGGCTTCCCCAGCAGATAAACTTGACTCAGCTTTCAACATAAAAGTCCCTTACCTGTCAGTTTGGCTTAATCAAAACAGTTTGTTTTTTTTTTTAAATCATTCTTTTTTTTTTTAAAGATTTTATTTATTTGACAGCGAGAAACATAGTGAGAGAGGGAACACAAGCAAAGGGAATGGTAGGGGGAGAAGCAGGCTTCCCGCGGAGCAAGGAGCCCGATGCGGCTCGATTCCATGACCCTGGTATCAAGACCTGAGCCAAAGGCAGGCGCTTAATGACTGAGCCACCCAGGCGCCCCTTAATCAAAACAGTTTTTGATGCTACTAATCTTCCTACCAAAATTTTTCTTTTTTTTTTTTTAAAGATTTTATTTATTTATTTGACAGAGGGAGAGAGAGAGGAGGAAGCAGCCTCCCTGCTGAGCAGAGAGCCCAATGCGGGGCTCGATCCCAGGACCCTGAGATCGTGACCTGAGCCAAAGGCAGAGGCTTTAACCCACTGAGCCACCCAGGCGCCCCCAAAATTTTTCATTTTACAAAATAGATATATAACATGAAAATCTCAATTTAAAAAATCATTTAACCCATGTATATGTGTGTATGTGTATATATATGTAAATAGACATATAATTTTAGAAATATTTATTGTTAGGAGCGCCTGGGTGGCTCAGTCGTTAGGCGTCTGCCTTTGGCTCAGGTCATGATCCCAGAGTCCTGGGATCAAGCCCCGCATCAGGCTCCTTGCTCAGCGGGAAGCCTGCTTCTCCTGCTGCCATTCCCTCTGCTTGTGTTCCCTCTCTCGCTGTGTTTCTCTCTGTTAAATAAATAAAATCTTAAAAAAAAGAAAGAAATATTTATTGTTAAATAAAGTTACTTCTAGTGAATTAAACTTTGCAAATAAAAACGGTATATTTTGACAAGTTATTGAAATTTTAATTTGTTTTACCATAGTGCTCTCATTACTAAAAAGTTATATAAGATTTTAAATACACTTAAATTAAGAATCATTCAGTCTATGCACATTTTTATTCATTCAATAAACAGTTATGTTGTACTCTGACCCAGATAGGAATTGAATACTGAGATTTTGTTTCTGATACCCAGGAACTTGCAAACTAATGAGGATCATAATGTGAAACTACAGTATAATTATCATTTTAGTGATACAGGCAAGTGTTTTTAACATACCACTTAAAATGTCAAAAAGCAAATGAAGTCTGAAATGAATCAAAGGAGAAATTTTTTGCCTGGAGAAGCAGTGAGAGATTTCTAGTCATACTTTCTTTCCTTCCTCTTGCAGAACCAGTATCAACCAGCTTTAGAAACTCTATTATTGGGGGAGGGGGTCGCAGGAAGTAGTCTGGCAAGGGTGAGAATAGCGATTTTGATCTGAGAAAGCCTGAAGTAGAACGGAATGATAAAGATGGGGGGAGGGAAGGAACTAACATTTATGGAATACTTAGCAATTGAACTTTTTATGTCTATTATGACACTGTATTTCTTCTTAAAGGGAACTTGCTAGAAAGCTATTGAAACCACTGAGGTAGAAGAAGAAACTGGACCAACAGACTACAGACCAGTCTTTGTGGGAAAAGTAACTAGCACCAAACTAATGGAGAACGTCAAGTAAGATTTTCTTTCATACTGTATGCATGCCTTGCACTTAGTAGGTCATCAATGTTTTTATTTGGTTTAATTAAGCAAAATAAGGAAAAATGAATAAAGGTAATGTAAAAAAATAACGTTCAGAAGATATAGAATGAGTTTTGGGGCTCTTATTGTTGATAAGACCTGCAAGAATTATAGTACAGCCATAAAAAGATACTTGAAAGTTGGTTGCATATGCCTTTTTAGAAAAATGTTGAGTTTGGGGGCTTTAAGGAAAAGATCTCATTATTTTTCAATAGTTCAAATACATCAAAATAACTAAAAGCAAAGCATTCTGACAGTTAAAATGTAGTTTCAGTTTTAAAATCTCTAATTTTATTATACATTTGTGTTTCATTTATCTACATCAGTTCTTTATATTATTCTCCAAATTAAATTTCCCTGAAATTTCTAGCAATAATAAAGGGGGGTCTGGGTTTTACAGTTTCTGTAAAGTTAAATATCTTAAGAGTAGAAAATCAAGGGGCAGGCAATAGTTTGAAGCTTCATATGTCTTCCAGCAAATCTATGTTTAATTCATCTGTATATTCAACTGGTAAGAATCTATTATCATTGGTACAATTTTATATTAGATATAATAGAATTATAGCACATCTTGTCTGTGGAGGATGTTTTTAAAGAAAAAAGAGCCAGATATTTGTACTCAAGTGGGAAATTCCCTAATAAGAAATTATGTTCAAAATTAAGGTTCAATAAGCCTTAGTGCATATTTTAAGGCTATAAGAATTATTCAGTATTTGTGGGTATTTACCCTAAAGATAAAATGTAGTAATCCAAAAGGGCACATGCACCCAAATGATTATAGCAGCAATGTCCACAATAGCCAAACTATGGAAAGAACCTAGATGTCCATCAACAGATGAATGGATAAAGAAGAAGTGGTATATATATACAATGGAGTACTATGCAGCCATCAAGAGAAACGAAATCTTGCCATTTGCAACGACATGGATGGAACTAGAGGGTATTATGCTAAACTAAACAAGTCAGTCAGAGAAAGACAATTATCACATTATCTCTCTGATATGAAGAATTTGAGAGGCAGGGCATTGGGGGTTATGGGGGGGGGGGGAGAGAAATGAAACAAGATGGAATCAGGAAGGGGACAAACCATAAGAGACTCCTAAACTCACGAAACAAACTAAGGGTGGCTGGGAGGTAGTGGGGGGTAGGGATAGGGTGGCTGGGTTATGGACATTGGGGAAGGTATGTGCTATGGTGAGTGCTGTGAAATGTGTAAGCCTGAAGATTCACAGACATGTACCCTAGGGCAAATAAAACATTATATGTTAATTAAAAAAAAAAGAATTATTCAGTATTTGCTTCTATTATGAGCTAGCTAACTAAGTACAAGCTAATCTTAAATGTTGGTAGAAATGGAATTGCATGCTGTACTAAATTAGAACTATATTAGTTCCACTTTAAGAAGAGACTTTTTGTACCTCTCTGAATTCATGCTAGTTATATCATTATCAATAATCAAAACTTCCCTATTTTATTATAAGCATAAATATTTTGATATGCTCCTTCCTATATTGTAAAATAAAATCTTAACACTAAATGCTGTGAAATTCTCTATTTCACCTTCCATGGTATTCAGATTTCTCATGGAAAATGTACATACAATGTATCATGTAATATTAAATTTGACATCATAAAAGGAGAAAAACAGCTTTAAATTAGTTCTTAGTCCTTTTTAAGGACTTATTGTGCACAAGATCAGACTTTCTGTTGTTGTCAAAAGGCCAGATTAGTAAAGTTTTAGGCTTTTTGAGCCTAATGGTCTCTGTCACTACTCACTCAATTCTGCCATGTATCACAAAAGCAGACATAACAATATGTAAATGAATGAGTAATTCTATCTTTTAACAAAACTTTATTTCCAAAAACAAGTGGTAGGTCAGATTTGGCCTCTGGGCCATAGTTTACTGACTAGTTGTAGAACATATGAACATTTTTTCATTTTCTCTGTTTAACAAAGATGATTTTGAACCACATTTCCCACTCTTTCTAGATATTACCTATGTATCATAATTGTATATATGATTGTTATTAACGTTATATATGTTATATGTTACATATAACATCTTTTCATATATTGAGATTTTTGAGGATCAAATACATGAGAAAGCACTTTAAAAACTAGAAGTATTGGTTAAAGGGTACAAACTTCCATTTAAAATGGGTAAGTTCTGGAAATTATTTTATAGCATGGTGATTACAGCTTATAATTCTGTATTATACCTGCAAGCTGCTAAGTGAGTAGATCTCATATGTTCTCACCACAAAAAAGAAATGGGAATTATGTGATGTGATAGAGGTATTAGCCAGCACTACTGGTGGTAATCATTTTGCAATGTATAAATGTTTCAACTCAACGTCTTACACCTTAAATTTATACATGTTACATGCCAATTATATCTCAATAAAACTGGGGGGAAAAACTAGAAGTATTTCTATCTGTAAGTGAAAGGCAGTAGGACTAAAAAAATGAAATGTTCAACTATTCAGAGATAAAAGGTATTATCTACCTTCAAATATATCAGGATACATTTCTAATATGATAGTGGGTGAAAATTATTTCATGTTTCTAATGGGAGGAGATTTGGAAATATCTCAATATTATAAAATTATATATAATAAATGTAATAAATGTATAATAATATAAACATAATATTTAATATTATTTATGACCCTCTGTATAGTTTATGCTATCATAGATAGGAAATTTGCTTGAAACTAATTTGCTGTATTTTACCATTGTATTTCAAATACATGAAACCCGTATCATTTCTTTTCCTATACATGAAATGATAGGAAGGTGCTAATTTTTAAATATCCAATAATCTTTTTTTATTTACTATAAAATCACGAATTTACTATATTTAACTACTATATTTACTAATTTACTATAAAATCAGTGTCACTGCCATGTGATTATTGGGGCTAAGGATGTTAGGAAAGAAAGCAGTGAGTCAAAGAAGTGACAGTAACAACATGACTGACAGTGAAAGCTGATGTTTCCTTCACATGGAAAAGCTGAGGAAATACTGAACCTGAAATTCTTCATGTAATTTGGGAAATGTGAGTTCTAACACAGGCTAGACAAAGGACATTCCTTTAAATTATTTTGATGTGAAGACTGTTCAGATTAAAAATTGTGATTTATCCATAATAAATTATCCATTATAAAGAATTCAAATTACAGTGACAAATAGTTCACAGATTCACATTAAAACTTCTCTGCTTCATAGATAAAAATTTGCTTCAGTTTTAGAGAAATATTTTTTGTAGCTTTCAGAGTCTCAAAAATACCTTAATTTATATAAATTGTGATCGCCACATTAAATGTTCTTAGAAATACTATCACCTACCTTTAGGTAGTGACTTGACTTTAAAAATATTTTATGATATATTACATAATACAGGGAAATAATTACCTGTTAAGCAGGTACATGTTACATAATTTGCATTTTTAGAACACTTACAAGGGAGACTGGGTGTTTTCAAAGATAAGGGAACGAGCAATTCCAGTAACATTATCACTCATTTGAATTATGAACACTAGACAAGTTAGTGCTAATCAGATGTTTTTCTGACCTATATAAAATGATTCAATCCTCCCACATCCAGGTTCTAGAGAAAAAAATATATTACCAAATTGGTTCATTTTTTTCCTCCAGTTCTGGGGATGTTCCCTCCTGATTTTCAAGTCCGATATGGATATGATGCATACTTCTAAATTAGTACTTATCATATTACATCATGGAAACTTTATATTTTTATACACATAAAATGAGTTATTTAAGGACAGAGCTATATCTTACTCACAATATTCCTAGGGCTTAACGCAGTACCTGGCATTTCCTTATACTTTATTGGTTAAATTGAGTTAAAGACTACACCATAAGGAGCTCCACTGTCAGTGATACTAACCTTGTTAAGATATGTGGTTTCTCAACATGGTGGCACCATACAAATAACTTTTCTAGAAACTATCCAGGGAGGCATGAAAAGGACAAAGTTGTCTTTTGGCATAAGGAAGGTTCTGTGCTAAAATTTCCTAGGGTGCTTATATTTCAATTACTTCTTAATAATTTGTTTTATGTAATAAGCTTACACAATTAAAACTCACTATTATCTTGAGATCTATAGTTAGGAAGAAAGTGTAAGGAGGCCGTTAAACCAATATTTCTCTGTAGCTTACTCACAGAGCATCGAATGTAACCTATAGATGATCTACTGCCATGAAAATGGTTAGATTAAAATACTAAAATTATTATTTTTAAGCAGGATGTTGGGGAGATGGTTTCCCATTAGAAACAAAGAAATTTGAACATTTAATTCTAATATACATAAGTTTCCTTAAGGAAGAAGACCTGGAAGAAGGAAGTGGGGGTGATTTCTCTCAATTGTTAATGAGGTGATTTTCCTTAAAAGTCTACACTACCTATAGGCACATCTGACCTCCCCTGGGGGTGGGGCATACATTATAGGATTTGGTCCTATGCCTCACAGTTAATGAGAATCAGCTTGTATGTCTAAGGGTACTGATTATTTGGGGCCAGTGTGTACATCATTGTGTACAAACATTTGTGGTGCCTCTTCTTGTATTTTCATGGCTAGTAGAAGAGAACAGCTTCAACTTGATTTCCTTAAAATCAGACCCCTGCTCTACCCCAGGTTCTACATTCCAGCCTAGCTGACCTCTTGTAAATACCGAATGCTCTGTCATTTGCATCCTCTCCCCTGTTTTCCCTGCTATTTCCTTTGCTTAGGACACTCTCCACCACACCCAAACCCTGATCTAATTCCTACCCACACTTCAAGACCTGGTTTAGTCAGTGAACGTCTGTGGAAGGCATCCCCAGCCTTTCCAGGCTCAGCGAAGCCCCCTTTCTAACCCGTGCTTCTAGATTACCTTTGTAGAGCTGTACACTCCATTCACTTCTAGTTTTCCTATTTAAAGTGTTACCTTGAAGACAGAGCCAATATCCATTATAATATCTCCATCAATACAAAAGCAAGGAGGCAGTCTGGAGATAGAGTGAAGATCTTGGACTCGCTAAGGCTAGAGGGTTTGTAGCAGTGTTACTTTCAACGGGTATCAATCTCTCTATGGTTCAGTTTCATCATCTATAAAATACATGTAATACTTTGCAGGGTCATTAATAAGTACTCAAATAAGCAATTAGTACCTTTTGTAAGTGCTTTTCACGTATTATCATTTGTTCCTCTGTACAACCCTATGAGACAAGTAATGTTATGGTTCATATTTTATAGTTCATATTTTATTCCATTTTATAGTTAAAGAAACTGAAACATAGAAAGATAAAGTAACTTGCCCACAAATACTCAGAATAAGAGCATAACCGGAATTTGAACCTGGACACTTGGACTCCAGAGCACTCATTCATTCTAAACTGCATTTCACTTTGTTTCCAGTTCTACTACATATTGTATTTTGATGATCTTCATCTCAATATATTTTCATCTTTCAGCAAGTCTCATGAAGCAGTATTTTTGCTTTATATTTAAAGAAAATTGTGTAAATTTAGGAAGGATTGTAATTAGAACAATTCCTTCTTAAAATGTGTATTTTATTCCAATTTGAAGAACAATATCAAATATTTAGAATAACTGCAGTTTTCTTATCTTAACATATTAGTCTTTATCATAGGCCATACTACACAAATGCGTCAAATTCTTGCTTTACTTCTAGTTGGACTTTGATACTCAATGCTCTCATTTAAATTATTACCTCCTTAGGCTCCCAAATTTTCCTAGTATGCCTAGGAGGCCCCAGGCTCACTCAGGCAGGAAGCTAAATCCCTCTACTTTCTGCTCTTATTATTCCTTTTGTCGATGTATTTGTTCTAAAAATCTATTTCCACAGTTGTTGATGCTTATTTCTGTTTACAGAGAGAGATTATCTCCCAACAGACCTGCAGATAGGAGATTAAACAAACATACAAACTGTGCTAAGAATCAAAACTCCCCTTACATGAAATTTCTCAGTTCTAAACAACCCCTCTTCCTTTTAAAACAGCAGTTTAACTTTCCTTGAAAAGATCAGATAGTTGTGCTAGTCTTGAATGAGAAGGTCATTGGAGAGGTCACACTGTAGTCATTGAAGAGCTACTGAAGATAGGACAGTATGGTGTAAAACACCTCACAAGGATTTGGCTGGCAAGGTCAAGAGGGACTTGGAAGGGACTTAGGAATTGAGACTGAACTCACAACTGTTGCAACATGGCAGCTGCAAGTGTTCTTACTTGCGGAGGGGCAGAGGGAATGCAGGGGGGTGCTTTTGAAAAATAGGGTGAAGCGAGAGTCCACGTACTACCTGACAGGGTACAGGAGTCCAGGCAAGAGGGAAAGGGAAAAGCCATGTTTTCTGTGGTTTAAGGCTGAGTGACAAAAAATTATATAAACAGAGATGGGGAGAGCTGATTTGGGCAGCAGGCATGGAAAGTGGTTCAGGGTGCTAGACAAGAAAAGAAGAGAAAAGCAAGTAATCTGACTCCAGATGTGTTTCATGTAATGGCGCTACATCTGTATCTTTGATTTATCAGACAAAAGCAAGATTGAGTTGAAAATTAATACAATCTAAAAACCTCTTATTAAAGTTCTTTTTCTCCCAAGTAATTTCTAAATCATCAAAAACATGAGTCATTAACTCCTTAAAAATAGGACATCTAATTTAGTCCTATAAAATATTGAGAATGCTTTTTAAAATATCCAGCAAGTATTGAGACGTATCACATAACACATCTTCCTAGGAAGGACATACTTAAAAAATGATTTCTCAAATACTCTAATGGCCCTAAAATAGTCCTCTCATTATATGTACTCTGTCTAGTGAATGAAAGAATGAGAATATAGTCATTGGGCAGTTAGTTTTAAACTGTACAAAGTGATGGAAAAAAATAAAGATGTTAATTTTGGAGCTGTCCACACACTAATGACAATTAGTTAAGAAAACTCTAAGAGAGCAAGATCCGATAAAGAAGAGTAGAGGGTCTGGGGATATATCTCATATTACACCTAAATGTAATGTGTGGGGAGAAGAGTGAAATCCAAGGTACAACACTGAGTAATGTCACAGATAAATGAAAGAGTGTAAGGAATAAAGGGTAGACCATGGTGGTAAATGCAATAGAGGAGTAGGAGGGGGAAGGCTAGAAAAAGCTGCCGAGTACGTGTGCATTCTAGTGGAAAAGCCAATGAGTATGAGAGTGGAAACTGTGCTAAAATAACAAAACTGAATATATGCATAAAGAAACCGTGTTATATAGTTGGGCTTTTGGCATATGTCCCACACCTACAATTTACAACATCAGTTTGGTTCACAAGTGCAGGTAATTGCAGATCAGCCCTTACCTGCGATCTGCACCATGACCGTATGTACAGTTTGCTTAAATTCTCTGTACAAACTAGCCATGTATCATTGTGCCAGTCACAATTCAAGAACCTTTCTTTATTTGCCAGGTATTGTTTGAATGTTAAAAAATAAAATCAAGTGACGCAAGTAGCTTTTCTGTAGCTGTATTGTTTGCCAAAGCTGTGACTGGATAAGGTCCAGTAATACCTTTAGGATGGGCCCAGAAATAAGTAAAACACCAGTGTGTACTTTGATAGAAACTTTTAGGAAAAAAAAATCACATGATCTCATAGCTTTAATTAACCTTAGGAATCAGAGTCTAGCTCCTAATTTACAGTGAAAAACATTTAAGGCCAAAGGAGGTCAAATGACATTCCTGAGCTCACTAAAGTAATTATTGGCAAAGCTAGAACCAGAAATCAGCTGTCATTGTTGTTCCCAGTGCCTTGCTCATTTTAAAAGCCATACTGCCTCAGGGCACCTGGGTGGCTCAGTGAATTAAAGCCTCTGCCTTCAGCTCAGGTCACGATCTCCGGTCCTGATCTCAGGGTCCTGGGATCTAGCCCCACATTGGGCTCTCTGCTCAGCAGGGAACCTGCTTCTCCTTCTCCATCTGCCTGCCTCTCTGCCTACTTGTGATCTCTCTCTCTCTGTCAAATAAATAAATAAAAATCTTTAAAAAAAAAATAAATAAAAGCCATACTGCTTTCACCTGAATTTACAAAACTCCCAAATGCCATTTTAGTTGTGATATGTTCTAAAACAATGTTTTTTTCTGTATAAACCAATCTGGTTACAACAAGCAAGTAGTATCCAAGTAGTAGTATTCTTTTTCTTTTTTAATTTTTTATATTTTAAAAGATTTTATTTATCTATTTGAGAGAAAGACAGAGCACAAGTGGGAGGGGGGTGCAGTGCAGAGGGAGAGGGAGAAGCAGACCCCCCACAGGGAGGGAGCCCAACATGGGGCTCAATCCCAGGACCCAGAGATCTTGACCTGAACCAAAGGCAGACACTTAACCCACTAAGCCACCCAGGTGCCCTGAATCCAAGACATTCTGAAATTAACATTTTCTACTATTCTAAACTGAGTCTTGGTAAGCAAAATTTTAACCAAGTATTTAAAAACCAGTGTTTAAAACAAATTAGAGGGGTGCCTGGTTGGCTTAGTGGTTAGCTGTCTGCCTTCCACTCGGGTCATGATCCCAGGGTCCTGGGATCCAGCCCTGCCTTGGGCTCCCTGCGTGGCGGGAAACCTGCTTCTCTCTCTCCGTCTGCCTGCTGCTGCTGCTCCCCCTGCTTGTGTCCCCTCTGTGGCTATCTCTCTCCCTGCCAAATAAAAAATAAAAATAAAAAAATATTTAAAACAAATTAAATCAGTTGATTCTGATTTTATCCGCCTGATGTTCAGTTTTACAGGTTAAAAATTAGAAAATACTTTATCTTTCCCATAAGAACTTTGACATGGTTTCAATGATAAATATAATTCACATTGAAGAATGAATTTTTTTGAGTATATATCCTATTACAGTGAGACAGTCTAGATAACATTAGCTCAAGAGTTTTTGTTGGGAAAAGCCTGTTAATATTTTCTTCCTCTTTGCCTCTGTCCTTGGCAAGTAAAATAGGTTCTTAAAAACATTACAAAGGTGACTTTAAAAAAAAAAAACAAAACTGTGCTCTTTAAACTGTGGCCATTACTGTCTCATCCCATGTAAAGATGCTTGTTGCTAATAGCAGGAACAGGATCTGATGTGAATTTGTTTGGTTTTCGTCAGTACCACAGTTCAGATTTCATTTTGTTTTTTACAAAACCATTTGGTATCAGTTCAAACTAATGTTTAACAATACCTTACCAAAGCAACCCAAAGTTGATCCAATATACATTACACATGCACACATATATACACACTAGTCCTTTTGCAAATTTCAGATACCTGCAGATAAAAGAAAATGGTCGCTTGATAGCCTTCTTGAAGGTTCATCTCTCAGGCCTACCCAAACAGAGGGAAGACCCACGTAAGTATTATAATACAATAACAGAAAAGACAATTTAGGATAAGAGCTAATTTATTTTCTTATTATTTTTTAGGACTCCTAAGGTTTTCTGCAGTTCAGTGCTTAGGTGGTTATGAAGTTATGCAAGCCAAGAGAACACGCAGAGGAGTCTAACTAGCCAGGTAGATTTTGGCAGATACCATAGTTTGAGAGCTTCAGGAAGGCCATGGGAGGTAGGCACAACGCTGGGAGGGGCACAAAGTTGTTATATTTTAGGCTTCAGTCCAGGGAAGTCAGGTAAGGCCAAGCACAGCTAGCAAAGGCCATCGTTCTAGGTAACCAAGGCCCAGAGTCCAGGAAGTCAGAACATGTTGGAAAGAAAGATTGTGGAGAACAGGTAACACTTTGTTCTTTCTGCTCTGTGTGGCCATGGCAGGCCCCTGTTGTTGATTGTTACCAGGGAGAGGTCAGAAGTCAGCCTGGGAAATCTGCTTCTCACTGAAGCAGAGGATCCAGGGTCACTTAGTATAGATGTTGGCCATTTTAGGTCATAGATGACTGACTTCTCTATTTCAAACTATGCTGGTAATCTTGAAAGGAGGCTACTGACTATATATACCTATCATATTCTCTATATGTATTAAAGCTAACGAGATTTGAATTTGTGATACATGCAAACATTATGAGAGAATAGAAATACTAAAATGTCAGTTGTTGGTAGGTGAGTCCATCATTTCACAAGCTATGTTATCTTGTGTAGGTCATATAACCTTCTTGATTCACATTTTATTTGCCTGTAACAGCAGATTTAATGTCATATTATATACAAAACATGAATCCCTGGGCTTGATATAAATTACTCCCATTAATTCATTTATTCTTTTGTCAGCCTACAAAAATTTACTGAGGACACTGCTACGGGCCATTCTGGATTCTAGGTTCTGGAAACAGGGTGGTGACCGAATGAAATGTTCTTGTCCCCAAGGAGCTGGCACTCCTGCTTGTTTCTTTTGTTTGTTTCCATATGCCAATTACCCACTTTCTTCTTCACAAAGTAATAAAATGTTGGAGGACATGGTTAGGTAAGAAGGGAACCCACAAACAGTTACAATGATCATGATCCAGGGTGTGGATCACTTAAAATATCAATAACTATCTTGACTAGTCACAGATTCCAGCATATGTGATCACGACAAATTAAATTTACTACTTCAAGTTATCCAAGACTATTAAATGTAGTCTAAAACCTGAGTAGTTCACATACATGTATTTGTAATATCTCCTCAAACACCTGATTCATTTTACTAAGAAATACTTAACTGCATCTTGTATTCTTTGATGGCTTCTCCTATTATCTACACTCAAGTCTTTGACTTCTCTACTTCCAAAATATAAACACTAGCTGGAACAATACCTTTTTAAAAAATTAAAAGCCACAATCGCACAGAAAAAGTAATTTTTTTCTTATTTCTATGCTACATTTTCCATTTTCTTGATTATCCCCTTTCAAATACCACTGTATCACAAAAGTAAATATAGTTAGGGTTTCAAAACTTTTTGTTCAAAAAGCTAAAGATTGAGCTTCAACTTTCTCATTCCCAAAGATAATTGGCATCTCACAGGTTAAAGGGTTATAAAGTTTTAAGAAAAATCCCTTCCAAAATGCACACAAGGACAAGGGCACTCAAGGAAAGAGATGTGAAACCACCAATGAGGGCAGGAACACCTAAATGAAAGAGGTAACCCCCTGTTGGTCCCCTACTAGGCTCTGCTTCAGCAGAAGATAATGTTCTTCATTTTCCCACAGTGCAGAACAGTATAGGAAAGAGTGAAATGAAGTTGATCCTTCAATACGTAGATAAAGAAAACTTGACAGTTTTCCAGACCCTTCTGAGAGGGACTACAATCTCATTAATTTATATTTGGAATGATTTATTTGAAGTATATAGATATCCACAGTTTACTAATCACTGCAGTGCACCCAGTGACAAACGTGATATATTGCTCATCCTTTTAGATCATCCATAGGGTTACACTGCTCTCTTAGATAATGGATACATGATTATATGTTAAATTTTCTATATCTCTAAAAAATATATAGGCAACAGTGGTTGGCTCACACACACATCTATACATACACACATACACGCACACACATACAGGCAAAAGGGGCTTCTGTTCTCTGGACCTGGGGCTTCAAAGAATCTCTCTGCACATCTTCTAACTCTAGATCTTTGCACAAGACTAAGAATTCAGGATGTGCCCATCCAGAGCCAGAGGCATGCCTCCTTCTATGCCTTCTCTGGTTACTCAGTATTCCAGAATTTCCCACCCAAATGGCCATGAGCCTGCTTCAGCTTCTAACCCCAGGACTGTTTCCATGCATGGATTGTTCCATTTGTATGAAACACCTCAAGGCTTGAGAGATGCCCAAGCAGCAGCTGTTAGTAGCAGATCAGACATGAATATGTGGGCTGATCTGGCCATGAGCATGATTTTGAGATCTCTTGCCTTGTCTTCAGACCTGTCATCTTGGGGGATGGAGCTGGGAATGGAAAAGAAGGAAGGCTGGGCTGCAGGCATTCAAACCAAGTCTCCCAGGATTTCCACTTTTAAACATGAAACTCCAAGGTATCAAACCATTTTAAATTTGAACTTTGCTTGACGTACATTTTTTAAGGTGGGAGGATAGAACGCACTTTATTTATAGATACTCATCACAATTTTATAACTTGATCTGTTATACATAGGCCTCTACCTACACTCTTTTTCAAAGCCCACAAATGTTAGGGAATGGACTATATGTAAATATTAAATAGAGTTAATTTTCCCTAGCATTTCTGGTATATGAATTTCCAAGAGGATGGAAAAAAGTCCCTAAATTTTATAAGGTGTGCTTCAGTCTGTGATTTCATACTAAGTCCGCATTACCTTGGATTTCTTTTCCCAACATGTCTCAGCAAAACATTATACAACCTGATTAAACAAAGCCTCTTTCCCACACAGCTCCACCTTCCTTACTTGGCAGATTTAATCTGGTAACACCCTTTAAAGACCATCATTCCAGCCACATTTAAAAGCAATAGCCACTATAACTCAATATAACTTTTTTTTTTTAAAGGTTATAATCTATTTCTCACCACAGGGCAGGTAAAACCAAAGAAAAAAATCCCTATAGGAATAATACACTTTAATCTTTTTTTCCCACTCTTCTTCTCCTAATTTTTTTTTAAACCAAAACCACATAAACTAAACAAACAAAGATTAAAAAAACAAAATACAAACAAAGCTGAACACCAGGGGATCATTCTGAATATTATATTCCTAATACTTCTAAGCCATAATAATTAATAATACATTAGTAAATATTTATTAAGAATTCTCTGCAACCCTACAATATGCTCCTAGGTGATGGCAGTCTAGGAATGTATGTATGATACAATGTGCAAAATAAGACATAAGAAATGCTAGGCAAGAGAAAAAGATTTTAATGTGAGTTCAGGGACAAGAAGGATTATTTTACCGTAGGCAGTGGGTAGGAATTAAATGTATTTTGTGAAAAGACAAAAGGGCATGCCCTGATTGCTATTTAATTTAATTTAGAGCCTTCTAGAATATTCCAAATTTAAATATGGAAGGTATTAAAGCATCTTGCTTTCATATATTCAGTCTATTTAAGATTTGCAAACTGCCTCAGGTAATCTGAAATAGAGATCACAAAAATGGGCAAGGAGGAATAGAATAAGGTTGGGGCATTAATTTTTAGAACATTACTCCTGAAAAGTGATAACTTTTTAAGAACACTAATGGCTGTAAATGCATTGAAATTTTCATGGTAAATGTATCTTCTTTGGATATTGATATTTATTGGGAACATAACATATAGGCAACAACAACTGATTTTCTAACCTTAATTCCAATGAGTCATTGAATTACCCTAGTTATATGTGGCATAAGTGATGGACTGATCCATGATACACACCCAGTGTGTCATAGATGATGATGCTCAAGGTAGGCTATTCATAAGCCATACAGATTCCTCAGCATACAGCTCCTTGGACTTGAGTCATCCCAGTGGCATTCATTACATTCTGGATCGTCAGAATGCAAACATGTTATCATAAATTACTAAGGCCTGACTAACTATCTTTAGTTAATGCTCGAACCATTGTCAACGTCCCTAGTGAAAGCTCTGAACCACAAATATGTCCCAAGAAATTATGATTTGGGCAACATCAGCACAGGCATTCAGTTAAGTTTGTTGAATTGAAATGAGGTTGCAACATCAGAAGTAGTGCTTCAGCAGCCTGCAATATGTCATGTAGGAAAATGTTTTGTTTCCTTTGTTGTTTTTGCCTTACTCTTAAATTTACCTAATTTTGAAACATTATCCAAACTGAATCTTCCTAGGTATTGTATAATGTACAAACCTTGGTGGCAAATTATTTTTAGAAAAGAAAACATGGTGCTCGCTTCGGCAGGACATATACTAGAAAAGAAAACATGGTGAAAGTGGGATATGTACAGAAATAATGCTGTTTGCACAAGTAATATAGAGGGACAGGGAAAATTTGAGCTCAGCCAAGCATGTTCCCCCTCAGGTCACTTGCACTGGCTTTTCCCACTGGGTGGAACGCTCTTGCTTCGTAATCTGCATAGACAGCTCCTTGCAACCTTCCAGGTTCTGAGTAAATGTTGCTGTAATCAAAAAGAGACCTCTGACTACTCTTTATAAACTAGCAACCCCTTTAGGTATCTCTCTCTCTTTCTCTGCTTATACTTTTAATTTTTTAAAAATGGTTTTAACTTAATATTCTCCTAAACATGTATCAACAGCTCACATGTTATATACTACCTGTGTACCTTTTTCTTTTCTTTTTTTTTTTTTTTGGCTTCTCCCTAAAATATGTTCCTTGAGGACAAGGACTATATTTTGTTCATTACTATATTCGCAACATTATGTCCAAAGCACAGAGTATAGTAGGTACTCAATAAATTTTTCTTGAGGAAATGAATGGATAATTGCCAGTTCTTTGTAGGTCAAGTTTAATCACTTGTAACAGTTCTCACTCACGTTAACCTTAAATAGAGTAAATGGTATGTTTACTTTGGGAAAGAAATAAATCTAGACACCTGAAATATTCAACAGAACAAAACTCACAAATTATTCAGAAGCTAGAAGAGATGTATAGTATATACAAATCTATAAAACCAAATACTGGTGCTTGAAACTTCTCAGAGTTGAATTTGCTTACTAGATACTCAGTGACAGATAGCTAATATAACTGCTAACTTAAAAGCTTCCAAAGTGTGGTTTAAAAACATATGTAATTTCAACAAATGGTGTGAGGATAACTGGATAGCTACATGAAAAAGAATAAGGTTAGATACCTACCATGCACCATCTGCGAAAATTAATTCAAAATGGGTCCTAGACCTACAGTTAAAGACTAAAATTATAAAACTCTTAGAAGAAAACATAAAAGTAAATCTTTGTCACCTTGAGTTAGGCAATACTATCTTGGATACAATTCAAAACAACAAGCAAATTGGACTTCCTCAAACTTAAAAAATTTTGCGCTTCAAAAGAAACCAACAAAAAAGTAAATAGACAACCAGTAGAAGGGGAGAAAATATTTGTAAATCATATATCTTACAAAAAACTTATATCCAGAATATATAAAGAACTCTTACAACTAAATAATAAAAAGGCAAGTAGCGCAATTAAAAATGGGCAAAGAATGTGAGTAGATATTTCTCCAAAGAAGATATACAATAACCACATGAAAAGGTGATCAACAGCATTAGCGATTAGGCAAAGGGAAATCAAACCCATAATGAGTAACTATTTCACATCTACTAGTATGGCAATAACAAGTGTTGGTGAAGATGTGGAGAAATTGGAATCTTAATACGTTACTGATGGGTATATAAACTGGTATAGCCACTTTTGAAACAGTTTGGCAGTTCCTCAAAATGTTAAGCATAGAATTATAGCAAGATATATACCCAAGAAAACCAAAAACATATATCTACACAAAAACTTGTGCGCCTGTATTTATAGCAGTATACATACACACATACAGGCACACACATACAGGTAAGAGGGTTTCTGTTCTATTCGTGATAGACAAAAAGTAAAACTACCCCAAACTACCCCAAATGTGCATCAACTGATGAAAAGGTAAGCAGTGGTGGTATACAATGGACTACTAGTCAGAAATAAAAAAGAATGAAGTACTACAAGGTTCATACTACAACATGCATGGATCTTGAAAACATAATGCTAGGTGAAAGAAGCCAGTCACAAAGGTCACATAGTGTATAACCCATGTGTATGAAAAATCCAGAATACACAAATCTATAGAGCCAGAGAATAGATGATGTATTACCTTATGCTGCATTGGGGTAGTGGGAATGGGAATGGGGAATGACCACTGATGTACAGGGTTTGTTTTGGGATGATGAGAATGCTTGAAGATGAGATAGTGTTGATGGTTGCACAACCAAGAATAGCTAAAAATTACTCAACCATATACTTTAATTAGGCGAATTTTATGGCATGTAAATTAGATTTAAATAAAGAAAAAAAAATAAAGAAAAACCAACCCAACAACATAAGTATGAAGGATAGCTATATAGCAAAATATCACCTTAAGTTGTGCTACACGGTAGGGTCACACAGAGTAGCAGGAAACCCATGCCTGTGAGGTGCAGATCCTACAAAGGCAAGAACCTGGAGTTAAGAGGTGCTCAAAAGCCCATTTGCTCAAGTTTTCTCCTTAGCTTGTTGCTTCAGGATCTGAAATGCCTTTTATAGGTCATCTTGTGGAATAAGTCATGAAGGAACTTATTAAAATAGAAACACTGTATGTGGAAATGCATAGTACATTAACTTATTAACACTCATAAGAATAAGCTTATGAACTTACTTAGCCAAGCATTTCAGTAAGGCCCTAAAGGAATGAAATGTTAATTAAAATTGAAGGGAAGAGAAAAAGATTTGGTGCCTGGCATACTTCCTAAAGCACTGATTTTAGAAATAAAATCTGAGAAACAGATCTAAAATGTGGGATGGCACTAAAGATTAATATTTTGGTATATCATTTACCCACCTTGCTTTACCTTTCCTACCATGTAAATAAACTCTGGCCACATAGGCTAGACTTAGGCAATTTTATTCTTTTGTTCTTTAAGCTTTATAAGGCAAGTGGTAAATCTAGGATTATAAATCCTAATCCTTGGCAGTGAAAAGCCACTGAAGTGTTTTGAAGAAAGGGAGTGTCATGATCAGGTGTTTTAGAAATATCATTCCAGCTGCAGTGTGGAGAACAGATTTGCAGAAACAAGACTGAATGTAGGGGCATGGTGTAGGGACCAAGAACCCACCAAGATGGCATGAAGATTATTTCAAAGTGAAAACATCTGCAGAAAGAAATCTTATCTGCACTACCCTCATATGACTAACTCAGGGTTTAATGAGAGTCAGTTACCACAAACCTCCTCTCTAGGGAAGTCTTGAGTCAGGGAGACAACTGGCCTTGGGCACTGGGACATTCCCAAAAATTGTGTAAGCAAATCTCATCAGAACCTCCCATCTTTTGAAATCCTAAATTCACCCTCCTTTATTAAGCTGGTAGAGAAACTCTTACTCCTGCTGGTTGGGGGAATCACTTCATGTGGGGTGCTCCCACATGCATGTGAAAATAAATTCTTCGCCTGTTAATCTATTATCAATTAATTCATAGGCCTAATCACATGAACCTAAATTGATAAAGGATAATATTTCCTCCCAACAATAGTTTAGAAAGCTATTACACTAACCTGATAAAACACACACACACACACACACACACACACACACACACACACACACACACACACCCCAAAGCAACAATGCTGGTTTGAATTAGGGTAGCAGCAGAGGGAAGAGAGGTGTTTTAAACAGAATCAATAGGTTTTGGGATTTGAATATGGTCAGGAGGGACTAGGAAGAATATGGAAACTAATCCCAGTTTTCTTCCTAAGGCCCTTCAAAACTTAATTCTCTGCTGGCTAAATAGCCTTCAAAATGTAGAATGTGCTATAAAACCTATATGTGGTTGGGTGGGCAGATAACTCAAAAGCAGGTGACAATTCCTTATGGAAAAACTGCTTTGTTCATCAAAAATATCTTGGTGAGCCATCATTGTTTCTGCATTTGGAGCTTGTCTAAAATGAGCTTAAAATTGGATAAAATAGTGCCTGCATAATAAAGTAAGAAGAATGTTTTGCTTCAGCAAGAGATAAACGCATCAAATGTTTAAAGACCAGGAAAAGCAGTGGGGGATAACAGCAAGTAGGGAAGATGGCTCAGAAGCCATCAGAGGCTAGATCCTGAGCAAAAGTGTTGGCTAGTGGTGAGTACTGCCAATGAACAGGGAGGTCTCCTACTCAGTGTGATGTTATTTGCTGTGCTATAATGTCTTTGTATCTTATGATATAACTCAAATCTTTAACCCCTCCGCCTGGTATAAAAACACATATGTTTGGGGTACCTGAGTGGCTCAGTGGGTTAAAGCCTCTGTCTTTGACTCAGGTCATGATCTCAGGGTCCTGGGATCGAGCTCCACATCAGGCTCTCTGCTCAGCCCTCTCTCTCTGCCTGCCTCTGTGCCTACCTGTGATCTCTCTCTCTCTCTCTCTCTCTGTCAAATAAATAAATAAATAATCTTAAGAAAAAAAAACCAACAACACATGTGTTTCACATTTGAGTCCATGCAGAATGGATAGAAGAGGATAGCTAGGGGATGCCAGGGTGACTCGATCAGTTAAGCATCCAACTCTTTATTTTGGCTCAGGTCATGGTCCTGGAGTCGTGGGATCAAGCCCCATGTTGGGCTCTGAGCTCAGTGGAGAGTCTGCTTAAGATTCTCTCTCTCCCTCTCCCCCCTCCCCACCATGCTCACGTGCTCTCTCTCTTTCTCTCAAATAAATAAATCTTTAAAAAAAAAAAAAAAAGGATAATTAGAAGAGGAAGGATGTAAAAGGCATACTTTAGCAATAGTAGGAACTGAGAACAAGAAGTAGGGAGAATGTACCCCCTGACCTTCACCACATCTACTGGGAAGTGAGTTGGGAGGCGGGAGTGGCAGCAGGGCAAACAAGAAAATTATATGTGAGACCCAGGGTAGGGTTTGCAAAGGTGGAGCATTTCCAGCCAACTATTATAGGACAAGGCAACTCTGAGAAAACTGGGCTACCAAGGAGCTAATATGTGGGTAAATATCTAAATAAGAATCTTTTAAATTGTCTTTTCAGAAATCTAACTTCTGAATTTCCTCATCCTTCATTTCTATGCAAAACTGAAAGCATTCCTCTATTTGTGAACGTAGGTTACGTTGGACACACATCCAGTGTTTCAAAGTTTTAAGAGACCTATTATCTGTATCGTGTACCAGTTAGGTGGAGGAGCTGAGTGTTGAAACACAAAATCTGTTATCTGGAATAGAAAATAATACTGGACAACTTTCAATCTTAAAACTCTTCTTAGTACTTCAGCAAGGTATAGGTTTTTCTTAACTGGGACTTTTGAACCAATGAAAATGTCTAAAATCCAAGTATAAAACTAATGCCTTCTTACTTGGAATATATACTAAGTCAGTGAAATACAGTTTGAAGAAAATGTATTGAATGTCTTATATAATGTTTTAAAGTTTTATTGCTTGAATTATTTTCCAGAGAGGCTTTCTTGAAGCAGAAGAATTTAGAAAATAAATAAAAAGAATTTAGAGATAAATAAAAAACCTGGAGATTATCATCATGGTTAATCTTGTTAAAAATGTGTTCTTCATTTATGATTTCCACAGAGACTTTATTGTATTTACCAAGTTACTGGCTCTTACTGTGGTTACCACTGGAATTCTATGAAAAATGGGTTTTCTCTTCCTACTGAGTTCAATACAATCTGAAGTATATTCTTGATTTTCAAATAAGAGCTAACAGATTATACCATGAAAACAAACTGGAAGATTGAGGGGTTTTTAAAGTTGAAAGCCACAGATATTGTTTTGGAATGTCCTCTGAATTTGTGTATTCTATCCACAAAAGGTATAAAATTATATTATATTGGTTCTGTAATATGGATACATTTTTAAGTTTGCATAATCAGGTTTTATAGATTCTGTAGAAAAATTTAAATTTATTTATCTTTTCAGCAGTGATAGAAAAATACAAACATGAGCACTGTAATTGGTTACCAGCTATTCTGGGAGCCATTATCTGTCCGTGTACAATTATTTGCAATAGTTATAATGCTCAGTGGTGTCACTGAGCTAACCTAAACTCCATCAGCCTGACATGCTAAATAGATAACAGTTAAAATAAAGTATTACCTTTGAGAGATTTAATGTGTCACTAAGGCTGATTCCTAGCATCATCTAATAGAAAAGATGTGTTCCTAGATCATGCACATGAAACCAACTCTACATTAGTATAAATTTAGTAAGCTTTCCACATACAATGTTTAAGTATAACTATCTCTAAGATTTGTGAGGGCAGGAAATTTCTGCAATAGCTTCATAAAATGGGAAGTGGACAAAATGTTTGTAAATTCAGGAAATGAAACATAACTAGTTCTTTTATATTAGCGCTTTTTCCCAGTCTGTTAATTACACTGTCTAACCAAAATTAGTATTTTATTATTATCAGAACTTTCCAATAGTTTTCTCATAGCCATAATTTTGTCTTCCATTTGAGAAAATCTCAAAAACAGCAGTAGGAGGTTTATCAATAAAATATTCTCTTCTTTTCCCTACACTCAAAGCCATTGATAAAATTTGAGCTCTGAGAGAAAAAGATTCTATTTGTATGTATGGAAGGAAATCATTAAAAGTCAATTTTTAGCAATATTTTCTTTCTGGAATGTATTTTGAAAATTTTTTGAGGGGGGTAGATTTTAAAAAGTAGTGTTAGAAAAAAATATTGGGCATTTGCAGGAACACAATTTACCACAAAAATATGGAGGAAAATAAAAAGTGATTTTTATTAATTAGAAAGAAGAAGTCAATACCAATGTTATCTATTAACTTTTAGCTGTTATTTCCTAGGAAACTAACACAGGATATGTGATTCAGTGTTCTGTTTTAAAATAGGACAGGTTTCAAGTCTTAAAACTGGTCAAAAATGGGAAAAATGAAAGATGATAACTTAGAATTTTGCTCCCCTTCAGCTTTAAATACTTAAGCCTTGGGTGAAACTTTACCCAAATCAACACACCTACCAAAGTTCTAAGTCACTGACTTGGCCATTTGCAGCATTTGTGGAGTGGGAGAAATGAGAAAAAATTCCTAACATGTTTCCCTCCTACTATCCTTTCTTCATGCTAAAGGTCACAATTTTGCTTTATGATAGATTGCATTATAGAGTATTGGAGCTAAAAGAGACTTTCAGTAATCTAGATTCATGTTCTTATTTAATACAGAAGCAGAAACTGAGGCCCAGAGAATTTAAATGACTTGCCCAAGGATGCAAAGCTGCAAATAATGGGTAGGAGCTAGAAAATATAGAGCAGGGAAGATTTTTCTCTGTTAATTGTTTTTTGTGGTGTTAATTCAAATAGGCTAGCCTTATAAGAGATTAATTCAGGTAAGTGAGCTAAAAGTACTTGTACTTATTTCCCAATATAACAAGGGGGGTGGGGGATCACAGGAATGAAAGCATAGGAATGTAAAAGAGGAATGGCCCACAGAACAAGGGAGACACAGCATATGTGCTTTGGTTTTTAAGCCTCTGGGCCAAAATCACACTTACGATCTTGGTAACCAAAAAGAATCTTGTTCCTGGAATGCTTGTAGAGACCTGAATTAGTCATAAGCTTCTTAGAAAAGAATTTATCCTTTGTTTGATATTGCAATGATTCTTGATCAGAAAGGCAAGCAAACCTCTTTTATTGTTAGAGGCCTAGTCATACTCTAGTTGCCGGTGTAACAAATCCCTGGGAAACCTTTGACTAAAGAACTGTGTATTTGAATGATTTTAGTACGGATTAGATGATCTCATGAAGTCTCTCCCTGCTCTATCATTCTTTCCCTATTGGTGCCAGGAAAACCAACCTCATATGCTTGTTTCAAGGAATTTGACTAGCTAGCAAAGATAGGCTTTCTAATTATAGAATTATTCAACTGGGGAAATAACTATAGAATGTTTATTTCAGAGTATTGCTAGAATCATTATTCTGAAAGGTTTAAATGAGGAGGACTCAAATGCTCATATCCAGGACAAAACAACACAAATGAAATCATTGGCTTTGGACCGAATATTTGGACCATTTGATAACTGAAGTGATAAGTCTAGCTTCTGACTTTCCTTCTATTCAATTCCTTCCCTGACTCCTAAGAGGTAAATCTGTTACTACCTGTGGCCAAAGGATAAAAATTCCTTTCTAATCTACTTTCACAGTTAGGAGATGGACAAAAATTCTATTTGGTCCTTAATTAAAGTTTTCCATTTTGCTAAAAGATAAGAAAGAAGCACCCTACTTTTATTTCTGAAGTCTCTAGGAACAACTTTAGCTTTATATTATGTTAAAATACAACATTCAAAATAATATCTGGCATCTTCCTGACATTCCAGAGGCATACTTGAAATAAATGATGCCAACAGTAGCTAAAAATGGTGAAGGAAATTACAGAAGTATTTGACTATCATCCAAAAGATTCCAACAGGAAAATTTCTCTCCACCCCACAAGCATCTTAAGGCTTTGTACCAAAGAATGCTAGAGATTTTAACTGGCTGGCAAAATACATAGCAGGTGGCAAAATATTTTTTACTTGGTAGCTGAACAGTTTTTCTTTCTTTCTTTCTTTCTTTCTTTCTTTCTTTCTTTCTTTCTTTCTTTCTTTCTTTCTTTCTTTCTTTCTTTCTTTCTTTCTTTCCTTCCTTCCTTCCTTCCTTCCTTCCTTCCTTCTTTCTTTCTTTCTTTCTTTCTTTTCTTCTCTCTCTCTCTCTCTCTCTCTCTCCCTCCCTCCCTCCCTCATACTTGACTATATTATAAGCAAAAATAGTAACTAGAAAACAAAAAAATCAGGAATAATTTATATATGATAGAATCCATTCTATTTGAAAACAGCAAGATTCTTCAATCTTTCATAGCAAATAGAAACTCTTCCATCCTCAAACATTTGATTCTCTGGTCTTCCCTTGTGCCTCCCTGCCCCGCTGAAATACATGAACAACCCTTCATGCATGTTCTTATGAATCAGCATGAAATTTGACAACACTTTCCCTTCCTCATTTCAGATATGACTCATTGCTCTTGGTGTAATCCCCACAGACTAGAGAAGCTCTACCTTAAAGTAAGGAAACAAAAGAAGCACCTTTAATTCAAGCTGGTTTATCCAGAGAACTCTAATAGTTATTATTCACTGACTTCTTAAGTACAGTATTATAAAGCTGACTTTTTGAAGTGTCCTCTCTTCATCTTTCCCTGGGGAAACCGCTGTAGAAAAGCTGGGGAGGTAACCTGACTGATAAGTCTTAGACTTGAAGTTTATCGGCAGTTCTACTAAAACCATCCATTCTCTCTAGGATGCTATTGGATTTTAGCTTTGGGAGCATTTTATTTTACTTCCAAGATTTTGGATCATTTTCCCTCCAGATCCTTCTGACTTTGTATACAAAGAGTAATAGATCTGAGCTACTTCTTAAAAGTCTTTCTAATTTAAAACTTGACCTTTTCTCTCCTAAGGGATAACCATTACCCCACCTCCCAGTCTCTCTCAGAAAGGGCTGCAGAGCGCAATTCACTTCAGAAACCTTAAATCATCTAGAAAACCTGTGGTCTTTCAAACAATATTTAAATAAGAAGGAAAAAAGAATATAGCACTCTAAGTAAAATTCTACTTACCCTTACTTGAAAATAGGGAAAAGTAAATAAAAAGCTGAGGCCCCTTTTCCAAACCTTAGAAACATCTAGTCCCAAGAGAAACTGTTTCTTGGTTTAGAAGATGAGAAGAGTTGAAGTTAAACAATGATCTTTTTTTCCATTTCTAAAAAAAAAAAAAAAAAAAAAAAAAAAAAGGCCAGCAGAGGCAAATGCTCTGTTGGACAAATTATTTCAGCAGATGTTCATTGTCCCAGGGAGAAAACAGTCTCTATTTTGCAGCTTAGCACTTGCAAATTTAGAAACTTAAATATTTTTAACTTGAAATGGTCCATGTGGTATGAGTGGGATGTAAATATTAAAATCATTTATTTTATTTTCTAACATGGTTACTTTCTAACATGAACATCCACAGAATGCTGAAGACTGTCCTTAGGTCATGATATGATGGTGCAGCGATTATCACCCATTCGTGCTTTTCAAACTTCTATAAGTTGTTATTCCCATTTACAGTGCACCCTGGAAGAATATTAATATTTAGATAACACTTATAGAGTAATGTACCAGGCACTCATAATTATCCTATGGGGTAAAACACTAGTGCCTATTTTAAAATGTGTAAACTAAGGCTCACAAAGGTTAGGTAACTTAGCTAAGTCATAAGTAGTGGTGGCACTCACATGCACCGTAGGCAGTTTGACTCTGGGACAGAGGTCATCAAACCTTTTCTCTAAAGGTCCAGGTAATAAATAAATATTTTAGGCTTTACAAGCCATAAAAGCCATTGCAACAATTCAACTCTGTCTTTGCAGAACAAGAGCAGCCTAAGACAATATGTAAATGAGTGAGCATGGTTTGTCTCCCCCACCCTAAAGTTATATTTATGGTCACTGAAATTTGAATCTCATATAATTTTCATGTGTCACAAAGTATTATCCTACTTTTGATTTTTATCCACTGTTTAAAAAATGTTAAAAACAGTTCTTACCCCAGAGTCTGTACAAAAACTTATAGTAGGCTGGATTTGGCCCACAAATTAGTTTGTCAACCCCTGCTTAAGGCTCTTATTGATTATGCTATTTTTTAAATAGTGTCTTTTTATAATTTTTTAACAGCTAATGAAACTGCATTTGCATTCTAGCATTATATCAAATTATGGCAGACTTCTATCATATAAAATTATTTCTTGGGAAATAAGGTTTTTTGTATTATATATATTTGTATTTTATATGAAATAGATATATAAAGTTGAATCATATGAAATTTGCCAGTATTTAACTGTTTGACTTATAAAAAGTGGCAATTTCATATGTTTCACATAACACTTAAACTTTCTATTGCTGTCAGAGGTAGCACTTATTTTTATTATCATCATGAAAGCATGGGCAAGTGACCAGGGGAATATTATATAAACAAGCATCAGATGGGTAGCACACTAGACGATCTTTAAAGTTCCTTTCCAATCTTTTCTATGAAATGAATTAGGATAGTCTAGGACTGACTGAAGTGATAAAGGGGACCATTTACTGCTGTGGAATTGCTCCCTGACAAGTACTAAACTGTGTTATCTCATTTGGTGTCCATAATGATACTGTGAGATAAGTATTTTTATTCAATTCACAGTTGAGGCAATCTAGGTTTTTGGAGACTAAGTAACTTGCCTACATCATACCACTGATGGATGATGGCAAAGCCTGTCCTTGAACAAAGAAGAAAAGTCTTTTTGTTTTGCTCACACAACAAAGGCAATTTCACTGCCATCTGTCAGTACCACTAAGACTCTTAAGATAAAATTCAATTTTTTCCTCAAATTCATTGCTAGAAAACCAGTTATAAGCCATAGTATTAGAATTTCTCTTCATTTTTCAGGAAACCCCAAAAAATACACTTACATAACTTAAAAACACTTTTTGTAGCCACATCTACATTTTTTTCTTCAGAATTTCTTACACAAATAACTCCTTAGTTGAGTAAGATCTCAATTTATATTTAAATGAGAAGAGGAAAGAGAAATTACAACTTTTGATAAACATAATTTTTTTTAAAGATTTATCTATTTATTTGAGAGAGAGAGAAAGAGAGAGCCTGAGCAGGGGGAGGGGCAGAGAAAGAGAGAAAGAATCCTCAAGCAGACTTCCCTCTGAGCTCTGGGGGACCTGAAGATCCCAGAATCATGATCTGAACCAAAATCAAGAGTCAGACACTTTAAGGACCGAGCCACCCCAGGCACCTCAGTAAATATCTTAAGAAGGTAAATGATTACTTAAAAACTGATAAGTTTACAAAATCTAAGAATTTTAGAGCATCAAATCCTTTTTTTCACATTTCACATATTAATATAATATTTTAAGTCCTGTGAATCCTAAGAAAATAATTTGCCCATACATTGCACAAACAAGCATTAAGGAGAGAAAGAAACTATAAAGTTAAATCAAAAGAAATATTGACATCAGAATATTGTATTACACTGCTTCATTTATGCTTCTCATTCCCTATCTAAAGACAAACCAATAATCTCATCAATGACCATTGTGGAATAAACTATAAAACAGGTAAGGAATTCTAAAGGATTCACCAGAAGAAAAAAATTATTCCAGGTCACACATACTGGAAGAGTACATTACTGCTCTTTTTCTTTTATCCTGTTTTTCTTTTTCTTTTCTTTTCCTTTTCTTTAGCCACTTTTCTTGGCATAGCAAATAAAATAAACTTCAGCGTGACTGGCCTCTTTCTTCTCACAATTTTCCATCTTTATTTTTATGTCTTTTTCTCCTAAATGCCAGATTGACTATTCTCATTAACAGCATTTCAACTCATCAAACATTCTATTTTCCTTCATTCAAAATTTACTTCAAAGTCAGTGTTCTCTGGAATGTACACCAAGTAAGTTAAAAATAGAGACATTTGCCAGAAAGTGAAGTTCAGAAATTAATGAAAAGGTTCTTGACAGTTTCCAAGAAACAGAGGGTTTACATGCAAAAAAAAAAAAAAAAAAAAAAGTATGAACAAACTTTTGCAACCATTTGTAATGCACTAGATTCTGCTGTTGTTTTGTTTTTAAATATAGAATAGACCAAGATCAAATATAGTTGAAGGAAAAGGGGATTTGAAATCTTCTGATCCACTGTAACATAATTACTACAAAAGTAGGGTCTGTATCTTATTCACTACTGAATGTCCAACATGAAACTGTTTCTGAAACATGATAGGTGCTCAATATATATCTATAGAATGAATGGATATTTGCTGAAGAGTGACTTTGGGCATAAAATCAGGAACAGAGCAATTAAACAGGTGATATTATTGTCTTGCCTTAATGAATCCTTCCTTATCCATAAGTAGAAGCAATGAGGGAAATACTCTAAAAGTCATAAAAACATAGCACTGTTTAGTAATGTAGATAGAACATGAGCCTAAAGATAATGTGACCATTGTCATTTTGGTACTGGTAATAATTAAGAAAAAGAAAAGTGGACAATCCAGTCAGATCATGATTCCTAGGCTTTACACAGGCAGAGTTCAGAAAGTTCAATTAAAGTTAGGTGTCATTCTATAGGCCAATATGATAAGTAAAGAAATGAAAAAGGTACATGAGATTTCAGGATGTTCTGAAAACAAAAATTCTAACCTGTAATCATGCGTTTAGCCACCATCAGGTAGGTGAGACCTGTAAAGCAGGGCTTCTCAATCTCAGCATTATTGGCATTTGGAACCCATACTTCTTTGATGCAGGGAGTGTCCTGTGCATTGTAGGATGTTTAGCAGCATGTTTGTCCTCCATCCACCAGATGCGGAATACCTCACCCCCTTTGTTGCAGTGACCAAAAAATATCTTCAGACATTGCCAAATTGAGAACTACTCAAAAAGAAGGAAAAGAGAGGCAGCATTCTCAGGTTTTAGAAATATTTCTTTTTTTTTTTTTTAAAGATTTTATTTATTTGACAGAGAGAAATCACAAGTAGGCAGAAAGGCAGACGGGGGGGGGGGGGGG